>CM064879.1:48359160-48418613 GCA_003313485.2 Penstemon barbatus | reverse complement strand
GTTCATTGAATCAGCTGCCTGATCAACGAGCTTGATCCAAGTGTTTTTCAAAGGTTTTCAAACTTTTTCAAAAGAGCATATTTTTGAAAAATCAAAACTTTTTGAAAAATGGATTGTATCAGTCATGTTCCCCACATTGCTGGTATGTCCTTTGAGGACTGGAAGATTAGAATGGAAATCTTTCTAGCAGCCTATAATGACAACATGTACACATGTATCATTAAAGGTCCATTCAAATTCACCAAGACCATCATAGTAGATGAAGCTGAAATGGTGGTGGAAAAAGATCTGACAGAGATGACAGCCGAGGAAATAAAGCTGTTCAATCTGGATAAAGTTGGCCGTTTCATCATGACCAAAGCCCTGGATAATGATCGGTTTGACAAGGTCAAACATTGCAAAACTGCAAAGGAGATGTGGGACAAGGTTCGTGACATGAGTGAAGGAAACGACGCCATCAAAGAGCATCAGCTCAGTGTTGCCTTGGAAAGCTGGACAACTTCAAGATGAAATCTGGAGAGACCATTGATCAGATGGATACCAGGTTTACCAGAACATTGAATGAAGTTCTAAAGCTGGGAAAGACCTTTACTGACAAGGAGATCACCGTCAGAGTTCTAAAGGCCCTGCCCCCCAAGTTCAATATGAAGGTGACAACTATGGAAGAATCAAGAGATCTGGGGAAGATTTCTCTTACAGAGCTGTTTTCCGTACTCAAGGCATTCGAGTATAAACTGCCTAGAATGGGTATTGAAGAAACCTCAACTTCAGGACCCACAGCTGCCTTAGTTGCTGCTGAAAACACCAGGAGACCAGCACATAGAAGTCAAGATGTGGATTCATCTGATGAAGCATCACTACTCAACAAGAAGGAGTACACTGCTGGAGATGTAGCATTATTGATGAACAACTTCAAGAAGTTCTATAAGAGAAAGATGAAAAACAAATACAATCATGCTGCTTCTACTTCTAAACCTAACTCTTCTTCTCAAGAAAAAGATGATTATAAAGCAAAACTAATGTGTTACAACTGCAGGAAATTGGGACATTTCATCAGGGACTGCCCATATCCAAAAGCAGAAAAATACACTGAGGAAGAGAAGAGAATCAGAAAGGAAAGAAAGCATCAAAGAGGAAAAGCAATGGTAGCTGAAGCAGAAAAGCTTGCTGCTGTCTACTCATCTGATTCAGATTCAGACACGTCTGATGAAGAATCTTCTGATGAAGAGAAACCTGCTCTTCTCTGCCTGATGGCTAAGGAATCTGATGACTCCGAGGATGAGGTAACTCCTCAAAATAATGAACTGTTTGATTCTCTAGAGCAAATGATGTTGAACAATACTACGATTGCTGGAGAATTTGTTAAGCTTAAGGAAGATATGAGCTTGCTAAAAGAGCAAAATAACTCACTGAAACTTAAAGCTGAAAAGCCTAAGGAATTAGCTGAGTATAAACAGCTTGAGCAAGAGCATGAATCTCTGAAAGCTGAATGTGAGGTCTATAAAGGAAAAATCATGGAACTTGAGAAAATTATCGAGTCTCATGATAAGTCAACTGTTGCATCCATGCCTACATCTAGTAAACAGGAGACACCTTTAGAAAAGGATAAATTAGAATTGAATCATACTGAAAAATTCATATCTGCTGACAATAGTAAGGTCATTCTGTATGTTCAAACTTCTAAACCTACCTCATCTGAGAATGTGGTAAAGGAGAAGAAATCTCCTAAGGCTAAAAAGAGCAAAGAGCCTAGTGTAGGAAAACAGACTAGTAAACCCAAACAGAAGAGTCCTAGGAAGTCTTCTGATAAGGTTAAGACTAATCAGACTAGTGAGAAAACTAAGTCGTCTGTTAATGAGCAAACTGTTAGTAAACCAAAGAAGCATAAGAACAAGAAAAATCAAAATGCTTGGTATGGAAATGAGTCATATTATGTGCAACCTGCTGCATATCATCCTATGTATCATGCACCTCAATTTCCTAGTTACTATGCACCTTATCCTGCTCATCCAATGCATGCATATCCTGCTTATCATGCACCTTACCCTGCTTATGAACATTATTCTTATCATACTGATCATCAACATGACTTATCTGATAATTATGATGAAAATAAAACTGTTCATGCTCCTGTCAAAACTCAGAAACCTAAGAAGCCTAAGAGTTCAACATCTTGGGTTGTCAAAGGTGGAACTAATCCTTCAGGACCCTCTCAATAAGGGTACCTAAAACAATTTTATTTTTGTTTTGTAGGATAGGATTAGGAGTAGGAGTAAAGTAGAGAAGATTTGGTACTTGGACAGTGGATGTTCAAGACACATGTGTGGAAACATACATGAGCTGACAGATGCAGTTGCTGTGGATGGTCCAAAGGTTACTTTTGGGGACAGCAAAGAAGGCAAGATTAAAGCTAAAGGAAGGTTAATCAGAGGAAACATAGAGATATCTGACGTCTCATATGTCAAAGGCCTCAAATAGAATCTGCTGAGCATAAGTCAATTTTGTGACAAGGGATATTCAGTCATCTTCTCAACAGATAAGTGTTATGTTGAACAGATTGGTACAAAGAAGGTAATTTTATCTGGAAGACGACAAGGAAATATCTACATAGTCGACTGGAATTCTGCTGACAAGAATTCAAACGTTTGTTTGGTGGCATCTGCACCAAGTGAAGTTAGTTGGCTGTGGCACAAGAGAATGAATCATTTAAACTTCAAGACCATCAACAGATTGATCAAGAATGATTTGGTAGAAGGGATTCCTAAAACAGTCATGAGCAAAGATAAGCTCTGTGACGCCTGTCAGAAGGGTAAACAAATCAAGTCATCGTTCAAAAGCAAGAAGTACCAATCTTCTGGAAGGATATTGGAGCTGCTACACATGGACTTATTTGGACCCATTGATCCAGTCAGCAATGGTGGAAAGAAATACTGCCTAGCTGTTGTGGATGATTATTCAAGATATACTTGGGTGATTTTCATGAAGAAGGAAAGTGAAACCAAGGAACATCTTACAAATCTGATGGAACTGATCCAGAATGAGAAGAGTATCAAAATATTAAAGATCAGATCAGATAGAGGGACAGAGTTCACAAACTCTACTGTTGAAGAGTATTGTAATATCAGAGGAATACATCATGAGTACTCTGCTGCCAGAACCCCTCAACAGAATGGTGTTGCTGAAAGGAGAAACAGAACACTGAAGGAAGCTGTCAGAACCATGATAGCTGAAGCAAAGCTGCCACAAAGATTTTGGGCAGAAGCAACAAATACAGCATGTTTTACCCAAAACAGATGCATGATCAACAAGCACCAAAACAAGACTCCATATGAAGTTTGGAACAATAGGAAGCCAAACATTCATTACTTTAAGATATTTGGTTGTAAATGCTATGTTTTAAATAATGGTAAAAATCACCTTACTGCATTTGCAGAAAAGGCTGATGAAGCTGTCTTTGTAGGATACTCATCTGTTAGTAAGGCTTATAGAGTTTTCAATAAAAGAACATTACTAATAGAAGAATCCATTCATGTAGTATTTGATGAGCCAAGTCAATCTTCTGAAAAGAATCAAAATGTTAATCATGATCTGTCTACTGATTTACAGAAGATGAATGTTGGAAGGAATGAAGAATATGTACCCATCATACTACCTGATCTCAACTCAGCTGATAACTCAAGTGCTGTTCAAAATCACAGAGCTGATTGTCTAATAGACGAGTTGCAAACAGCTGATAGACCAGAGACTGTTCAACAGACGGCAAATGTTCAACAGACTACTACTGTATCTCCAACAGTAGTGTTACAAGATCAAGACAAAGGACAACATTATGATTTGCAGCCTGATCTCAGATGGCTCAGAAATCACCCACCAGAGTTAGTGATTGGTGATCCTTTAGACAGAGTGAAAACAAGAAGAGCTGCTGCACAAGATGCTATGTTTGCTAGCTTTCTATCTCAAATTGAGCCTAAACAGATTGAAGAAGCTCTTAGTGACTCCAACTGGATTGAAGCTATGCAGGAGGAGCTAAATCAATTTGAAAGGAATGAAGTCTGGTACTTAGTTCCTAGACCAAGTCATCAAAGAGTCATTGGCACTAAGTGGGTATTCAGAAATAAAATGAATGAAGATGGTGAAGTCACCAGAAACAAAGCAAGACTAGTGGCCAAAGGTTACTGCCAAGAAGAAGGCATTGACTTTGATGAAACTTTTGCACCTGTAGCAAGACTAGAGGCAATCAGACTCTTTCTTGCCTACGCTGCTCACAAGAATTTCACAGTCTATCAGATGGATGTGAAATCAGCTTTTCTCAATGGAGAATTGCAAGAAGAAGTTTATGTTGAACAACCTCCTGGATTTGAAGTTTATCAAGAAGAGGACAAAGTATATCGTCTGAAGAAAGCTCTTTATGGACTGAAACAGGCTCCAAGAGCATGGTATGATACTTTATCTGACTTTCTTTTAATTAAAGGATTTCGCAAAGGTAAAGTTGACAAGACCTTGTTCACTATTGAATGGGAAGAACATATTTTGCTTGTGCAAATTTATGTGGACGATATTATTTTTGGTTCATCTAATCAACAGATGTGTGATAAGTTCTCAAAGCTGATGCAGAACAAGTTTGAAATGAGCATGATGGGAGAACTTAACTATTTTCTTGGTTTGCAAGTTAGACAGTTGCCTGATGGAATTTTCATCAGCCAAGCAAAATACACAAAGGATCTGTTCAAGAAATTTGGTATGGAAACTAGCTCTACTGCTACAATTCCAATGTCTACAAGTCTTCGTTTGGATAAAGATGAAGATGGCAAATCAGTAGACATAACCAAATACAGAGGCATTATAGGGTCACTGTTATATCTAACAGCCAGCAGACCTGATATCATGTACTCTGTTGGGGTCTGTGCAAGATTCCAATCAAACCCCAAAGAATCTCATCTCTTAGCTGCCAAGAGGATACTGAAATATATTAAGGGCACTCAAGAATTGGGATTGTGGTACCCTAGAGAGTCTGGATTTGAGCTTATTGGATATTCAGATTCTGACCTTGCAGGCTGCAAGATTGACAGAAAAAGCACAACAGGTGCCTGTCAATTCTTAGGTAGTCGTCTGATCTCATGGATGAGTAAGAAACAGACTTCAGTTTCTATATCTACTGCTGAAGCTGAGTATATAGCTGCTGGAGCTTGCTGTGCACAAATCTTATGGTTGAAACATCAACTAGAAGATTACAATATCAAAATCAGTGGAATACCAATCTACTGTGACAATACAAGTGCAATCAGTCTCACTCAGAACACTACAAGTCATTCAAGGACTAAACATATTGAGATCAAACATCATTTTATTAGAGATCATGTAGAGAAAGGAAATGTCATGATAGAATATGTGTTTACTGAAAATCAGATTGCTGACATCTTCACAAAACCTCTAAGTGAGACAAGGTTTTCTACTCTAAGAGCTGAACTGGGTTTATTAAAATTAGATGCATAAGCTGAGGGGGAACTCATCAGAAGACTAGAGTTCAACAGCTTACTCATCTTTCTTATCTTCAAGGATTAAGTTTCAACAGACTAGTTAACTTATGAATTCTTAAACTCAGGGGGAACGTGTAAGACTAGCGGTACTTCTGAATTAAAGATGAAATTTGTTAATGACAGTTAGTTGAAGTTATGTTTTCAACAGAAGACTCAACTATCGAAGATCAAGAGTATTTTATCTAGCTGGATTGACAAACAGCTGAGGAAGGTTATCAGCTATTGGCATTCTCTGATAACAGCATTGTCATCAGGACAATGGTCCATCAGATAAGTGTTTATTATACTCATCTGATTACTTAAATAAAAGCGAGCTACTTAAAACGTTTTATTCAAAACACGCTTTTATAAGTAAATGTCGGGCGGTACATATTCCCGCTCTTCATTAAAATATCTTTTGAATTTGAAAGGTCGTAACTGGAGTCGCACGATCATCACTGACAGAAAAACGAATCTAACGGTTGGCGGATATCACGGAAACCGACATACCCCAACTCTATAAATTCTCATCTGATCAGTCGAGTCGTTCTTTACGCACCCTAAATCTTCAAAAGTACTTGTGAGAATTTTCGAGCAATTTTCTGCAAAAACTTTCTTCGTTTTTCTTTCTAACTCCTACAGATCTGAAATGGCTGCTGAAGGGATGTATCTCGTGTATGGTTCCTACTACCAATCCGGTACGGATCTGATGAAAGAACTGCTCGAAAAGTTCAAAGCTGCTTCGCTGGTGAACTTCATGGAATACCACGAAGGAGTTATCTGGACTGACCAAGTGATGGAGTACTACAACACAGCGAAAGCTGACTACAACTCACTGGAGATTAAGGCTACAGTGGGAGACAAATCTATCACCATCACTCCTGCTGTTCTTCATGAGAAGTTTGGGCTTCCTAACCATGGAAGACATGACGTCACTATACTGACGGAGGATAAGCACCAACAGTTCTGGGCGATCTGCGCCAAAGAGGGAGAAGTGTTTTCTGGAAACATAAGGAAGAAGCAACTGAGGGATGAATATCAGCGGATGGCTGATATGGTATCAAAACTGATTGAAAATTGCACTTTTTCTCTGGATGCTGTTACGATGAAAAGATTCAGCATCATGGCTGCCATTTACTATGGAATGGAAGTCAACTGGCCCATCATAGTATGGTACATCTTAGCTGATTTCCAGGATGACAAGAAAGGAAAGGGTCCTCACACCAACCACAGGATTACGATCAGTTATCTGCTGTCCAAACTAGGGTGTACTATGACGAACGGCAAGGAGATTCACAAGTCTAAGGCCATGAACAAATACCTGCCAGTTCTGAAGAGGAAGGCTGATGAGCCTGAGGAAGCTGATGATGAGGGACAGAAGGAAGTCCCTGCCAAAAGACAACGAAGATTAGTCAAAACAGCTAGCCTGGCTGTTGAGACTAAAAAGAAGAAGACTGCTGATGCGCCTAAAAAGAAAGAAGCAAAGCAGATGGAGAAAGTGACTTCTGCTACTGAAGCCACTAAGATCATTGAGAACATAATCGCTGATGTAAGGACTGGATCCCCTGCATCACCATCAAGAACTCCATCAGCAGAGAAGCCTGCTGAAGATATCTCTAAAAGAACAAGAAGCCAACAAAGAGATACAGCTGCTTCAAACTATCGTGAAGGAAGAACCAAGAAATCTGCAAGGAAGCAGATGTCCTTCATAGAGAAAGAGACTGAGTTGGTGGACTTGGTGAGATCAAGTCCAGAATCTGCTGAAAGACCAGTTGAAGCTGTTGAAGCTTCTACTGTTGACAAAGCTGATGATCAACAGATTACTCAATCTGAACCAACTGCTAAGGCTGCTCAACCTCAAGAAGATCCAGATGTTCAAATCATACATCCTATAGCTGCTGATCCTATATCATCTGTTGGACCAGCCCCTGCTGATAAAGGCAAAAGAAAATTTGTGCTAAGGAAAAAGAAAGTTTCCAAAGCTGACAAGAAAGCAAGGGAGGAAGCTGAACAGAGGAAACATGATGAATTGGAAGAAAAGAAAGCCCTAGAGCTAAGTAAGGCTCAAGCTGAAAAGGATGAGGCCAGGAGAAGAATGTCTGAAGCAGAGAGAAAAGCTGCTGAGGATGCTGAACTGGCTATGGTGATTGAAAAGAGCAAGACTGATGCCTATGGACCTGTCCATGGAGGTGGCATCAAGATTGGAGAAGGCAGGAATGAAGAAGAAGACAAGAAAAAGATCTTACTGCCTGCCCCCAAAGTCAAGTCCAAGGATAAATTTGAAGTCAGAAAAGCCTTTGAGATAGTATATGCTGATAAGGAGCTTTTCAAGAAGTTTGAGAAGTCCTTAGCTTACTATGATCAAAAGCTAATGCTAAGAACTCTGTTCAACCAGGAGAAACCAAGGTACATCAGTTGGAGAGACAACAGGTTGAATAAGTCAATAGCAGAACTTCAAAGCATGAAGGAGTTGGTTGATGAAGAACGTTGGGTTCTGACTTGGCTGAAGACAAACTCCATTCAAAAGGCCCTAGATCCCAGCTATGTAAGAGATGTGATGCATAGTTATGCAAAAGGCTTTGCATTGGAGGAGGCCAAGAAAATTAAAAGCACCCTGCCTGATAAAAAGAAAAAGTCTGAAGATGCTGAAGAAAGAGCAATTAAGTTTGCTGTTATGGCTGCCGTGAAGAGATGGGCTAAAAAGTCAAAGTATCAGCAAGGCTGTTCAAGTGACTTGCCACTGCTGCCAAGTATTCAGCAAATCATTTTCGGCAAGGAAGTGCAACCATTCTATGAAGTGCCAAAGGGGAACAATACTTTTGTTAACCCCTGGATCATTGTGAGGCAAATCAGACAAACCACTTGCTTCAATGATGATGGCACCATCACAAACATGGTCTATGATGATGTTACTGATGAACCTAAAACTGCGGACAAGCCTGAAGTCAAGTCTGCTGATCAGATTGAAGACAAGCTTGCTGATCAAACTGCTGATCAACCTGCTGATCAAAATGCTGATAAGTCTACTGATCAGACTGAAGACAAGTCTGCTGAAAAGGCTACTGATGAACCCTTAGCCATTGAGTGGAAAGCTAAGGATTCTGAAGATCATCAAGACGACAAGATGGAAGATATTCCTGTCCACCAGGAAGTTGAAGAAAGGGATGAAGCTGCTGCTTCTGCTTCATCAGCTGATAAATATTCATCACTGATGGAAGCAATCCAGATGCTGATGGAAAATCAACTAAAGGAACTGGAAGAGAAGCATCAACAGCAGCTGTTGAAGGTTAAAGAGGAGCTGAAGACAGAGCTTAAGGAAGAATTGACAGAATCAAATAAGCTTCAGCTGGAAACTGTGCAACAGTCTACAGAAAAGATCATCAAGACTGAAATCACAAGTATTCCTATTCCTCAAGATCATTCCTTGCAGTTAGTGAACAGCTTAACTGAAATGAACAGAAATGTGGAGGATGTGAAGAGTGATGTAAATCATCTTCATGCTGCACTTACAAGAGCTGAACACAAGATCGCTGATCTGACTGCAACCTTCATTAAAGTCAGTGAAGAAGAGAAGGAGGTCAATTTAGGGATGTTGCATGAAGTAGGAAGTGTTGTACATGCCGTTCAAAATGAAATTGCAACTGTAAACCTGAATATTGACTACTTCAATGACAAGACTGACATCATCAGCACTGATATTCATCATCTTACAGCTAGTCACGATGTTGTCAATCAGAATCTCAAGGCTTTGTGTGCTGGAGTGAAGATTCCAACAGTTGCGCTCAACCCTGCTGTTGCACCTTCTGATGTCATCAAAACTGATGATGACAAAAAGGGGGAAGATAAAAGGGAAGAAACAGCTAAGGAACCTGCTGCTGAAGAAACAGCTAAGGAACCTGCTGCTGAAGAAACAGCTAAGGAACCTGCTGCTGAAGAAACAGCTAAGGAAACTGCTGCTGCAACTATTGAAGCCAAGGAAACTGAAGACACGGCTGACAAGACTGAAGAAAATCTTGGAAAGGTAGAAGAAGAAGAAAAGATTGAAAAAGAAACTACCAAGTACAAGGAGACTGAATCTGCCAAGAAAGCAATGGAGCTGATCAGAGAACAGCAACTCAAAGAGAAAATGGAAGCTGCCAAAGCAATCTTGGAAGAAGAAGCTGATGAAGACGAAGATGACGAAGAGTCATCCTATGAGTATGTAGAAGAGCTTGAAGGATCAGATGAAGAAGCTGATAGTTAGAAACTTTAAATTCATTGTAAACAGTTTGCTTCTATCTATTCTTCAGAAATCTCATCTGATGAACTTGTACCTTGTAACTCTTTTTCAATATTAATGAAAAGTCAAGTTCAATCCAATAAACTTTTTCTATCTCAGAAAATTTTGAGGATTACACTCTTTAGCTTAGGTATTTAACAGGTACTTAGCTGAAGTTTTGTCATCATCAAAAAGGGGGAAATTGTTGGATAAGGATGAAGATGAAGGCTCTGAAGACAATTTGTAAAGGGAGGTTTTGAAGGATTCCAAAACTTCAAGATTGGCTAAGTATGGAGTAACTTAGCTGATGATCCCTTAGAAGAAATTTTGACTAAGTAAAGAAGACATCAGAAGAGTCAAAGTTTCAAGGTCCAAGACTTCTGATCTGCTGAAGTAAAGTTATCAGACTGATGAAGATCAGCCGACTCAAATCAGATTTGTTCAAGTTTGAGATTAGCCGAGTCCGCCATCAGATTTGTACTTTAGTCAGCCAAGTGAAGAAGATCATGAAGTGTTCCCAACGGTAATAAATGCCCCTTGGAGTAATAAATGCTGAAGTACAAGGTTATTAAAGACAAATGATTGAAGAAATGCTTCGCATCAGCTGGGTGCATTTAATGCTGCCTGCAGAATAGTACTGTTCATAGTACGGACAGACTGCAAAAGAGCCGTTCGCGGATTTTAAGGACCAGTACTCGAGGAATTTGAATTTTGTCTCTCTTCAACGGACATCTTTCTATCCTCAAGTATAAATAGCTGAAAGAGACGAAGAAGAAACAAGCAACACACTTTCTGAGAGAAATTTCCGAAGCAAAATTCTTTAAGTCTCAAGAACAGCTCACTCATCAGCTGAGTCATTTGTTGACGAAAGCAGAGTTGAAGAATCAAGAAAAATACATCTTCTGAGTGATTTTGTAAACAAGAGTGTTGTGCGGAGTTGTGATCCATCTTTGTGAGTGATCAAACTTCAGAGAATAGGTCTTCTGTGTGATTTCCTATTGCGAACTTGTGGTCGTTTCATTTGTTGTTCGACGCAAGCAGAGTATACTGTAAACTTTGTGATTATAGTATAACCCAAGATCTGTGTGACTTGGAAGAGTGGACTAAAGGATATTCAAATCCATATAACCACTATAAAAATTGCTTGTGTTTTTGTTTGCATTTCACTTGCATATTTTCTGTTTGCATAAAAACACATTTAAGTTAACTGTTTGAAAAAGGGTTAAAAAGGAGTTTATAAAACTGGGGAAACATTTTTCAAACTACTAAGACTACTTGTGAAAAACACTTTGAAAATCCGCTGCAAGTACTCTAAGTATTAAAACTGATTTTAGCAAAATCAGCTAAGTAATAATCAGACGAGTGGTCAACAAGGCTGTTCAAAGATTTGTTCGCGAACAGAACTGTTAATAACAAATCTGATCAGCTTAGTCTGTTCAGTTAAGAGTTAAAGTTTTAAAGTTAAATCTGAAGAAAATTTTTAAAGAGGTTTATTCACCCCCCTCTCTAAACCTTTTCTGACCACTTGGGACCAACATCTTTATTTGATAATTAATTTTAAAAAAATACAAGGACATATTGCAAGAGTAGGATTTGGGAATTAGTTCTAATGGAGCGGAAACTTTTATGCTAAACATATTCATCACTTTGCATCCTTTTTTATTTTCCGGCAAAGTTGATCACCGAAGTCAAAAAACCTAGGGACAAAATAGGTAATCAATCTTTGATCTTTGGCAATTTGCACCCTCGAAACAAGAGAAATGGACAATTTGCACCTCCGAAAGAGAATTAGCACTTAGCACCCTCGAATTAAGAACAACTCAGCAACTTGCACATCAGAGACACGATAAATGAAAATTTTGCACCCCGGCGACACAGATTAACACTTAGCAGTCTCAAACTAAGAAAAATTCAATAACTAGGACACGCTCATTTTTCGAGCAGAATTGACCACATGGGTAAAAATAATAATCTAGGAGTAAAATAGGTAATTCATTTTTGGATCTTTGATAATTTTAATTTAATTATCAATTTTTCAAATGTTCTCAAAAACTTTCAAAATAAGTCGAAAAGTTTTTATTGAAAGTTTTAATACATTTTACAGATTCATAACACAAAGATAAAATATTAATCCAAGTTGAAATGAAAGGCGGAGAGATAAATGAGTATTCTAATATCGGCTGATATGGTATTGGAGCCCTAACTCGGCATGTTTTAATTAACAAAGAATCATTATTTTATTTTATTACTTTTATAATTTTGTAAAAGTATGCTTTTAATTAGTTATAACAGTTAATTCTAAAATTCTTTTAAAAAATACAATTATTGTAGACATAATTATAAACTAATGTACGTTAATAGAGATAACTTCTTCCTTATTAATAAAAATACAATTTATAATATAATATTATCATTGTGTTTTATATAAAAAGGGCTCCGCCATCTAAGTGGTGTGTGTCAGTAAAATCGTACCAATTACATAAAATCTAAAAATTCTAAAAATTCTAGTTTTGAGTCTTTTTATAAATTTTCTGTATATTAATTTATAAAATTAGTAATTAAACCTAAACTGAATTCCTTCTACCCTTCTGACAGGCGTCACAAAGCTTATCTTTGCTCATGACTGTTTTTGGAATTCCTTCTACCAGATCATTCTTGATAAGTCTGTTGATGGTCTTGAAATTCACATGATTCATCCTTTTGTGCTACAGCCAACTAACTTCACTTCGTGTTGATGCCACCAAACAAATACTTGAACTCTTGTCAATAGAATTCCAGTCAACTGTGTAGACATTTCATTGTCGTCTTCCAGATAAGATAACCTTCTTTGTACCGATTTGTTCAACGTAGCACTTATCTGTTGAGAAGATGACTGAATATCCTTTGTCACAAAATTGACTTATGCTAAGCAAATTGTATTTGAGGCCTTTAACATAAGAGACATCAGATATCTCAATGTTGCCTTTGCTCAGCTTTCCACTTGCTACAATCTTGCCTTCCTTGTTGTCTCCAAAAGTAACTTTAAGACCATCCACATCAACAGCATCAGTCAGCTCATGTATGCTTCCACACATGTGTCTTGAACAGCCACTGTCCAAGTACCAAATCTTCTCTACTTTACTCCTACTCCTAATCCTAACCTACAAAACAAAATAAAAATTGTTTTAGGTACCCTTATTGAAAGGATCCTGAAGGATTAGTTACACTTTTGACAACCCAAGATGTTGAAGTCTTAGGCTTCTTAGGCTTCTGATTTTTTGGAAGGAGCATGAACAGTTTCATCTTCATCACATTTATCAGATTTTTTATGTTGTTGATAATCATCATGATAAGGATAATGTTCATAAGCAGAATAAGATGCATCATAAGCAGGATATGCATGCATTGGATGAGCAGGATATGGTGCATAGTAAGTTTGAAATTGAGGTGCATGATACATAGGAGGATATGCAGCAGGTTGCACATAATAAGACTCATTTCCATACCAAGCATTTTGATTTTTCTTGTTTTTATGCTTCTTTGGTTTACTAGATGCTTGCACATTAACAGACGACTTAGTTTTGCTAGTCTGATTGGTTTTAGCCTTATCAGAAGACTTCCTAGGACACTTCTGTTTAGATTTACCAGTCTGTTTTCCTACACTAGGATCTTTGCTGTTTTTAGCCTTAGGAGTTTTCGTCTCCTTTAACACTTTCTCAGGTGAAGCATGTTTAGTAGTCTGAACATACAAAATGACCTTACTTTTGTCAGCTGATACAAATTTTTCTGTATGGTTCAGTTCTAACTTATCCTGTTCTAAAGGTGTTTTCTGTTTACTAGAGATAAGAGTGGATGCAACATATGACTTTTCATGAGACTCAATTAACTTTTCAAGTTCCATGATTTTTCCTTTATGGAATTCACATTTAGCTTTCAGAGATTTATTCTCTTGCTCAAGCAGTTTATACTCAGCTGATTCTTTTGGCTTTTCAGCTTTAAGTTTCAGTGAACTGTTTTGCTCTCTTAACAATATCATCTCTTCCTTAAGCTTAGTAAATGCTTCAGCAATAGTAGTATTGTTAAGCATCATTTGTTCAAATGAATTAAATAATTCATTATCAAGAGGAGTTACCTCATCGTCCTCAGAGTTTTCAGATTCCTTGGCCATCAGGCAGAGAAGAGCAGGACTTTCTTCTTCAGAAGACTCTTCATCACAAGTGTCTGAGTCTGAATCTGATGAGTAGATAGCAGCCAGCTTCTCAGATTCTGCTAACAACACCTTGCCTTTCTGATGCTTTCTTTCTTTTCTGATTCTCTTTTCTTTAGGATATGGGCAGTCTCTGATGAAATGACCCAATTTCCTGCAATTATAACACATCATTTTGGATATATAAGAATCCTTATCTTGAGAAGAAGAAGTAGGGTTAGAAGTAGAAGCATTGTTGTATTTGTTCTTCATTTATCTTTTGTAGAACTTCTTGAAGTTGTTCATCAGCAATGCAACGTCTCCAGTTGTGTACTCCTTTTTGTTGAGTATTGTGGCTTCATCAGATGAGTCCACATCTTTGCTTTTGTAGGCTTGTCTTCTAGGATATTCATTAGCTATAAGACCATTTTTACCATTTTCACATTAATTATAAATGCATAATTAGAGCCACCAAGGAAAAAAATGTATGAACCAAACTTATTTATTGCCATACGAGTAATATTGTCAAATGTAGTCAGGATACTTTGGTCAACGTGTCATACACGCGTAAACACTAATTCGATTTTATCAATAGAGTATCGCCGCTCCAACCAGGTTTTCATGGATACATCGCCCTGCGTTATAAATTTCGTTTTCTTCGATACGTCGCCCGGCGTTATAAATTCGTTTTCTTGGATACGTCGCCTGCGTTATAAATTTCATTTTCTTCGATACGTCGCCTGGCGTTATAAATTTCATTTTCTTGGATACGTCGCCCTGCGTTATAAATTTCGTTTTCTTGGATACATCGCCCCGCGTTATAAATTTCATTTTCTTGGATACGTCGCCCCGCGTTATATTCCACCAAATAGAAGGGGTTAAAACCACAGAAAAAAAAATCGTTTCTCTCGAATCGAGTCTACCCTCTACCTCTACCGCATATCTATAATTTTTCTCACCCTTATATTCATAAACTTTCCATTTTCCTATTTTACTATTTTGTGCTTGATGTGACCACCACATATGTTAAGATCTTTACAATAAGTACTATAACTTTTTATTTGATAATTAATTTAAAGTAAAACTAAAGGATATGGATCAACAATATGATAATGGTGAGAGTGAAGACGACGTCAAAGACAAATTGCGACTTGGTATGGGTGGAATTGGAAAATGGTTAGGGTTTATGTTGCTTTGGTAATCAAAATATTTAATTCCTGCATGATATGTATATATATCAGCTATATATCAGCTATATATATATATATATGTATATAATATATATACATATATATAGTGACTTAAAAAAATGTTTAATGATATTATAATTATTATTCATTGGATCCCATTTTTTTATCCAAGTACATAACTCTTCGGTGTAGCTTTGTTCCATCACGGTAACGAGTAACGACGTTGGTCAAATCCTCCAGAACCAAGACCAAGATATCGATACAAAATGGTTTTAGAATTAACTGCTATTATTAATTAAAGCATTCTTTTATAAAATTATAAAAATAATAAAATAACAGAGTGAATAGTAAAATTATAAAAATTGTTGGTCCCAAGTGGTCAGATGAGGTCTAGAGGGAGGGGGGTGAATAGACCTCTAAAAATTTTAATCAAATTTTAACTTTAAAACTTTTACTTAACTGTAAGCAGACTAAGCTGTTACAGAGCAGTATGCTAACAAAGCTGATCGGGAACAAATCTTTGAACAGCTTGGTTGACCACTAATCTGATAGTCACTTAGCTGATTTAGTCAAAGTCAGTTTTAATACCAGAATACTTGCAGCGGATTTTTAAAGTGTTTTTCACAAGTAAACTTAGTAGTTCGAAATATTTTATCCCAAGTTTTATAAAGCTTCTTTAATCCTTTTTCAAACAGTTTTATCAAGTGTTTTTATGCAAACTGAAAATATGCACGTAAAATGCAAGGTAAAAACACAAGGTTTTTTATAGTGGTTATATGGATGTAAATCCTTTAGTCCACTCTTCCAAGTCACACAGATCTTGGGTTATACTAAAAACACAAAGTAATCAGTATACACTGCTTGTGCCAAACAACAAATGAAATGGACACAAGTTCGCAATAGCAGATCATAAGGAAAACCTATTCTACAGAGTTTTATCACTTCACAAAGATGGATAAACACTCCTCACAACACTCTAACAGTTTTTCACTCAGAAAAATGTGTATATATTTGATTTTCAACTTCTGCTTAAGTCAACAAATGACGAAGCTGATGAGTGAGCTGTTCTTGAGCTTTTTGAGACTTAGAAAATATTTTGCTTCGAAATCAATCTCTCAGTTGTTGTGTTGCGTTTCTCTTCGTCTCTTTAGCTATTTATACTCACAGATTCAAAAAGTGTCCGTTGAAGAGAGACACAGTTTGAATTTCTCGATTTCTGGTCCTTAATTTCTACGAACGACTCTCTGCACAGTGACGGTACTGTAGACTGTACTTTCTGTCAGGCAGCATTTAATGCACAGAGCTGATACGAGGTATTTCTTCAATCATTTGCCATTAATACCCTCGGTCTTCAGCATTTATTACTCCAAGTGCATTTATTACCGTTGGGGAGACTTCTTGATCCTTTCCACTTGGCTGATGAGAGTACAAGTCTGATGGTGAGCAGAGCTGATCTCAAAGTTGAACAAATCTTATTTGAGTCGGCTGATAGACACCAGTCTGATTTCTTCTCTTCAGCAGATCAGTAGTCTTCTGGACCTTGAATATTTGACCCTTCTGATTAGCTTTCTTACTTGGTCAAAATTCTTCTGAGGGTTTTAAACTAAGTTTTCCATACTTAGCTGATCTTGATAAGTTTTGGAAATCATCAAAACCTCCCTTAACTAATCTAACATCAGTACACTCTATCTTATCTTCATCCAACAAAAATAATATATTTATAAAAATAATAAACTATAACTAATGACATGGCTTTTCTGCTTCTAAATAAAACGGCATCGTCTTGAATACTGTTTCATTATTTTCTCAGATGCAAGCTAAACAAAAACACACAGAAACAGAGAGACAGGGAGTAATCCGTAATCCTTACAGAGATAGGCCGGCCGAGCAGGTTCATGCAAATGGAGCAGTTTAACTTGTCCCCGAGAATATCCAAAACGGCTCCATTATTCTTCTTCGTTTTCTCCTTGTCTTCTTCATGGGCTTCGGTGACTGCTCTGCTCAAAAGTTCCTGTCGTCCCTTGTCCTTCTCCTTGTCCGTCATCGTCTCATCACATTTGATTGAGCGGATCTTCTCCACCAGACCCCCACCACCGCATCCTGCAGCCGACTTGACGATGACGGAGGTATTTGAGCAATCGGGACATTCCCACTGAGCGACATCGGCTAGGGTTTGGAGGGGGTGGTGAGGCAGATGGCGTGCCAGGGGGTAACGCAGGTCTTGCAGGTCAGGGTTTCACCATCGGCCGCCTTCTGCTTGCAGACCATGCATAAATCGTCACCGTCATCGAAACCAAAAACCACATGAAATCGAACACACATATTTCTAATTGTTTCAAACAATATAACATAACGAAGATAAAAATAATTTTTTTAAACTAGAAAGGTAATTATTTTTATCTTAGTTATTTTATAT
Organism: Penstemon barbatus; assembly: GCA_003313485.2. Lineage (NCBI taxonomy): Eukaryota > Viridiplantae > Streptophyta > Magnoliopsida > Lamiales > Plantaginaceae > Penstemon > Penstemon barbatus. Next base: position 48,401,068 of record CM064879.1, on the reverse strand, counting down.
TGTTAAAAACAATCAGAAATGTGCTTGTTCAATTTCGTGTGGTTTTTAGTTTCGATGACGGTGACGGTGTATGCATGGTCTGCAAGCAGAAGGCGGCCGATGGTGAAACCCTGACCTGCAAGACTTGCGTTACCCCCTGGCACGCCATCTGCCTCACCACCCCACTCCAAACCCTAGCCGATCCCGCTCAGTGGGAATGTCCCAATTGCTCAAATACCTCTGTAGTCGTCAAGCTGGCTGTAGGATGCAGTGGTGGGGGGCTGGTGGAGAAGATCCGCGCAATTGAATGTGATGAGTCGATGACGGACAAGGAGAAGGCCAAGCGGCGACAAGAACTTTTGAGCGGAGGAGTCACCGAAGCCCATGAAGAAGACAAGGAGAAAATGAAGAAGAATGATGGAGGCATTTTGGATATTCTCGGGGACAAGTTTAACTGCTCCATTTGCATAAACCTGCTCGACTAGCCTATCTCTGTAAGGATTACGGACTACTCCCTCTCTCTCTGTTTCTGTGTGTTTGTGTTGTTTTTTATGTACTATTTTAGTTTTTCTTTTAGATTATGACTTTCTATTGATGATTGAAAAAATGTTGGGAGTAGTGGAGTTCTGTTCAGTAGAGATACTGGATAATTCTTGTTTAACTAGATCAATTTACCTCAAATTTAAAAATTATTTTGAAAATTTGTAGTACCATACTCCCGTTCATGTGAACAACAAATTGAAATTAAGACCTTTAATGAGTTTTCATTTTATTTAAACATTTTACTGTACCTGAGTTCATTTTCAATTAAATGAATTTCCTAAATTTGGATAATCTAGAAATATTGCACCAAACATATGGCCACAATTTCCTATATAATCAAATTATTTCCTTTCTTCCTTCTTTCAGACACCATGTGCCCACAATTTTTGCCTGAAATACTTTCACAAACTGGTTGGGCAGAAGGGAAAGAAGGCTTGTGCTTTTGCCGCAAGTCAATTCCTCCCAAGATGGCAAGGGAGCCTCGAATTAACTCTGCTATTGATGGCTATCTGAATGGCCAAACTTTCTCATTACAGGAGGTGCAGCTCCAAAGGTCAACCATTTTATTCATAACCAGGACCGTCCTGACAAAGCATTTACTACCGATAGAGCCAAAAAAACTGGAAATGCTAATGCTTGCAGCGGAAGATTTTTGTCACAGTTCCTCACACCAGAGAATGATCAGAAGAAAACTGGATGTATTGGTTGGAGAAACCTGGAAAGATAGGATGGAATGCAGGCAGTGGGGGGCTCAATGTTGCAGGAATTTGTGGTCAGTCAGAACATGGGGCACAATCTGTTGCACTCTCCGGGGGTTATGAAGATGACGAGGACCATGGGGAGTGGTTCCTTTACACATGAAGGTATAATCAGTGCTACCACTTAATGCATTATATTTTATTGTTCCTTTAAGTAATCCGACTGCGTAAATTTCTTTTTATATTGTATTTTTGTTAATTCCATTGCCGCAATGAGTTATTGTTTATAAATCTGGTAAGTGGTGATGTAGCTCAAGTATTTGTTGCTCCACGTCAGGTATTTATAATTTTTTTGCAACGGTTCTGATCGTTTTGTTTTTGACTTTTCTTATTTGTATAATATTTGTTGCCTTAAGAGTGCATGCTTATGGGTTTGTTGTTAAACTTTTATTTTTATGGTCCACTTACCTAGCTTAATTACAAGTTTTTAAGGTTGTGGCTCTTCAAATTATAGAGTAAAAGCTGATTATAATATAGGTATATTAATGTATTAGTAACTTACAAAAGATGATTAAAGACTATGATGGTTGGTGGTTCATCTTCTATGTAAGTTACTATGAATGTGGCCCTCTTCTCTCATCTATAAAAGGGGGATACAACCTCTCCTCAATAATAGGTTTTTCCCATCACTTACATAAATATATTGGTTGTATCATAAGGAGGGATAGAGAGAAGAAGGTGAGTCACAATTGAGATGGAGTTTTTCAAGTGCTCTTTGGATCGAAGGATTACTTTGAAGCAACGTCATATATTGAAGACTCTATGGCGAACGGTATACCGATAAACTCTCGTATCTAGAATTATATTTACAATATGTGTTAGTTGATAAGCATATTTTTAAAGTTTTTCCGCATAAAGTTTAATAAAAGTCTTTCAATTGGTATCAAAGCCATACGGTACCCTTGCCTGAATATTATTCTCATTTTGATTCTATGTTATAATCAATTATAAACCTTCTGCCTAAAGCTAATAAAGTATTGATTAAATGAGTGCTTCAATTTTGAAGATTATTGCAAATCTGGTCCGTATGCTTTGATTTGATATGGCTATTATGTTTACTTTTATAGTATCACATGATTAAATGTTGAGTTCTATTTTTAGTGATACTATTTACTGTATAATGGATATACTTTTATTTTCTTTGTGTGTTTAACTTACATGGTTTTATAATGGAAAATTATGTTTAAATTGATGGGGGCTGTTTTACACCCCATATAATACTCGAAGCCACTCGAAGACCTCAGGTCGGTTCGACCATATAAGCTCATTCGGGATCATCCATCGATCCGATCAGAAGACTATTCTCATTGGCGATCTAAACTACAATCCGGCCTCAAGAAGAATAAATACGCCGAGTCCTAGTATGATTATGTTTCCTTGAGTAGCTAGGGTTGGTAACCTATAAATACCTAATTAAAGATTGTATTAGAACAACTACAATTGAGAACTTACGCCTACATACTCGGGCAATCTGATAATAAAATTATAGAAAAGCTTTTGCTATACTATATTCAATATTCATCGTCTTGTGTTCTTATTTGCTCTTTACATATTGTTCTTTCTTGAAATCGATCCATCCGGAATAGATTAACTAGGCCCTAAATACATATAATCCAATCATCGAGAACCTCAAATATTGATTTAATCAAACCCGACGAAAAACGGTTAAATCAGTTGGCGCCCACCGTGGGGCAAAGTTAATTATTCGATAGGCATATGGCTCGCCCAAGGAAGAACGCTTGTAACGAGGCAAGAAGTAACATGACGCATCCACATATCACGTCCGACGACTTACAGGACGGTACGAATAATAACGTTCCAACCACCAACAATGAGAATAACCCAAGAACTAGCGACCAACCACTCAATCAACATGAGCATCAAAGGATCCATGCTCAAAACTCCCAAGGACAACAAGAGACTGCCGCTAACCTAATACCGGAAGCTCACGTGGCTCCATCAATCCCAGTTCCTCTTCCAGAAACACAGGAGAAGTTGCGACAGATCGCTATGTTGGTCAATTCGCTATGCCCGGGGGAACTATTGGTCCCCGAGCAGATTCTTAGAAATCCTCGAACTACTAGGGAAAATCCTTTTCAAAGAACTCCAAGGCAGGTCGATCAAATTTCACAGCAAGCGGATAGCCCTATGAGCGAACAACGATCGATGCACAACCTGCAAAAGAGCAATACAAAGCTAACAGATGAGCGGATCCAAAGGAAAACAGATCGGACGAAGCCACTTCCAACCCGCCGAGGATCGAAGGAAAATACCATAATCCCCATTGAGGATGACGTCGTCGATGGTATACCTAATCGGCAAAGAGTTGTCCGCATTTCAGAACGAGAAATTGAGAAGATGGTACAAGAACGTTTAGAGAAACGTCTTCGGACCATCCAAAATCCGTGGGCCAAAAACACGGAGCTCCAAAAAAGCCTAGCGGCATGCTTACCCTTTTGTAGGGAAATAAAAGAAGCTCAATCGTCCGGTCAGGTTCCCGGACGACTACCAAGATACGATGGAACCACCGACCCCGATGATTATATTTTCAGCTTCACCAATATTATGAATTTATATGCTCACTCGGCGGAATATACTGCCAAGCTAATGGTTACCACATTTGAAGGACTAGCATTAAACTTTCGTGAGTTATGCAATAAATTGACACAGCAATTTGCTAGCCAAAAGAGACAAAAATTGTCGATGAGCTACCTAGGAACCATCCATCAACAAGAAGGAGAATCTTTACGTAATTGGTTGGCAAGATTTAATGTAGAATTACTAAAAATCGATTCACCAAACATCGATTACATAATCTCCATACTCTTCGACCTTACCAAAAGCAGGCAGTTCGGAAATGCACTTAGCATAAAACAACCCAGAACCTTCGCTGATATTATGACCTTGGCATCAAAATACATGACTCAAGAAGAGATGAACTCTTTTAAAGACAAGAATAGAAACAAGATTGTCGCCCCCTGATCAAGGCGGCAAGATAAAGCTCCTGCCTTACGACCTACGGATTATGATAGATCCTTCAAAAAAGGAAATGTCTTTCAGCGATTGGAATACAATCGAAACGATCGGGATAAGAGACCTAATATCTATCCTAGATCAAGGTCAGCCGAACCGACTAACAAGAATCGAATAAACCAGGTAGAATACCCGGGACTAACTGTTCCTATTGAGGAAATTCTGGTAGTATTGGAAAGGAACAACTGGATTCCGCCGGCAAAAAGAATCGCATAACTAGGCCTGGCGCGCGAAACTACAATTTATATTGTAGATATCATCGCGCCCATGGACACCGAACTGAAGACTATTTTCACCTAAAACAGGAAATCGAGAGACTAATCGAACAAGGCAAGTTGGATGATTATCTAGAGCGGAATAACCGCAAGAGAAATAGAAGCAGGAGTCCTAGAAACAATAACCAGAGAAGGACCCCGAGAAGAAGGTCTCTTAATAATGGTCCACCACAAGAATTGAACGATGATCAAATTAATGGCACAATCCATACCATTTCAGGCGGACCAGCCGGAGGAGACAGTCGTAATGCTCGTCGCAGAACCGCCAGATCTTTATTAGGAAATGTATCCCTCGAGATAGCAAACTATAACGTCAAGAGGATCCTAATCGACAACGGAAGCTCAGCGAACATTATATCTAATGAGGTCTTAACGCAGATGAATTTGGGAGAAGTGACATTCCAAAAAGTAGCCACTCCTCTGGTAGGGTTCGGAGGGTCCGAAATAGTCCCTTATGGGACAATAAATTTAAGTGTATCGCTTGGAAAGAAACCACAACGCACAGTGAAACTGATAAAGTTCCTGGTCGTAGAGACTTCCCTTGCATACAATGCGATACTAGGACGACCTATCCTCAACCTATTCCGAGCAGTTGTATCGACGTACCATCAGAAGATAAAATTTCCGACAGATATGGGGATCGGAGAAATAGTGAACGATCATTGTATGGCATGGGATTGTTACAATACGTCCTTAACACTGGGAAACCGCTCCAAATCATTTACCCCTGCTAAAAGGAAGCTCGAGAACGACATCGAAAGAGCCGAAGTCGAAATCCTCAGCACTGACAGGATAGATAAGGAAGGAAATGAGCCGGTCGACTTAACCATAAAACCTCCAAAACATAAGGATATTATGCTGGTACAAAGAGACCTTTCAAAAACGACCAGGATTGGAACCGAACTCAGCTCGGAAGGGGAAGTATTGCTAGTAAACTTTCTCAGGAAAAATGTCGACATATTCGCTTGGAGTGCGAACGATATCGAGGGCATCGACCCGAGAGTAATTACTCATTCACTAAAAATCGATCCAATGGCGAAGCCAGCACGACAAAAGAAGAGGAATCACGGACCAATAAAAGACAAGATAATAAAAGCAGAAGTCGAAAGATTACTCAAAGAAAAACAAATTCGGGAAATACACTTCTCGGACTGGCTATGTAATGTTGTGCTAGTGGCAAAAGGAGATAAAAGGGACAATAAATAGAGGATGTACAACGATTTCACCGACCTTAATAAGTTATGTCCACGAGACCCCTATCCTCTCCCTAGAATCGATTTGTTGGTCGACTCCACCGCAGGTTTTGCCATCTTCAACATGATGGACGCCTTCCAAGGATTCTACCAAATTTATATGGATGAGCAAGACCAGGAGAAAACTGCTTCAATAACGGAGCAGGGGGTATATTGCTTTATTGTTATGCTCTTCGGCCTGAGGAATGCTGCTGCCACTTACCAGAGATTGGTTAACCTAATGTTCAGGGAGCTGATCGGAGAAATAATGGAAGTCTACGTTGATGACATGCTCGTTAAAAGCATGAATGAAACCGACCACGTAAAACATCTCGATCGATGTTTTCAAATATTGCGAAAATACCGGATGAAGCTAAACCCCGCAAAATGTACCTTTGGGGTTAGATCTGGAAAGTTTCTAGGATACATGGTCCATCAAAGAGGAATTGAAGCAAATCCCGAAAAGATTCGAGCTATAACTGAAATGAGGCCGCCTAAAACAATTTCCCAAGTACAAAGTTTAGTAGGGAAAATTGTAGCATTGAATAGGTTCATATCAAAATCAGCAGATAGGAGCTTGCCATTCTTTCAAACTCTGCGAAAAGCAAAGAACTTTGTTTGGACCGAAGAGTGCGATCAAGCATTCAACCAATTAAAAGAATATCTGACCTCCTCTCCATTACTAGCCAAACTAACAGAAGGTGAACCATTATACATTTATATATCAATCTCTCCAGTGGCCATCAGTTCGGTCCTAGTAAAAATAGAAGGCTTGGAACATAAGCCTATTTATTATCTAAGTAAGTTACTACAAGGAGCGGAGAAGAATTATTTGGAGATCGAGAAATTCGCTTTGGCCTTGGTAGTGGCAACACGCAAACTCCGACCATACTTCTTAACTTATTAAATTATCGTGCTCACGAATCAACCACTAAGACAAGTCTTGGCAAAACCAGAAACTTCTGGTATATTAATCAAATGGGCGATCGAACTAGGACAGTACGAAATCGAATATAAACCGCGCATCGCTATTAAGGCCCAAGTTCTTGCTGATTTCCTCTTGGAAACTCCGACCTCAGTATTAGAAGGCGATGAATCGACTAGTCGCGGTAATGATATCTTAGTAGTAGAAAATCAAACTCGATTAATGCACGTCGATGGTGCTTCAAGCCGTGAAGGAGGCGGGGCTGGAATCAACTTCACTGGACCGAATAAAGAAGATGTAAACTATGCGATAACGTTGGACTTCGTGGTAACAAACAACGAAGCCGAGTACGAAGCATTGATTGCAGGGATGGAAATGGCAATTAAAGCCGACATAAGAATCTAAAAGTACTAACCGATTCGGAATTAGTACAGAGACAAATAGAAGGCCTATACGAGGTAAAGGAATTCAACATGGTCAAGTACCTCGCTAAAGTAAAGGAATTAACTGATAAGTTTGAGAGTTTCGAAATACAGAATATTCCACGGTCGGAAAACAAGTGGACAGATCAACTTTCTAGATTTACAGGTTCCCGCGAGGACAAAACAGAAAGAGTAATCAATTGGTTACTCTCCGATACACCAGCAATTGACATCGTTAAAACGCCAGCCACCGAGATGATGGAAATCGAAGAGGTAGAAAAGAGCTGGATAACTCAATGATAGATTACCTCTGTGAAGGAAACCTGCCGTCTGACCTAAATGAAGCTCGAAAAATAAAATATCGAGCTCCTAAATATACAATGTTAGAAGGAAAGCTATATTGAAGATTGGTATCCAGAGTTCTACTAAGATGCATCTCCGAAACGCAAACCTACGATATACTTCGAGAGATACACGAAGGCGAGGCAGGGAATCACAGTGGAGCCAGGGCTTTAGCTCTAAAATGCCTCCGAACAGGATATTACTGGCCGACCATAAACAAGGATGCTGCTCAATACGTGCAAACATGTCATCATTGCTAAATTCATGCAAATATAAGCCATCAAGCAGCCGAAAACATGCACCCAATACCTGTATGCTGGCCATTTGACCAATGGGGGATGGACATTATAGGACCTTTTCGGTAGCCAGGTCTAAAAAAGCATATGTTCTGGTCGCAGTCGAGTACTTTAGCAAGTGGATAGAATGCATCCCTCTTGCTCGGATAACTCAGTTCCAAGTGATTAATTTCCTTTGGAATTTCATAGTATGCCGGTTCGGCATCCCACGAATTCTAATCTCTGATAATGGAAACCAATTCGCGGGAAAACAAGTATTGGAATTGTGTGCTAAACTAGGAATTAAACAGAACTTCACGTCCGTAGGACATCCAAGAGCAAATGGACAAACTGAGATAGCAAACCGTGAGATTATAAAATCTTTGGAGAAAAGATTAGGGGCGGCCAAAGGAAGATGGCTAGATGAACTCCCCGATGTGCTTTCGGCAAATCGGACAACGGTCAGGAACTCTACAGGCGAGACCCCATTCAGTTTGGTATACGGCTCGGAAGCTGTAATTCCAGTTGAGACACTAGTCCCAACCCCAAGAATCGAAATGTATGACAGTCAAGAAAATGAAAAGGCTAGAGAAGATGATCTCGATCTAACAGAAGCCTTAAGAGAAAAAGTTGCCATACAACTGCAAGTCACTAAATCAAATATGGAGAAGGCCTACAATCAAAAGGTACGCGTTCGAACCTTCAAAGAAGGGGACCTCGTGTTGAAAAAAGTAGAGGTGTCCAAGCATGTAGGAAAATTGCAACAAAATTCGGAGGGGCCATATATCATCGTCGGTGTAGGAAGGAAAGGATCATACAAAATTGCACACTTGTACGGAACACCCCTACCGAGGACTTGGAATGCGGTCAACCAGAGGATATATTATGGAAAATAAATCCCAACGGCTATCATTACTATTTCTTTTTTATTTTATTTAAATATTTCAAATTCGTTGTAATAAAAGCTTCGGCTTCTAATTTTTTCTTTCTGAAATATAATGATTACAAGTTATCAGCCAAAGACAAAGGTTCAAAAGGTTAAAACCAAAAATGTTGGTAAAAACCCAAGAGTTGAGTAGAATCGATCCGCTCGATAAACACTCCTCGATCTCCATAACGACGATGACTAAAAGGTTAAAACCAAAAATGTTGGTAAAAACCCAAGAGTTGAGTAGAATCGATCCGCTCGATAAACACTCATCGATCTCCATAACGACGATGACTAAAAGGTTAAAACAAAAAATGTTGTTAAAAAGCCCAAGAGTTTAGTAGAATCGATCCGCTCGATAAACACTCCTCGATCTCCATAACGAAGATGACTAAAAGGTTAAAACCAAAAATATTGGTAAAAACCTAAGTCCTAAAGAGTTGAGTAGAATCGATCCGCTCGATAAACACTCCTAGATCTCCATAACGACAACGACTAAAAGGGTTAAAACCAAAACTATTGGTAAAAAACCTAAGTCCTAAAGATTTTAGTAGAATCGATACGCTCGATAAACACTCCTCGATCTCCATAACGACAACGACTAAAAGGGTTAAAACCAAAACATTAGTAAAAAAAACCTAAGTCCTAAAAGAGTTGAGTAAAATCGATTCGCTCGATAGACGCTCCTCGATCTCCATAGCGACGATTAAAATAGGTTATAGCCAAACATTGGTAAAAAACCTAAGTCCTAAAGAGTTGAGTAAAATTGATTCGCTCGATAGACGCTCCTCGATCTCCATAACAACGATTAAAACAGGTTAAAGCCAAACATTGGTAAAAAAACCTAAGTCCTAAAAGAGTTGAGTAAAATCGATTCGCTCGATAGACGCTCCTCGATCTCCATAGCGACGATTAAAATAGGTTAAAGCCAAACATTGGTAAAAAACCTAAGTCCTAAAAGAGTTGAGTAAAATCGATTCGCTCGATAGACACTCCTCGATCAACATAACAACGATTAAAACAGGATAAAGCCAAACATTGGTAAAAAAAAACCTATGTCCTAAAAGAGTTGAGTAAAATCTATTCGCTCGATAGACGCTCCTCGATATCCATAACAACGATTAAAACAGGTTAAAGCCAAACTTTGGTAAAAAACCTAAGTCCTAAAGAGTTGAGTAAAAATCGATTCGCTCGATAGACGCTCCTTGAATCTCCATATCGACAATTAAAACCAAACGTTGATAAACGACCTAAGTACAGATTGAATCAGATCAACATCAAGAAGTATTGAAAATGAGAAATATTGAAGAAAATGAAGTTTTATTCATCTGAATACAAAGAATATCTCCTGATCTACATATGAAGTTTTATTCATCGAAATACAAAAGCATCCTTCAATTTACGTATCTTTACAAATACAAAAGTGGAAAATCCTATCCAATAGATCGGAATCTTTCACGACAATGTCCACGGAAACATCGATCTTCACCCAGCTACCCCCATGTTTCCCTCCAACCATCTGAGAAGCATGCTGCTCACGATGATCGACTTCTTTAGTTCGGTGGCCAGGCTCTGAAGATCAGTCCTCCCTTCAGTCTGAAACAATCAATTGCAAGTCGAATACCTTGCAATGGTCATTAGACCAAAAACGAGCTCCTGCTTGAAGGATGGGGTTGAATTTTACTCTAAAGCAGGATCTCTAGAGGACCGTCGCAAAAGTAAGAATTTACCAGCACACCCCGGCAGTCAATCACTCCGGAAGTAACATCCAAGAATAGGGATGCCTGGTAAGTATGAACCCTCCATGTGCTAACAAAATACCATGGACCTCAATGGGACCTGTCAGTCAATCACGATAGTGTGACTTTTTGAAAATTATGGGATCACTGGGCAGTGTAAAACCCAACGAAACTGATATCTCCATTGCGTACGGTATGAATAATGTGGAAAGAAACTGCCTATCTTTTAATAGGGAAATTTTAAATTAATCCTACGGCTGGATATAAATCTGATCAAGGGACGAGAATGCGACTTTTGACATCCCGAATTTAATGCGAGTAAGTTGGAACGGCGCTAGGATTGTCGATAAAACTGCTCGATGAGAATGAGGCATGTAGGTCGAAACGACCAAAATGAGAAATCCTTATACATTCCAATGTATTCATTAAAAACAACTTGACACTTTACGAAGAATGCTCAACCGAAGAACAGAATCCTTAAGAGAAGGAGATTTACAATGAGGGATAATTACTTCTACGAAGAATTAGGAATATATAAGCAGAAAGACGAAATAAGTTGGTCGTTTTGACGACAAAATACGTGCTTGACAATGTCAAGTCCAGTTTTTCCCTTGGAGTCCAAGAAATCTAACAGACTGATAGATGAAACAGTCGAGAAAGCTAAGATATACAGATCTGTCACTGCCTCATATATCAAAATTGATACACATGTTGTTTTATTTGAGGAAACTGGAGCTCACAATCAGTACAGAGAAACATGGAGTTTAACAAGAGTAGAACACAATCTTTCCTAAGAAATGCAAGCTAAAAAGAAGAGCAGCGCTCAAAGGAGGGTGATAATAAAACCATTATATTGAAGTTCATGACAAACAATTATACTATACTTGACGACAGGTACTGATCGATAATCGACAAACATGATAAGCATACTTTACAGTTCTTTGAAGAACTGACTAGGTGCACGGAGTACAAAAATCCAATTGTCTAAGGGTTATGCATGATCGATAAATGAGCTTATGCATTAAAACCAACACCTCACAATTAAAAATAAGATTGCAAGAAAAATCTTCATCTTGATGCTGTTCCCGGCTGATCGGTAACAGCAAACTACTATCTCAGACAGAGATGATCGCCCACGAAGTCAATATCAGATATCAATTTCTAAATTCGAATATGAACTGAAACTAAAATTGTCATTAATATTTTTTTACAAAGCAAAATATTTAGCCAAACAACCACATACAGGTTGTGGCCAACATACTAAAAAAAAAAGTAAAAAAAAGGAGCAGGTCATTAAGGTTGATTGCCATCGCCGGGTCGACTCGAAGAAATACCCTTCCGAGGAGTCACAGCCTCTAGAAACGTCTTCAGTTCCTCTTTATGCTTTTGATAACCGGCATCGTAGCCTTGTTCATAAGCATGACGACGGGACTTCTCTAAATGGGCGTTCAGCTGATCCTTCTCCTTCTCGAGAGCTGATTTTCTTCGCGTAATTTCTGAAGATCATCATTAAGCAGCCCGAGTTGGAGAGCTTGCCCTTCAGCCTTCGCAATCTCCGAGTCCAAGCGAAGCTTCATATTCTCCTTGCTGAACCATAAATCATCGCCATGAACGCCCAGCTGCAGCGCAAAGTATTTTCCCTGAAAAGAGAGGGGTCTTATGTAACAAAGCAACACGGAAAAATACAAGACTAAGTTCAGAAAGAAAAATACATGCTCAAATAGTTTGACAAGGGACTGAACGAGGCGAACGTTGGAAGTACTCTTATGCTTCCTTAACTCACCAGGCAAGATGATACTCATACCCAAATCCCATGACAAAGCGTCAGGTTCAAAAGAATTGGGCAATTCACTATTAAGGGTAATATTATCATGCCGAGGAATTACTGACTCCGTTATATCCCTAACTTGTTCAAGGATACAATGATCATCCAACACACACGGGGATTCCCTCTCATTGGGACTTACTGAAGTCTCTTTCCCCGAAGAAGAAATAATGGTCCGATGACCCGACCTCAATCCCGGACGACCTCCAGAAGAACCACCAGCTTCAAAGGAAGTTGCCATAACAGTAGTATCATTAAATAAGAAATCAGGAAAATCCTGAGTAACAGACTGCGTCAAGGATAGACCACCCCCTTAGCTTTCGCCAATGACTAATTCAGTAATGGTAGAGGAAGGAATAGAATTGTCAGGAGCATACTCGTGCAAGCCATGCTCGGAAGAAAGGACACTTGAAGAAACAGGTATATTAAGGGATTGACCTATATTAGACATAACTCCAAAATCAACCCGACCAGGGGAGGGTCTCCTTAGAATATCAGAAGGAAATTGAGGATTTTGTTGAGTAAAGATCGAACTAACGACAGGCAATGGTTCAGAAGGGATAACGGGAGTCTGGGTCTCCGACCTTCTGATCGATTGGGAACGAGGAGGATCTACCGAGGGCCCCTCAGTACGGAACCTTTTGGGTATTAGGTTTCTACTAATATCGCGCGAAGAATGCTTTGAAGTATTACCAAAAAGGTTGCTCATCTTCGAAAATTTAAAAAACGATTTTAACTATCGAGAAAGCTTATCGACCTCCTTTGAGAGAATATTCTATCGAAATTGAGTAAGTGCGGTGAATAGCGAGTAAACTTTTTACCGTATGTATTTATACTGAATGAAAAGACGCGACAGACCCTAAGGACAGGCGCGATACAAAGAGCCTGGCCAATGAACTATCGCAGGAATTCGAAAAGACATAAACATAATGATTACACCTGAGTTAATAGCCTGTCCAAATTATCATCATCAGTGTGGAAACCAAAGCGTCCTACACTTAGAATACAAATCGTCTTATTTAAGAAGGATAAAAAAGTAATATTACAAATTATGCTCTGATAATTATCATTAAAATCAATATACGCCACTATCCGAAGTTTGTCAATCGCTCCTTTGATAGAAATAGTGTCCTGCAAGCCAGCTGTATGGCTAGTATTTATTGTAATAAATGCGGAACAATTCAATTTCGATTAATGAATGGACTTTATTAAATGGTCATCTTTATCTTATGTAATAATTATCTACGCATAAGGATAGAAGTCCTTAGATCACAGGGCTATGGGACAACCCGTGGACTGATCTCCAAGGCCGTGATCTAGAACATATTCAAGAGTCGTAGAATCCAATTGAGATAGGACATCATTGGATTCGGTTAGACTCTCACTATTGTGTATACTCCGATGAACTGGAGGACGCTGGGGTCCACGAGCGTGACTGGGATAGTCGATACACATAAGTGGGTGGCTTGCTGGGATGGCAAGCGCACTGAATACCCCAATTAGGAAATAACTCACTATGGAAGCGGTAGTCGCATATAGGGGTTGAAGTTATTCCAAATTTATAATAGTATACGAGGAACGATCCCTAACTACTTGAGGTGATAGGGTTTATCTGGTGCGAGAACGTGTTGGGATAGTGGTTGGGATGCCTCGATTGTCAGAACAATGACAGTGCGGAATTTAAAATTTTTTTCGAAGCACCCAAGGTCCCATATTAGATTCTCCATATTATTTATACGCAAGCAAGAAACAAAAACACACAGAGTAATTAAACAAGGGGGTTTTTGCGATTTACCTCACCACAGGCAAGGTGGTGGCAACCTTCAGTTCTGGATCTGGATCTGGATCTGGTTCACAGAAGTGATCCAAGCGTCTCACCTCCAAAGTTAGACCACACCAATTGGATTCTGGCAACACCTCCTAGTCTTAGGCTCAAAACTGGATCTAGGAGATTTGTCGAAGCAGGATTGTGCAGATCTACTTGCCAATGCAAGATCTAACACGGTGGAACAAGGGAGAGGCGGCGGCGGCGGTGCTAGAGCAGCTCACGGCAGCAGGTGGCGGTGGCTCTAGGTTGGCGGCGCAAATGAGAGGGGGCGGCTAGGGTTTTCTTCTAGGGTGTTTGCTTTTTGAGCTCTAGTGGAACCCTATTTATAGACTCCCTCTTGACCTAGGTTTTGCAAGACTCCTTATGGGCTTTTAATTAAAGGCCCATGTCTTGCAAGCCTTTTATTTAATTAATTACTTAATTAAATGCCCAATCCAATTAAATCATTATTTCATATATATAATTAATTAGCAACTCAATTAAGTATTTAATTAATCAAGTCAGCCAATTAATTAATCTCCCACTTGAATTAAATATTTTTTATTCATTTAATTGATTTAATTACCTTTAAATCAATTAATTCCTTTTGTATCCTTTTCAACAGTCACCGTCCAATTGTATTGTGTGTGACCCTCTGGGTTCACCATCAATTGGCAGCAGGCCCACGAATTCCTCATGATTTAATTTATGAACAATAAATTGCTCCGGTCAATTAAACAACCTTTAATTGACCACTCCTAGAATCAAATCCTCTATTAACTCAGGAGTACCTACACTTCATGGTCGATGTCTAGCCACAAGCCCATGAAGCCCAACTTCAGGTGAATTGATACTTGTGAACCTCGTCTCATATAATTACCATGTACATACGGTCCTTCTATCGACTAATATTCCCGATCAAGACTTAGGGTGTGTGAATTGATCGGCACCTCTAAATTTATCTCGATAACTATACTTTCTAATTCAGGATAATATTCCAGTGTGACTGCTAAATTTGGAAACCCCTTCCCAAATTCGTCACCGACCACGGCCGTGGATTCCTCGGATATATTATCTAAGAATCGTATAGGAAATTCTCTCACCCATTACAGTGAGTCAATAGATTCCATATCGGTACGAACCACCCGCGTACATGTCCATACGCACCCAACCTAGGCATGTTATGATCAAGCTACGTGGCCTATACCTAGATCTAAGTACGCACTTCCATGCACCGAATTCGCCCTAGCACCTCAAGTCAAAGGACTAAATCGTACACTATTATAATCCTTGAGAAACATCCCATCACCGATATGCGACATGCGCTTCCACAATGGGTTTCTTTGTTCGGGTCGTTCGATGCGTTCAATCCTCCATTGAACCACCTACTCATATGCACTGGCCTCAAATGCCTTGCTCATGAAACGCTACAATTTCACTCCATGTGAATTATGCATACTTGTACAAGTCTTGGCGATTCCTACGATACCCCATCTCGTTTGGAGTCTATGACTTGGAACAATTTTAAGATTACGACCTTTGAGACTGTTTCATGATTGCACTCAGTACTGAAGAGAATCGTCCCATAGTCTAACGTAATCTAAGGGTTTCAACCAATCGCTTAAATGTATTCGCGAGAGATGAAGTTTGCCATTGTTTATCCTTATACTCGTATAAATAAACATGCGTACTAAGTCATTTATACTAAAGAAAGATAATGATAGTTCCAGTACAAGCTAAATGTATTGGCTTGCAGGGCACTATCCCATCAAAACGTCTATGCTTTGATATGAGTTCCGACTGACTGGGGATCGCTAGAAAGTCTCTCTGGATTCATATTGGGTATAGAAGAACTCGTATGCAGATTCATATCATCAATAAAGGATCCATTGACCCGACTTGATAGGTTGGGAAATTCTCCTATGGATTTCTGTGAGAAATTAATTCTGGTAAAATCTTTGGCCAAGGTATCTGACGACTTTATGTAAGTAGCTCATAAAGATTAAGTCAAAGAGAATTTATTTCGAGACCAGAGTACATAAGGTCAAGACAAAAGAAAAGGGAATCCGATGAAAGACCATACCCTTAAGTCTCGACTGGGAGATTGATCGATGGAGATATTATGTCGTATATGGAAATTATAAATGATAAAAGGTTCACTGAATTAATTCACAAGTGATTGGGCTCCATGGGCTTGTGGCTGGACACCGACCGTGGAGTGTGGGAGAATTCCCAAATTGGCAGGGGTGCTAATTTTGGAATGGTCAATCGACAGAGTGTTCGATTGATTTAGAGTAAGTCTTACTCGAATAATTAAATAATATTTAATTATAACCCATGGCCAATTATGTGGTGAACCTACGGGGGCATACACAATACACATGAAGCGAAAGCGAGGAAATAAGAACGACCGAGTCGACTGGGTCGACTGGGTGAATAATCGACTAGGTCGATTATTATGGGTGGGTCGACTGGGTCGACCCAAATGGAACAAAATGGGATCCAATTGGAATTGGATCAGGATCATAAATTAAATTGGAATTTAATTTGTGGATTAATTAATTAAGTTGGATTTAATTAATTAGAAGGGATTTTAATTAAATAGGCTTAGAATCTGATTTAATTAAATGGGAGATTAAGTTAATTAATTGGGCTATTTAATTGGGAGATTAAATAAAGCCTGGTCAAATTAATTAACTGGGCCATGAATTAATTAGAAGACTTGGTCTTCTAATTAAAGAGGGCCATGGGCCATGTAGGAGAAAAGAGCCCTAGTCCTTATAGGACTAAGTTAGGGAGATAACTATAAGTAGCTATCTTATAGTTATTTTTCACACAACTCCATAAGCAAAAATTGAGCAGAGCAAAAATTCTCTCCCTCTCCCCTACCAGATCGGCCGAACCTTGTTCTTCCTTTGGAAGAATTTTCGTTTTCGATTCTTGTTCTAAAATCGTTCCTATATCCTAGATCATAATATATCTTGTGTTCTAGCTGATCAAGATTTATTATTTTCGTGTAATTGTGGTGTATCAACCCGTAGAGGCGCAACACGGGGGGCGCTGCTGCAGAGCTTGGATCGATTTGGCTGAGGAGGAATTCAAAGTCCGTTTTGCTAGCTAAGGATTTGCAAGGAGATAGGTATAACGTGTAAACTTATACTATCGTTTTAATTAATATTTATATATATACACCTAGAGTAGTATCCTGGCAAGATTCCGTAAGAGGTCCTAAAATTTTTATATTCCGCTGTGCTTAGGGCTCTTTATCTTACCGAATCCCAACAGTGGTATCAGAGCCAAATCTAGGCTTTGTATATATATAAATTTGCAAATTCTGTTTTATAAATCATATGTTTGATTTATGTGTGGCTAGTTCTTTAACTTTGCATGTTTTAGGACGTATGTTAGTTAACTTGGAGTTAATGTTTAATTTTGGATTCGAAAATTTTATTATGTTAGTTTTTATTTTGGATTGTGATTTAATTGACTGGGTTTGTTTAATTAAATAATAAGTAATTGAAGAAACAAAAAAAAAATTTTTTTATTGGATCCAACCCACGGTGGCACGCGGCGGTGCGCGGCAGCGCACCGCGGCTGGGCGGCCACCGCGAGCCGCGACCTCACGCTGCGCACAGCAGCAGCCCACGGGCTGTTGTCTGCGTGCAGCTGTGCGCGGCAGCCGCGGCTGCTGTCGCGGGCAGCTCACGCGCACCTGGTGGTCGCGCGTGGGTTGTCCACGTGGCAGCCCGTGATTGGTCTCGACTGGTCATGTTTGGGTTGGACTCTAATTCTGCCTATTTTGAAAAATTCTGAAAATCTAGAATTTTGTGAGATTTGGAAACTTGGAGTTTTTGGATAAGGTAGTTATCTTGTTGGATGTGAACACTACCTTAATTAAACTAATCTAGACAAAATAGGATTATCTTGAAAATCTTGGAGATTTGGGAACATTGGGAAACTTAGAGTTTTGGATAAGGTAAGAATCTTAGAGATTTAGATTACCTTAATTAACCAATTTAATCAAGATAAGTTTGTAGATTACTTAGAGCTCAAGTAAGAGCTAATTAATCTTAGAGATTAATTGTTAATTCAAAATTAATTAACTTGGATGAATTTTTGCGAATTAAAATTAATGGAGCTGGTAAATTTACATTTATGCCCTTATGTGAATTTATGCATGTTCTTGAGTGAATGTGTGGATTGATCGTTTTTGCCCTTAAGCCCTGTGTAGTTTTTGGTTTATTTATTTTTGGGTTGTAATTAAATGGGCCTGATTGGCGCCCTTGCTTGCGCAAACAAATGTAATAGAATAGGACCATTTAAATTAAGTAAGCTAGGCTTAGATTAGGCTTGGAGCCGAGTAAACCTCATGAAGACTTGGAGATCCGCATGGAGGCCCATTACCTTGGAAGACATGGAGGCCCAATCAAGCTGGATATTACAAGAAGGCCCATGATGTATGGGTTTGAAAATTGTAATAGTTAGGACATTTAATTTCCACCCTAGACTGACCAATTGATTCATCACATGGCTTGTGATGAATCGCATAGGATGGGCAATCGATCAATCATATCCTGCTAGGTGATGTATGTTTACTATTATTCTTTGATGTATGTCATGCATGCTTAGAATCGTATAGGAAATTCTCTCACCCATTACAGTGAGTCAATAGATTCCATATCGGTACTAACCACCCGCGTACATGTCCATACGCACCCAACCTAGGCATGTTATGATCAAGCTACGTGGCCTATACCTAGATCTAAGTACGCACTTCCATGCACCGAATTCGCCCTAGCACCTCAAGTCAAAGGACTAAATCGTACACTATTATAATCCTTGAGAAACATCCCATCACCGATATGCGACATGCGCTTCCACAATGGGTTTCTCTGTTCGGGTCGTTCGATGCGTTCAATCCTCCATTGAACCACCTACTCATATGCACTGGCCTCAAATGCCTTGCTCATGAAACGCTACAATTTCACTCCATGTGAATCATGCATACTTGTACAAGTCTTGGCGATTCCTACGATACCCCGTCTCGTTTGGAATCTATGACTTGGAACAGTTTTAAGATTACGACCTCTGAGACTATTTCATGATTGCACTCAGTACTGAAGTGAATCGTCCCATAGTCTAATGTAATCTAAGGGTTTCAACCAATCGCTTAAATGTATTCGCGAGAGATGAAGTTGGCCATTGTTTATCCTTATACTCGTACAAATAAACATGCGTACTAAGTCATTTATACTAAAGAATTATAATGATAGTTCCAGTACAAGCTAAATGTATTGGATTGCAGGGCACTATCCCATCAATCTCCCACTTGCCCTAAAGCCAATCACAAACGTTTCTAGGACCCATCTTTTTAAAGATGTTCTTCGAACTCATTTCATGATATAGCCTCCTTTTAGTGGATCCGCTAAGTTGTCTTCTGAGTCGACGCGATCCATTACGCGCGTTAACTCTACCAATGATTTTTCTAATCAAATGATACCTTTCTTTCAATTGTGTTTAGATTTCTGGTAAGATCTCGAATGCTTTGCTTTAGCAATAGCTCCAGTGTTATCATAGAAGATAACCATGAGCTTCGCAATGCTAGGCACTACATCCAATCATAGGATGAAGTTTTATATTCAAACACTTTCTTGAGCCGCATTTAATGCTACATTTAATGCTGCAATATATCTTGCTTCAGTGGTTTAGATGGTTACAGTGATTTGCTTGTAGCCCTTTCAAATTTACCGTTACCCCATTGAGGCAGGATATTTATCCAAAAATGGATATATTTAATTCATCCACATCAGACTGAAAATTCGAATCAGTGAATCCTTCGAATTTTAATTCTCCACTACCACCGTAGACCAAGAACAAATCCTTAGTCTTTGTCAAGAGCTTAAGGACATCTTTTACGGTGGTCCAGTACTTCTTCACTGGAGTTTGACTAGCAACTGCTCGCGACACTTGAGCATGTTCTACGTCTGGTCTAGTACATAGTAAAGCATGCTACATGCAACCTTTTGTTTGAAACATAAGGTATTTATGACATTCTCCTTTATTCTCATTCGATGTAGGGCACATCGATTTTGGAACAAGGGATACAATGTCTCACTGGAAGCAATCCTTTCTTGGATTCTTCGTACTGAATATTTCCAGTATTGATTCTATGTACTTAGATTTAGAGAATGCCAGCATCCCTTTCCGATCTATTCTATAGATACGTATTCCAATACGCAAGATGCTTCTCCTAAATCTTTCATGGAGAATTGCATGGACAATCATGCTTTCGTCTGTGCTAATATTCCGATATCATCCCAGATAACCAGAATATTATCGACACATAAAATATGAGCTTCATCGCACTCCCACTAATCCTTTTGTACACTCATTGTTCATACTCGTTTTGATGAAGTCAAATGTCTTGACTATCTCATCAGAACAAATGTGAATCTAAATAGATTCAGACATCGCTAATGGAGAAAAGGTTTCATCAAAGTCTGTTCCAGAACATTGTGAATAGCCCTTTTACCACTAGTCGATTCTTAGAGGCAACACCTCTCCATTCATTCCAAGATTGAAGATCCAGTTACAATTTATAGCCAACTTACAGGGATAAATCCCTCGGGTGGATCAGTCAAGGTTATACCTTGGTGGAATGGATAGGATCCATTTTGGTTTGCATGGCTTCGAGCCACGCATCCGAATCTATGTCTGACATCGCCTCTTGATAGGTCCTTGGATCACTTTCCACTTTCTCGTTTTCGTGAATGAAACCAAATCGCTCTAGCTCCTTACGAATTCGATCAGACCTTTGAAGAGTAGGTGTACTAGTAGGTTCAGTAAATTCTGGATTAACTCCCACTGTTTGCGGGGATGGGTCCAATCTTGGACTTCATCAAGTTCCATGACATTTCCATTTCCTTTGACGAGAAATTCATCAACTGAGGAACTGGTATCTAGGAGAAACGATTGTTTCTCATTGTCGTGGAACAGGTATCCAATGGATTTCGTTGGATACCCCACAATTATATACAAATTGGATCTGCTAGCCAATTTATCTCCTTTCTCGTTTCTACCATCGCCAGGAGATCTCCATGCTCAGAGGTAAGAGCACAGAGGTATTTTGCCATACCTTTCTTGGTAAAGCTTTGTAGGCACGAACTTTGAAGGTACTTTGCTCAGTATCTTCGATGCAGTCAGGAGGACTAACCCCTAGAATGCATAAGGAAGCTTAAGAAAACTCAATGTTTAAACAATGTTAGATTCCATCTCTTTAGACACTTCAATAAGTTGAGGTGTCTTAGGATGAGTTTGTTGTATGAGAACCTTATTCTCAATGAGATAATTGAGGAATCCTTGACAAGTATTTGTTATCTCAACTAGATCGAATGGTCGTAATACTTTATCTTTGTTGATTCTCTACTTCGTATTGAAATACCTTTAAAATTTTCAAAGGTTTTTCGGATTTGTATCTCACTAGATTCATTTTCCACTAACGACCAAGGTCATTAGCAAAAAGTACGAAGTATGAGTAATCTCCTCTCACAGTAACCTTTAGTGATCCATACTCATGGATTAAATCCAGATTTTGGTTGGTTCGCTCTGAATTCCCTGTGACGGGAGATCTGGTCATATCTCCTTTGAGACATGATTCGCAGGTTGGAAGTTCATCCAAGTTCTATTTTTCAAGAAGCTTGGGCGAAACCAACTTTTGAATCCTACTCTTGGAGATGTGTCCAAGTCTAGCGTACCAAAGTTATGGATTATTTTCTTTGTATTAATTTGAACTTCACACATTAATTCAATAAAATTGAGTTAATGGTTTAATTCAATTAATTCACTTCCTTTCAATTAACTTCCTTAATTGATTCCTTTTTCCTTTTCAATTAACCCTTTAATTGAAACGTTGCTTAATTAATTAGATCATCTAATCAATTAAACATATAGTGCCTTTCTTAGATGCAGTGGGATAATTCGACTTTTAGGCTACTTGCGTTATTTTGACTACCTTTAATGGTCTAATTTAGAAGAGAATTAATTCTTCTTCATTTTACTCTTCTTTGACTTTGCAGTCCATGAAGTGTAAACGATCATTACAGGTTTATCCTATTTGCCTTTAACCAGTAATTTGGTTGATTCATGAAATGTGATCAACTTATCAAATAAGGTCAGTGTATTTCAAGAGTCATTTGAATGAGCGGGAGGAGAATTTAGGAGGAAGTTAATGTTAAGATCACTTGCAGGCCTACGTTCAATCGATCCAGTTTTCAACCAGATTGATAAAACAAAGACAGTGATCCTTGACACTAGTTCCTTCATTTATTCTCGAGTTTTGAAACAATTCCTTTGAAGTCTCGAATCAAATCGATTCAAAACTACTCCTCAAAACAAGCCCTTTGAGGTGGAGGTTTGTTTCAGATGACTGGTCCTCAAAACGGGCCTTTTGAGGTGGAAGCTTCAGACATGCTCCTCATGTTGCTTCCATAGCTCGTTCAATCTTGATGCTTATTTGAGGAAACGATCATTAAGATTCCCATACTTCATAGGTGATTCATTTCACTTTTGAGATTCATCTTTATATGAGGAAACGATCATTAATATTCCCATACTCTATGGGTGACTCGTTTCTTTTATTTTGACTTATCTCGGAAGCGCATAAGGCATAGGCTCGTCATTTAAGAACATCATTCCCCTTTTTGGAATTTAAGACAATTCTCAAGTTTCTTGCCTAGTCGATATTTTGATCCAGCTATTTTATTAGTCGAGGATAAATAGTAAAATGGATAATTACAGATATCTCAGTATCTAAAGAGAAGACAAACATTTAGTGGACTAGTTAATGAATAATACTTATAATCTACGAAGGTTGGACTTTCTATCGTAGAAGTTCTCCCACTATTTTGTCGAAACAATTACCCCTTCAATTGTTCGGGAAATTCTATTTCCTAGTAGGTCTTGACGTCCCAGCGGCAATTAATTGCACCCACGACTCGTGGCCATACAACCAATTCCCCAGGTAGGCATAATTATTGCCAATTGTGTCACTCCACAACCTTCAAGCTATTTTTCCTCGGTTTTCGCACTTATCTAGCACTGCTACATCATAAGTGTTACTAATCGTTAAGTCTAACCCATCAATCATGATGAGCAACGGGCCCGGTCGTGAATTCTCCGTAACTAGTTATCGGTCGATCCTCATATCCCGACCAGTCCTCACCCTTGTCATGTTTAGTTAAAAACAGGAGTCAAGGAATTTCGCGTATTGTCCCTTTCTTCGACTCGGGTGCCAGACTCTGGATCACCTCTATCGATAAGTAGACAACATACGCTAGTCCCTATTGATGGAAGACTTGGATTTATATAAATACTTCATTTTATTTTAATCCAATATGACTTAATATTTAATTCAAGAGGGGATTTACTGGTTTGAAAGTTTAAAGCAAACTCTCTCGAGATCTCACCGCTTCAATTATGCTTTATCTTTTATTACGATCTAGATTCTAGCGCGCATCTCATACAAGCTAAATATAAATCGACAAATAAATAAAAGCCATACAAGCCTAGCATGCATACTACCACAATATGTTTTCGATCGGGAGCCTCCTATGCAGGCCATCATCGAGTCAATGATGTTGGCCCTATTGGTCAATCTAAAGGGTTAGCAAACAGGCCTATGCTATTACACAGTGTACCACGCATACATGGCCTTCATATCTTCTTGGGCTCCCACCTTGCTTGTAAACGGGCCTCCATCCTAAACTAGGAAAACAGTAAAAACCCTATTCTATTACAAAGGCTCAAAGTGGCCCAAAAAAAATATAAAAGGCTCGCAGGCCCATTAAAAACCAAACAATAAATTAAACCAATCACATCTAACCTAAGGTCAAGGCTCGGCTCGATCGAAAACCACGTAAACAGTTCACGTAGAGCAAGAAACATGAAAACATCCTTTACCTATTTCTTTCTTAATTTTAAAACTACCTTTTAAAACTAACTTCCTATGATTCTTACTTTTTAGTCACTACTAATTATGACAAAATGAATATTCGGGTAAACAAAAATAATTTTTCTGCTCAAATTCAGATTCTGTTTTTCAACTTTTGAAAATTGCATTTTCGCCCCTCAACTTTTCGAAAATTGCACTTTGACCCCAAAACTTTTAAAAAGTTACAAAAACACCCCTGGGCAGATTTGGGCAGCTACCAGAAAATAAAATTTTGAATTCTGAAAATTTTTGATTTTTCAAATTGACCCCTCAAGTTTCGATAATTGCAAAACAGCCCCAAAGTTTTCGAAAATTACAAATTGACCCCAAAACCCGTGCGACCAGATTTGCAAAAACAGTCCAGAATTTTGAAATTTCCAGATTTCAAAAATTCGAATTTTTCAGCCCACAAAAACCCTAATTCGATTTCTTTGCATAAAAGTCCTGAAATTTTCAAAAACTATAAAAACGGCACAGATATAAAAAAGCAGTTTTACCCAATCATAGATCCAGTCATAACAAGTAATAATCAATTTACAGAACATAATTATCACGTGTTTACATATACATAATTAAACATATATGGTGAAAACACATTATGTTCATGCTTTTCGTATAATAATGATGGAGTTGGCTTTGATACCACTGTTGGGATAGTGGTTGGGATGCCTCGATTGTCAGAACAACAACAGTGCGGAATTTAAAATTTTTTCGAAGGACCCAAGGTCCCATATTAGATTCTCCATATTATTTATACGCAAGCAAGAAACAAAAACACACAGAGTAATTAAACAAGGGGGTTTTTGCGATTTACCTCACCACAGGCAAGGTGGTGGCAACCTTCAGTTCTGGATCTGGATCTGGATCTGGATCTGGTTCACAGAAGTGATCCAAGCGTCTCACCTCCAAAGTTAGACCACACCAATTGGATTCTGGCAACACCTCCTAGTCTTAGGCTCAGAACTGGATCTAGGAGATTTGTCGAAGCAGGATTGTGCAGATCTACTTGCCAATGCAAGATCTAACACGGTGGAACAAGGGAGAGGCGGCGGCGGTGGTGCTAGAGCAGCTCACGGCAGCAGGTGGCGGCGGCTCTAGGTTGGCGGCGCAAATGAGAGGGGGCGGCTAGGGTTTTCTTCTAGGGTGTTTGCTTTTTGAGCTCTAGTAGAACCCTATTTATAGACTCCCTCTTGACCTAGGTTTTGCAAGACTTCTTATGGGCTTTTAATTAAAGGCCCATGTCTTGCAAGCCTTTTATTTAATTAATTACTTAATTAAATGCCCAATCTAATTAAATCATTATTTCATATATATAATTAATTAGCAACTCAATTAAGTATTTAATTAATCAAGTCAGCCAATTAATTAATCTCACACTTGAATTAAATACTTTTAATTCATTTAATTGATTTAATTACCTTTAAATCAATTAATTCCTTTTGTATCCTTTTCAACAGTCACCGTCCAATTGTATTGTGTGTGACCCTCTGGGTTCACCATCAATTGGCAGCAGGCCCACGAATTCCTCATGATTTAATTTATGAACAATAAATTGCTCCGGTCAATTAAACAACCTTTAATTGACCACACCTAGAATCAAGTCCTCTATTAACTCAGGAGTACCTACACTTCATGGTCGATGTCTAGCCACAAGCCCATGAAGCCCAACTTCAGGTGAATTGATACTTGTGAACCTCGTCTCATATAATTACCATGTACATACGGTCCTTCTATCGACTAATATTCCCGATCAAGACTTAGGGTGTGTGAATTGATCGGCACCTCTAAATTTGTCTCGATAACTATACTTTCTAATTCAGGATAATATTCCAGTGTGACTGCTAAATTTGGAAACCCCTTCCCAAATTCGTCACCGACCACGGCCTGTGGATTCCTCGGATATATTATCTAAGAATCGTATAGGAAATTCTCTCACCCATTACAGTGAGTCAATAGATTTCATATCGGTACTAACCACCCGCGTACATGTCCATATGCACCCAACCTAGGCATGTTATGATCAAGCTACGTGGCCTATACCTAGATCTAAGTACGCACTTCCATGCACCGAATTCGCCCTAGCACCTCAAGTCAAAGGACTAAATCGTACACTATTATAATCCTTGAGAAACATCCCATCACCGATATGCGACATGCGCTTCCACAATGGGTTTCTCTGTTCGGGTCGTTCGATGCGTTCAATCCTCCATTGAACCACCTACTCATATGCACTGGCCTCAAATGCCTTGCTCATGAAACGCTACAATTTCACTCCATGTGAATCATGCATACTTATACAAGTCTTGGCGATTCCTACGATACCCCATCTCGTTTGGAATCTATGACTTGGAACAGTTTTAAGATTACGACATTTGAGACTGTTTCATGATTGAACTCAGTACTGAAGTGAATCGTCCCATAGTCTATTGTAATCTAAGGGTTTCAACCAATCGCTTAAATGTATTCGCGAGAGATGAAGTTGGCCATTGTTTATCCTTATACTCGTATAAATAAACATGCGTACTAAGTCATTTATACTAAAGAAAGATAATGATAGTTCCAGTACAAGCTAAATGTATTGGCTTGCAGGGCACTATCCCATCAGAACGTCTATGCTTTGATATGAGTTCCGACTGACTGGGGATCGCCAGAAAGTCTCTGTGGATTCATATTGGGTATAGAGGAACTCGTATGCAGATTCATATCATCAATAAAGGATCCATTGACCCGACTTGATAGGTTGAGAAATTCTCCTATGGATTTCTGTGAGAAATTAATTCTGGTAAAATCCTTGGCCAAGGTATCTGACGACTTTATGTAAGTAGCTCATAAAGATTAAGTCAAAGAGAATTTATTTCGAGACAAGAGTACATAAGGTCAAGACAAAAGAAAAGGGAATCCGATGAAAGACCATACCCTTAAGTCTCGACTGGGAGATTGATCGATGGAGATATTATGTCGTATATGGAAATTATAAATTATAAAAGGTTCACTGAATTAATTCACAAGTGATTGGGCTCCATGGGCTTGTGGCTGGACATCGACCGTGGAGTGTGGGAGAATTCCCAAATTGGCAGGGGTGCTAATTTTGGAATGGTCAATCGACAGAGTGTCCGATTGATTTAGAGTAAGTCTTACTCGAATAATTAAATAATATTTAATTATAACCCACGGCCATTTATGTGGTGAACCTACGGGGGCATACACAATACACATGAAGCGAAAGCGAGGAAATAAGAACGACCGAGTCGACTGGCTCGACTGGGTGAATAATCGACTGGGTCGATTATTATGGGTGGGTCGACTGGGTCGACCCAAATGGAACAAAATGGGATCCAATTGGAATTGGATCAGGATCATAAATTAAATTGGAAATTAATTTGTGGATTAATTAATTAAGTTGGATTTAATTAATTAGAAGGGATTTTAATTAAATAGGCTTAGAGTCTGATTATAAATGGGAGATTAAGTTAATTAATTGGGCTATTTAATTGGGAGATTAAATAAAGCCTGGTCAAATTAATTAACTGGGCCATGAATTAATTAGAAGACTTGGTCTTCTAATTAAAGAGGGCCATGGCCCATGTAGGAGAAAAGAGCCCTAGTCCTTATAGGACTAGGTTAGGGAGATAACTATAAGTAGCTATCTTATAGTTATTTTTCACACAACTCCATAAGCAAAAATTGAGCAGAGCAAAAATTCTCTCCCTCTCCCCTACCAGATCGGCCGAACCTTGTTCTTCCTTTGGAAGAATTTTCGTTTTCGATTCTTGTTCTAAAATCGTTCCTATATCCTAGATCATAATATATCTTGTGTTCTAGCTGATCAAGATTTATTATTTTCGTGTAATTGTGGTGTATCAACCCGTAGAGGCGCAACACGTGGGGCGCTGCTGCAGAGCTTGGATCGATTTGGCTGAGGAGGAATTCAAAGTCCGTTTTGCTAGCTAAGGATTTGCAAGGAGATAGGTATAACGTGTAAACTTATACTATCGTTTTAATTAATATTTATATATATACACCTAGAGTAGTATCCTGGCAAGATTCCGTATGAGGTCCTAAAATTTTTATATTCCGCTGTGCTTAGGGCCGTTTATCTTACCGAATCCCAACAGTGGTATCAGAGCCAACTCTAAGCTTTGTATATATATAAATTTGCAAATTCTGTTTTATAAATCATATGTTTGATTTATGTGTGGCTAGTTCTTTAACTTTGCATGTTTTAGGACGTATGTTAGTTAACTTGGAGTTAATGTTTAATTTTGGATTCGAAAATTTTATCATGTTAGTTTTTATTTTGGATTGGGATTTAATTGACTGGGTTTGTTTAATTAAATCATAAGTAATCGAAGAAACAAAAAAAATTTTTTTTATTGGATCCAACCCACGGTGGCACGCGGCGGTGCGCGGCAGTGCACCGCGGCTGGGCGGCCATCGCGAGCCGCGACCTCACGCTGCGCACAGCAGCAGCCCACGGGTTGTTGTCTGCGTGCAGTTGTGCGCGGCAGCCTGCTGCCGCACGCAGCCCACGCGCCGCGGCTGCTGTCGCGGGCAGCTCACGCGCACCTGGTGGTCGCGCGTGGGTTGTCCACGTGGCAGCCCGTGATTGGTCTCGACTGGTCATGTTTGGGTTGGACTCTAATTCTGCCTATTTTGAAAAATTCTGAAAATCTAGAATTTTGTGAGATTAGGAAACTTGGAGTTTTTGGATAAGGTAGTTATCTTGTTAGATGTGAACACTACCTTAATTAAACTAATCTAGACAAAATAGGATTATCTTGAAAATCTTGGAGATTTGGGAACATTGGGAAACTTAGAGTTTTGGATAAGGTAAGAATCTTAGAGATTTAGATTACCTTAATTAACCAATTTAATCAAGATAAGTTTGTAGATTACTTAGAGCTCAAGTAAGAGCTAATTAATCTTAGAGATTAATTGTGTTGGGATTTCATGGGTATGATTGTCAACTACATACGGTGCGGAATTTAAAATTTTTCATACATCAATTCCCAAGATTTACTTATTAGCACATACGAAAAGGTTGAATACAATTTAGCAAACAAATTACTAAATTATAAGATGGTAAATAGCAATTTACCTCACCACAGGCAAGGTGGTGGTTTTTCCTCCGGTCTTCATTCAGATCTGATGGATCTGGTTCGTGAGAAGCACCCCATGTGTTGTGCCTCTAGAGAATAGTCCACACCAGATAGATCCGTGACTGCTTCGATCCTCAGGCTCAGAACTAGGATGGAAACTTGTCAAAATCAAGGGTTGGATCAAGATCCAACTCTAGATGTACATGAAGAAGGAAGAGAGAGGGGCGGCGACCGATCCCATTAGCACACATTGGCGGCGGCGGCGGCTAGGGTTGGGAGGCGGCGGCGGCGCACTAGGGCTAGGGTTGAAGGGGGCGGCGGCTATGTAGGTTTAGGGTTACGGTTTTAGTGTTTCTTCCCTTTTGGATTCTCTCTCCAATTTGCCATTAGGTTTGAGTCTCTAAGACTCCCTATTTATAGAGAATACCAAAAACCCTAACTCCTTGTGCAAGACTTTAGTTAACGGGCCACTAATTAAACTGGCCCATGTCTTGCATCTATTTAATTAATACTTTAATTAAATAGCCCACTCATTTAATTAACACTTTAATTAAATGGCCCATTCATTTAATTAACACTTTAATTAAATAGCCCATTAAATCTAATTAAAGATTTAATACTTTAATTAACCCTTTAATTAAATACTTTAATTAATTAGAATAATCTAATTAATTTTCTCTCTCTTAGAATTAACCCTTTAATTCTATTGATTTAATTCTTTAAATCAATTCTTTCTTCAGTTGACTGTCACAGTCCTAACTGATTGTGTGTGACCCTCTAGGTTCACCATCAATTGGCCGCAGGCTCACAATTACGTGATTTAATTAGTGAGCAATTAATATTTCATTAATTGCTCCGATCAATTAACCACTTTAATTGACCACTCAAGAATTAATCTCCCTATTAATTCAGGAGTACCCACACCTCATGGTCGATGTCTAGCCACAAGCCCATGAGGCCCAACTTCAGGTGAATTGATCTCAGTGAACCTCACCTCTTATAAGTACCATGTACATACGGTCCCTCTATCGACTAATTTCCCGATCGAGACCTAGGGTGTGTGAATTGGTCGGCACCTCTAATTATCTCGATAACTATACTTTCTAATTCAGGATAATAATTCCAGTGTGACTGCTAAATCTGGAAACCCCTTTCCAAATCCGTCACCGACCGTGGCCACGGGTTTCTCGGAACATATTATCTAAGAATGTATAGGAAATTCTCTCAACGAACTACGTCGAGTCGGTAGATCCCATTTTGATGCTAACCATCCGCGCATACGACTATACATACCCAACGTAGGCGCACAATGGACAAGCTATGTGCCCGGCTCCTAAATCAAAGTATGCACACCCGTATACCGAATTCGCCCTAGCATCTCAAGTCTAAGGACTAAATCGTACACTGTTATAAGTCTTGAGAGACATCCCATCACCGATATGCTTTTACGCACTTCCACAATGGGTCTCTCTGTTCGGGTCGTTCGATGCGTTCGATCCCCTATCGAACCACCTAGTCATATGCACTGACATCAAAATGTCTTGTTCATGAAACGACAACAAATTCACTTCATGTGAATCATGCATAATCCTACAAGTCTTTGCGATTCCCTCGATACCCCGTCTCGATAGGAATCTATGACTTGGAACATTTTCTATATCACGACCTTTGAGACTGTTTCATGATTAATCGTACCCAATACTGAAGTGAATAATCCCTTAATCATAAGTGATCTCAGGGTTTCATCCAATCGCTTAAGTTATTCGCGAGAGATGAAGTTGGCCATTGTTTGATTTACTTATCGTAAACAAACGATCGTATTATTTCATTTATACTAGAGAAAGATTATCACATGATAGTCCTTATACAAGCTAAAATCTATTGGCTTGCAGGGCACTATCCCATCAATCTCCCACTTGCCCTAAAGCCAATCACAAACGTTTCTAAGACCCATCTTTCATAGATGTTCTTCTGTTTAGTGGATCTACTAGATTTGTCTTCCGAATCGACGCGATCCATCACGTGCGTCAACTCTACCAATGACTTCTCTAATCAAATGGTACTTTTATCTTGTGTTTAGATTTATGGTGAGATCTACCTTTGCTTTGGCAATGGCTCGATATATTATCTTAGAAGATAAGCACGAGCTTCGCAATGCTAGGCACCACATCCAAAAGTTGAATGAGGTTTTTTTTCATCCAAACACTTTTCTTACGCTGCACTCCTTGCTGCGTGTTATCTTGCTTCAGTGGTTTAGATGGTAACGGTGCTTTCCTTTGGAACCCTTTCCAACTTACCGCTACCCCACTAAGGCAAAATATGTATCCAAAACTGGATACATATATTTATCCACATCAGACCAGAAATTCGAATCAATAAATCCTTCGAATTTCAATTCTCCATTATCACCGCAGACCAAGATCAAATCCTTAGTCCTTTTCAAGAGCTCAAGGATATCTTTACGGCGATCCAGTACCCTTCACTGGAGTTTGACTAGTAACTGCTCATGGCGCTTAGAGCAGGTTCTACGTCTGGTCTAGTACATAGTAAAGCATGCCACATGCTTCCCTTTTGTTTCAAACATAAGGAATTTGAGACATTCTCCTTTTCACATTCAATGTAGGGCACATTGATTATGGAGGAGAGATATAGTGTCTCACTGGAAGCAATCCTTTCTTGGATTCTTCCATACTGAATACTTTCAGTATTTGTTTCTATGTACTTAGTTTGAGAGAGTTCCAACATCTTTCCTGATGTCTCTCTCAAATCTTTCATGGAGAATTGCATGAACAATCATGCTTCCGTCTGTGTTAACATTCCAATATCATCCAAGATAATAAATGTGTTATCGACATGTAAAATTAATGAACTCCAAAGAGCTCCCACTAATCCCTTTGTACACTCCAGTTTCACATTTGTTTTCCGATGAAGTCGAATGCCTTGACTTTCTCATCAAAATGAATGTGAGACCAAATGGATTCGGACATTGCCAAATGGAGAAAGGATTTCGTCAAAGTCCGTTCCAGGCCTTTGTGAATAACCTTTCGTCTTTAGGCAAGCCTTATAGGTTGACACCTTTATCATTCATTCCTAGCTTGCGCTTGAAGATCCATTTGCTTTCCATGGGTTACTTCCCTTGGGTGGATCGACCAAGGTCAATACCTTGTTGGAATGGATGGAATCCATTTAGGATTGTATGACCTCTTGCATACATGAGCGTCTACATCTAATGCAGGTTCTTCGTATATGGTTTAACCATATCTATCAAGTTCTTCACGAACTCGATCAGATCTACGAAGTACTGGTGTACTTGATGGTTCAGCAGTTTCTGGATTAACTCCCACTGTTTGTGGGGATGAGTTCCACTTCTTGGACCTCATCATGTTCTACTAGGGTACCATTTCTATTCACGAGGAAGCCATCCTCTAAGAAATGGATATTCCTTGAAATAAACATCCTTTGTTTTTTAGGAGTGTAGAACAGGCATCCAAATGGATTTCTTTGGATACCCCACAAATTTGTACAAACTGGATCGACTATCCAATTTATCTCCTTTTTGTTCCCGATATAGGCAGGAGATCCCCATACTCAAAAGAGTATAGAGGTATTTTACCACACCATTCTTGGTAAGGTTTTACAGGCACGAACTTTGAAGTTACTTTGTTCAGTATCTTCAATGCAACTATTAGGGTCAATCCTTAGTATGCATAAGGATGTTGAACGAAACTCATGACGGATCGAACTATGTTAACAAGGTTCGATTCCCTTCTTTCAGACCCTCTAATACCTTGAGGCGTCTTAGAAGGAGTTCGTTGTATGAGAACATCTTTCTCAGTAAGATAATTGAGGAAATTTTAGCTTAAGTATTTGCCATCCCGATTAGATCGAATAGCTTTAATACTATGCCTAGTTTGATTCTCTACTTCGTTTCGAAATTATATGAATACTTTCATGATTTTCGAATTGTACATCATAAGATATACTTATCACTGATGACCAAAGTCATCGGTAACACTTACGAGGTATGAGTAATCTCCTCTTTCACTAACACTTTAGTGGTCCACATTCATTCGTATGGATTCAATCCAAAGTTGGTTTGGTACGCACCGGATGCCTAGCAAACGGTAACTTTGTCATCTTTTCCCTTCAGACAGGATTCGTAAGTTGATAGTTCATCTAAGCCCTGTATTTCAAGAAGCATCGACGACACCAACTTTTGATTCCTTCCTGTGGAAACGCGACATAATCTTGCGTGCCATATGATTGCGGATTATTATCTTCGTATTAATTGAATTATATTAATTCAATCAATTTCCTTTCAATTAACTCTTTAATTGAAATGTTGCCTTCAATTAACACTTTAATTGATTCATTTCCCCTTTTTCAATTAATTCTTTAATTGAATCGTTGCTGCTCAATTAATTCTTTAATTGAGACTTTTCTTTTCAATTAACACTTTAATTGAGACGTTGTTTAATTAATTAGAATTTCTAATCAATAAAACATGTCAGTGCCTTTATTAGGTGCAGTGGGATAATTTCGATTTTAGGCTACTTGCGTTCTTTCCATTACCTTTATGTTCGCTTTGGAAGAGAACCCTTTCTCCTTCCTATTACTCTTCTTTGACTTTGTAGTCCTTGAAGTGTAAGCAATCATGACAGGTATACCTCTTTAAAAGGTTCCTATTTGCCTTTCACCAATACTTTGGTTATTTCGAGAAACTTGATCAGCTTATCAAAGGAGTTCAGAGTTGTTCTCGAATAGTTCGAATGAGCGGGGAGGAGAATTTAGGAGGAAGTCAACGTTAAGATCACTTGCAGGCCTATGTTTAAACGATCTAGTTTTCCAACCAGACTGATAAAACAATGACAGTGATCCTTGACATTGGTTCCTTCATTTATTCTCGAGTTTCAAACAATACCTTATAGATCTCAAATCAGACGATTCGAAAACTACTCCTCAAAACAAGCCTTTTGAGGTGAAGGTATGTTTTAGAAGCTTCAGACATTTTCTTATGTCGCTTCTTTAGCTCGTTCAATCTTGATGCTTGTATGAGGCAACGATCATTAAGATTCCCATATTCAATAGGTGATTCGTTCCTCCTTTTGAGACTCATCTCAAAATGCATCAGGCATAGGTTGGTTTTTTAAGAACACGATTCCGGCTTTCGGATTTGAGGATAATCCTCAGGTTTCTAAGCCAATCGATATTTTAATCCAGATATTTTATATGTCGAGGACAAATAATAAATAATGGATAATTCATGCAGATATCACAATATCTAATTTAAAGAGAAGACATAAAATCTAGAAGACTAGTTAATGAAAAATACTTATAATCTACGATGGTTGGACTTTCTATCGTAAAAGTTCTCCCACTATTTTATCGAAACAATTACCCCTTCAATTGTTCGGGAAATTCTATTTCCTAGTAGGTCTTGACGTCCCAGCAGCCATTAATTGCACCCACGACTCGTGGCCATACAACTAATTCCCCAGGTAGGCATACTTATTGCCAATTGTGTCACTACACAACCTTCAAGCTATTTTGCCTCGGTCTTCGCACTTATCTAGCACTGCTACATCATAAGTGTTACTAATCGTTAAGTCTAACCCATCAATCATGATGAGCAACTGGCCCGGTCGTGAAGTCCCCGTAACTAGTTATCGGTCGATAATCACATCCCGACCAGTCCTCACCCTTGTCATGTTTAGTTAAAAACAAGAATCAAGGAATTTCGCGTATTGCCCCTTTCTTCGACTCGGGTGCCAGACTCTGGATCACCTCTATCGATAAGTAGACAACATACGCTAGTCCCTATTGATGGAAGGCTTGGATTTATATAAATACTTCATTTTATTTTAATCCAATATGACTTAATATTATTTTCAAGAGGGGTTTTTCGGGTTTAAGAGTTTGAGGTAACTCTCCTCGAGATCTCACCGTTCCAATTATGCTTTACCTTTTATTTACGATCTAAATTACTAGCGCGCATTATCATACATGCTAAAAGATAAATCAGTAAATAAAACATACACACCTAGCATGCATTCTACCACAGTATGTTTTCGATCGGGAGCCTCCTATGTGGACCACCATCGAGCCAAAGACGATGGTCCTATTGGTCAATCTAATTGGGTTTCAAAGAGACCTAGTCTATTACACATACTACCATGCATACATGGCCTTTAGTCTTCTTGGGCTCCCACCTTGCTTGTAACGGGCCTCCATCCTAAACTAATAAAACAGTAAAGCCCTATCTATTACAAAGGCTCAAAGTGGCCCAAAAAAACTTAAGGCTCGCAGGCCCAATAAAACCAGCAAAATTAAATAAACCAATCACATCTACCCTAAGGGTCAAGGCTCGGCGCGATCGAAAACCACGTAAACAATTCACGTAGAGCAAGAAACAAGCAAAAGTTATTTTCTTATTTCTTATCTCCTATCATATTTTAAAACCACCTTTTAAAATACCTATAGATTCTAGTTTTAAAAACCCCTTTCTAAAACAATCTCTTAACCATCATTTTAAACCCCTTTTAAAATGACCCTTTGATTCTCACTTTAAGTCCCTACTAATTATGATAAAATTGACCTTCCGGATCCACTAAACCCCCTTTAGTGCACAAAACAGTTTCTGTTTTTCAACTTTGAAAAATTGCAGTTCGGCCCCTGAATTTTCGAAAATTACATTTTGACCCCTCAACTTTTGGAAATTACAAATTTGCCCCAAAATTTCCAGAACATGCAAATTAGACCAGAAAGCAGAAAATTAACAAAATTTCCAGAAACTTTTGTTTATTGCAAAACAGACCCCAACTTTACGTAAATAGCAAAAACAGCCCCTAACCTTTCGTAAATTGCAAAACAGTCCAGATTTTAAAAAATTCCAGAAATTACAATTTTGGTCCAGAATTGCAGAAAACGAAAAATTTACTTTCTGTCCAGATTTTGAAAAATCACAATTTGCAAATAAGCCCTCCAATTTTCGGAAATTACATTTTTGGCCCAAAAACCGAAAAGTGCATAGATCCGAACATTCAATTTATCATAACAAGCAAGAATCAAAGTTCGGAACACAACAAACACATATAAACATATAATTTGATGTGTTCAGGCCTTTTCATATGTGCATAATAAGTTAGGCTCTGATACCACTGTTGGGATTTCATGGGTATGATTGTCAACTACATACGGTGCGGAATTTAAAATTTTTCATACACCAATTCCCAAGATTTACTTATTAGCACATACGAAAAGGTTGAATACAATTTAGCAAACAAATTACTAAATTATAAGATGGTAAATAGCAATTTACCTCACCACAGGCAAGGTGGTGGTTTTTCCTCCGGTCTTCATTCAGATCTGATGGATCTGGTTCGTGAGAAGCACCCCATGCGTTGTGCCTCTAGAGAATAGTCCACACCAGCTAGATCCGTGACTGCTTCGATCCTCAGGCTCAGAACTAGGATGGAAACTTGTCAAAATCAAGGGTTGGATCAAGATCCAACTCTAGATGTACATGAAGAAGGAAGAGAGAGGGGCGGCGGCCGATCCCATTAGCACACATCGGCGGCGGCGGCGGCTAGGGTTGGGAGGCGGCGGCGCACTAGGGCTAGGGTTGAAGGGGGCGGCGGCTATGTAGGTTTAGGGTTAGGGTTTTAGTGTTTCTTCCCTTTTGGATTCTCTCTCCAATTTGCCATTAGGTTTGAGTCTCTAAGACTCCCTATTTATAGAGAATACCAAAAACCCTAACTCCTTGTGCAAGACTTTAGTTAATGGGCCACTAATTAAACTGGCCCATGTCTTGCATCTATTTAATTAATACTTTAATTAAATAGCCCACTCATTTAATTAACACTTTAATTAAATGGCCCATTCATTTAATTAACACTTTAATTAAATAGCCCATTAAATCTAATTAAAGATTTAATACTTTAATTAACCCTTTAATTAAATACTTTAATTAATTTGAATAATCTAATTAATTTTCTCTCTCTTAGAATTAACCCTTTAATTCTATTGATTTAATTCTTTAAATCAATTCTTTCTTCAGTTGACTGTCACAGTCCTAACTGATTGTGTGTGACCCTCTAGGTTCACCATCAATTGGCCGCAGGCTCACAATTACGTGATTTAATTAGTGAGCAATTAATATTTCATTAATTGCTCCGATCAATTAACCACTTTAATTGACCACTCCAGAATTAATCTCCTATTAATTAAGGAGTACCCACACCTCATGGTCGATGTCTAGCCACAAGCCCATGAGGCCCAACTTCAGGTGAATTGATCTCAGTGAACCTCACCTCTTATAAGTACCATGTACATACGGTCCCTCTATCGACTAATTTCCCGATCGAGACCTAGGGTGTGTGAATTGGTCGGCACCTCTAATTATCTCGATAACTATACTTTCTAATTCAGGATAATAATTCCAGTGTGACTGCTAAATCTGGAAACCCCTTTCCAAATCCGTCACCGACCGTGGCCACGGGTTTCTCGGAACATATTATCTAAGAATGTATAGGAAATTCTCTCAACGAACTACGTCGAGTCGGTAGATCCCATTTTGATGCTAACCATCCGCGCATACGACTATACATACCCAACGTAGGCGCACAATGGACAAGCTATGTGCCCGGCTCCTAAATCAAAGTATGCACACCCGTATACCGAATTCGCCCTAGCATCTCAAGTCTAAGGACTAAATCGTACACTGTTATAAGTCTTGAGAGACATCCCATCACCGATATGCTTTTACGCACTTCCACAATGGGTCTCTCTGTTCGGGTCGTTCGATGCGTTCGATCCCCTATCGAACCACCTAGTCATATGCACTGACATCAAAATGTCTTGTTCATGAAACGACAACAAATTCACTTCATGTGAATCATGCATAATCCTACAAGTCTTTGCGATTCCCTCGATACCCCGTCTCGATAGGAATCTATGACTTGGAACATTTTCGAGATCACGACCTTTGAGACTGTTTCATGATTAATCGCACCCAATACTGAAGTGAATAATCCCTTAGTCATAAGTGATCTCAGGGTTTCATCCAATCGCTTAAGTTATTCGCGAGAGATGAAGTTGGCCATTGTTTGATTTACTTATCGTAAACAAACGATCGTATTATTTCATTTATACTAGAGAAAGCTTTTCACATGATAGTCCTTATACAAGCTAAAATCTATTGGCTTGCAGGGCACTATCCCATCAAATTGTTAATTCAAAATTAATTAACTTGGATGAATTTTTGCGAATTAAAATTAATGGAGCTGGTAAATTTACATTTATGCCCTTATGTGAATTTATGCATGTTCTTTAGTGAATGTGTGGATTGATCGTTTTTGCCCTTAAGCCCTGTGTAGTTTTTGGTTTATTTATTTTTGGGTTGTAATTAAATGGGCCTGATTGGCGCCCTTGCTTGCGCAAACAAATGTAATAGAATAGGACCATTTAAATTATGTAAGCTAGGCTTAGATTAGGCTTGGAGCCGAGAAAACCTCATGAAGACTTGGAGATCCGCATGGAGGCCCATTACCTTGGAGGACATGGAGGCCCAATTCATTACATGGAGGCCCAATCAAGCTGGATATTACAAGAAGGCCCATGATGTATGGGTTTGAAAATTGTAATAGTTAGGACATTTAATTTCCACCCTAGACTGACCAATTGATTCATCACATGGCTCGTGATGAATCGCATAGGATGGGCAATCGATCAATCATATCCTGCTAGGTGATGTATGTTTACTATTATTCTTTGATGTATGTCATGCATGCTTAGAATAGATCGTGTAAACAAGATAAAGCATAATCCGATGAGACCTCGCACAAGAAAACTTAAAACCTCCAATTGAACTTAAAATTCAATTAGAATATTAAATCGAACCTGAGGGCGCATATGAATAGTCTCTATGGTCCGAGCCTATCCAATTACTAGGTCTTAGGCATATTGTACGAATATATCTCGATGTCTCACGAGTCGTGGGTCGAGCTATAGGAAGATGATATGTCTATTGCCTCGATGCACGAGATAGTGCCAAGGGAGGGGATAGCAAGGTTTTAGGCGTTGTCTCACGAGTCGTGGGGTGTCTAAGATTGAACTATTTCTCTCCACGAGTATTGGACATGATTTAACGCTAGTAAGTATGGATGTCTCACGAGTCGTGGGTCCATATCGAAAACCGAGGCTAAATGAACTTAAGGGTTAGCTGCGATGGTTAATCGTCGACGTAATCGACCACCAAGTGAATCAAATAGTATGGCCAACGAGTCGTGGGTACTAGGAGATTGCATTTGGGCCTTAAGCCCGCTAGGATATTTTAAATTCCCGAAACTTATGTGGGGGCATAAGATTTTGATTAAAATAGTGGGAGTAATTTACAAATAAAAACCATGTTTGTAAATTGTGCATTTTAAATTAATCTTTCGCGTATTTATTTCTTCTCTCGTTATTTTATAGATATGATGTCAAAAGAGCTTAGAGCACTTAGAGATTTGTCCATCTCATCACTTGAACGTAATATTTTAACTGGACCCAACTTGCATTTCTGGACGCATCATTTGAATGGATTATTTGAAGCCGAAAACATATCCTGTGTTTTGTCTGTTCCACCACCCATTAATATTTCACATGACGTTCCTGATGAGCTCCGTAAAAGCATCACCAAATGGAAACTGGATGATGGCTTAGCTCGTGAATACATGTTGGAATATATGTCACTTGATCTGCGTTTGCAACATGAGCATATGGCATCCGCGAAAGAGATTCTCTCGAATCTCAAATTCCTTTATGGGATTAGAGATGGTCGTCGCAGATTCGCGATC
Organism: Penstemon barbatus; assembly: GCA_003313485.2. Lineage (NCBI taxonomy): Eukaryota > Viridiplantae > Streptophyta > Magnoliopsida > Lamiales > Plantaginaceae > Penstemon > Penstemon barbatus. The sequence goes on along the minus strand of CM064879.1, from coordinate 48,361,063 downwards.
ACGAGGGAACTCTTACAAGCAACAAAGAAAAGGGAAACTCCTGTCGGAATCCACGTACACAAGATGATTCGACTTCTTACTGAACTCGATGATATGGGTGTCGTGATGGACAATGATTTCCGAGTAGATCTTATTCTACAATCTCTTCCTAGATCATATGACAGATTTATCGTGGACTTGAATCTCCAGAGGCGAGAGATCACTGTGCATGTCCTGCGACGAATGCTCAAGGAACACGAAGCTTCTTTTGGAAAGAAAGCGAGGGTTGGCGAAAGGACTGGGAGGCGTTCAAAGCCAAAGCAAATGGAAACCAGAGCTCCTTACTGCACAAGGTCAAGGGAAAGGATTAAGTTCGAACCTATGGAGAGTTCGAACAGGTATATTCCTTGTTGAAGTTAATTTTACAATTAACTGTGCATTTTTGGTGTTAAACACTGACTGGAGTTCTCATCCTTGTAGGTGATGGGAGCATCAAGGAAACTGGAGCCTGAGAATTGGATCCTTGAATAAGGCAATGGAGCTGGAGCTGCTGCCAAGGCCGTAGGCAAAAGTAGATTTAGGTGGTTTGATAAAGTCATTAGGAAACTTTCATTTATGTACCAAGTTTTATTTTAATGAAAAACTTTTATTCATGTTATTGAATAATGTTGATTTTAATAAAATCTCCTGTTTTCGTTTTTCATTTTGGTACATTGAATTATTGACTTTACATCATAAAACCGCCTAAGTTAGTCATGCACGTACAACAAAACAAAATAAAACAAGATAATGAAATATCTGCCCAATTATGGCACGCTCGACTTGGACATATATCTAAGTCAAGGATTCAAAAGTTAGCATCATCTGGCGCGATTGAAATCAATCGAATTGATGAAATGCCAACATGTGAACCATGTCTAAAGGGTAAAATGGCTAAGTTGCCATTTAAGGGAAACCCTGAGCGAGCCAAGGAAACATTGGACTTGATACATACTGACGTATGTGGAACACTAAGAAAAAGCGCCCGAGGTGGCTATGATTACTTCATCACTTTCACTGACGACTTTAGTCGTTATGGATATGTGTTCTTGTTGAAACACAAGTCTGAAGCCTTTGAGCGATTCAAAGAATTCAAGATGGAAGTAGAGAATCAACTTGGTCATACGATAAAGGCTCTTCGTTCTGACCGAGGTGGAGAATTTCTTAGTAACAAATTTCTGAATTATCTTGTAGAGCATGGAATATTATCGCAGTGGACTCCTCCTACAACACCCCAATTAAATGGAGTAGCAGAGAGAAGGAATCGAACCTTGATGGACATGGTTCGATCCATGATGAGTGCCACTGACCTTCCTCTTTCATTTTGGGGACATGCCTTCCTCACGGCAACGAAGATACTAAACATAGTACCTTCTAAATCCGTAGAAAAGACACCATACGAATTATGGTTTGGCAAGGCACCCTCGTATGCATTCATGCGCATATGGGGATCTCCAGCTTACGTTAAAAAGCTAGTGGGAGATAAATTGGAAACTAAATCCACTTTGTGCAAATTCGTGGGGTATCCAGAAAACTCGATAGGATACGAGTTCTACGATCCTACAAGACAAACTACGTTTGTCTCGAGGAACGCTCACTTCTTGGAGAAGGATTTCTTGGTTGACAAGAAGGAAAATAACGTAGAACTGGATGAGGTCACTGAAGCTGAAAAGGCCGAAGAGGTCAATCAAGCTGACCCATCGCCACAGGCAGTGGGAGAACATGAGCATGAAAGTGCACCAGAAAGTACACCGATTCTTCGTAGGTCAGAAAGACAACGTAGAGAACCCGAGAGGTACTACGGTCTGCTGCATGAGACTGGACAGTCTCTAACCGACCCAAGGACTTACGAAGAGGCTATGCTAGACATAGACTCGGGAAAGTG
>CM064879.1:48169698-48254208 GCA_003313485.2 Penstemon barbatus | reverse complement strand
TGATGGTGAACATGCAGTGGATAAGTCTCTTCGGATATTCATGGCCGGGAGATTTAAGGATGATAACACCGCACTATTTCTTAAAAATGACTTCGAGATCGCGGGTGATTACGCCTATGCTCTACAAAAGGTATATGAGTTTTCAAATATACTAATTTTCCCTCAAAACCTTTGCTTAGTCATTAATATTTGCTTTCTTCTTTAGGCCGGAGACTTATTCAATCATCAGGCTTACCGACTGGCCACATTAAACGAGGAGTCTCAGATGGCCCAGAATGCCCTTCACTATATCCTGAGGGAAGAGGCTACTAAAGCTGACCAGTTGAAGGATATTACGACTAAGTTATCTGAGGTCGAGAAGGAGCTCGAGGAAGCTAAGAAGGACCTTGATGGAAAGAGAGCCCTCGAGGAAGAGGTAACCAAATTAAAATTGGATCTTGAGCAGGCTAAGGCATTGTCCGAACAGGCGTATGCTCGAGGCCGAGAAGAAGGCAGACTTCCCGCCATAAGAGAATTTTTAAAGTCGCCCTTTCTCGATGTCTTGGTTCGTTTGCGGTCGGGAGAAGTTAATCAAGCCTTCTATTACAAGGGAATTCAGCAGCTCCTCAAAGCCGGAAAGGTTCAAGGCACCATCGACGATTATCTTCCTTACATGGATCCTTATAAGAACATTTACGGAAAAAATTATAAAGCTTCCTCTCTTCCTCCCAAGCTCGAAGGCTTACCCGACCATGAGTTCGCTCCGTTCCTTGATGAATTTGGAGTGCCGATGCCAAACCCTAATGTGCTCGAAGCGCAATCTGAGGATGAAGAGGTGGATATTGAAGGGGATTCCCGCGACCAGGGAGAGCAAGGCACTCCGTCTTCCGAGTCAAGTAAATTTGCAGCTGATGTCCAAAGTAATGATGAAGAAGAAGGTAGCTCGAGCAGTGGTGATTCTGATAGCTCGGATGGCGACTCTAGTGAAGGGAATGAGAAAGAGAGATCGGATAACGGTTCTGGCGTGAAGGAATCTAGCCATTAATAATTATCATGTAATAGGGTTTACTTAGCGAACTATTGTAATTGCAGATTTGTTTTTATAGTCTCACGCCTTTCTTATTTGGTGGATGCTTGAATTTACACTTTTCTCTTTGTGTCATGTTTAATTTACTGCCAGCTTGACCATTTTGTTGAACTTTATAACGTCATTCTTGCATACTTGGTCGCGTCATCGAATCTTTCTTGGGAGTGGTGATTTATCAATTATTGTGACTCGTATGATGCCGCGTCTCTTATAAATACTAAGGCCATTTTACCTTGCCTTTACGATAACATCATACACAGTGATCGGAGCTTCAGGAAATTATTACGGTCGAATAATTATCCGAAAGCCAAGAGATGAATGAAAATTCGAACATTTCTGTAATTTCTTCGGTGCCTTTCCCCAAACCCAATGACGGTAGAAATATAAAGAAAAGGAGACAAGCTCCGATTAAGTCCATTACTTCCGACAAGCTGATCTTCCATGAAGGAGATAAATCTTCGACTGTCGCCCTTCCTTCATGCTTGAAAACCAGGGGCTCAAACAAGAAAATTAAAAAGGTTTCTTTTGGGGAGGACGTATCTGTGCGCATACCCTTTCATGTTCAATCCGTGCCTTCGAAGGTCGGAGAATCTTTCAATTTATTGTTTCCTTCTGGTGTCTTCCCATTTAAGAGGGACATAATTCATTTTGACAAAGTATCACATGAGAAATCCGATCTGACCCTTCTTCGGGCCAATATCTCTATCTCCGAGGTAATTCCATCAAAAGGAGAATATTCTTCGTTCTTGTTTCAGTCTGGGTCGGATTTCCTTGCCCAGGTAATTCTTGCTAACTTCCTTATCCTGGCTTTCTAGTTTCTTTATTTTATCCTTGACATGTCTTCTTACAAGTTCAGGCTGGCGAAGACTTTTCAAGGCTCTATGCGTTGGCAAAGCGTGAGATCGAACAACGAGCTACCATTACTCTTGAGCTGGCCAGGAAGAAGATTGAGCTGGATCGCGCACTGGAAGCTAATAGATTCTTTAAGGAGAAATTGTCTCAGGACAAGTTGAGCTCGGAATTAGAGAGACTCAAAGATATCTACGAACGTGAGAAGAAAAATTTGGAGCTTCGTGAGAGGGAAGCTTATATCCGCGGGTATGCTGATCGCAGTGCTGAAGTTCAAAAAATCCTTTCCGAGAATAATTTCGTTTAGTTGTACTAAGATTTTCCTTCGTTGTAACATATGCTTGCTAAGATTTTTCTTTTTGTAACATAACCTTGTTGTAACGGTAATATTGTCGAAATGTTGTTCTTTTTTCCTTCCTCTCTCTCTCTCTCTTTTCTTTTTTTTTAAAAATACATTAACTCTTCGGGTTTTCGGTCTTAGAGTTGAGCGTTGATTCCTATATTCTTTAGCCAAACAGTCCCTGATTTTTTGGGAAGTGGGACGGTCAGAGCGTTTAATGCTCGTATCGTGGACGTTCATCCCACGAGATCTACACCGTTGATGCGAAATTCCTCCCCCTATATATAGTTCCAAAATTACCTTTGTTGGGATTCGATAAGATAAACAGCCCTAGGCACAGCGGAATATAAAAATTTTAGGACCTCTTACGGAATCTTGCCAGGATACTACTCTAGGTGTATATATATGAACATTAATAAAACGATAGTATAAGTTTGCACGTTATACCTATTTCCTTGCAAATCCTCGGCTAGCAAAAACGAACTCTGAATTTGTCCTCAGCCAAATCGATCCAAGCTCTGCAGCAGCGCCCCACGTGTTGCGCCTCTACGGGTTGATACACCACAATTACACGAAAATAATAAATCTTGATCAGCTAGAACACAAGATATATTATGATCTAGGATATAGGAACGATTTTGGAACAAGAATCGAAAACGAAAATTCTTCCAAAAGAAGAACAGGGTTCGGTCGATTGCAGTGTGGGAGAGGGAGAGAGTATTTTGCTCTTGCTCAATTTTTGCTTATGGAGTTATGTGAAAAATAACTATAAGATAGCTACTTATAGTTATCTCCCTAACCTAGTCCTATTAGGACTAGGGCTCTTCTCTCCTACATGGGCCATGGCCCTCTTTAATTGGAAGACCAAGTCTTCTAATTAATTCATGGCCCAGTTAATTAATTTGACCAGGCTTTATTTAATCTCCCAATTAAATAGCCCAATTAATTAACTTAATCTCCCATTTAATTAAATCAGACTCTAAGCCCATTTAATTAAAATCCCTTCTAATTAATTAAAAAATCCAACTTAATTAATTAATCCACAAATTAAATTACAATTTAATTTATGATCCTGATCCAATTCCAATTGGATCCCAATTTGTTCCAATTGGGTCGACCCAGTCGACCCACCCATAATAATCGACCCAGTCGATTATTTACCCAGTCGACCCAGTCGACTCGGTCGTTCTTATTTCCTCGCTTTCGCTTCATGTGTATTGTGTATGCCCCCGTAGGTTCACCACATAATTGGCCGTGGGTTATAATTAAATATTATTTAATTATTCGAGTAAGACTTACTCTAAATCAATCGAACACTCTGTCGATTGATCATTCCAAAATTAGCACCCCTGCCAATTTGGGAATTCTCCCACACTCCACGGTCGATGTCCAGCCACAAGCCCATGGAGCCCAATCACTGGTGAATTAATTCAGTGAACCTTTTAACTCATTTACAATTTCCATATACGACATAATCTCTCCATCGATCAATCTCCCAGTCGAGACTTAAGGGTATGGTCTTTTATCGGTTTCCCTTTTCTTTTGTCATGACCTTATGCATTCTGGTCTCGAAATAATTCTCTTTGACTTAGTCTTTATGAGCTACTTACATAAAGCCGTCAGATACCTCGGCCGAGGATTTCACCAGAATTAATTTCTCACAGAAATCCATAGGAGAATTTCCCAACCTATCAAGTCGGGTCAATGGATCCTTTGTTGATGATATGAATCTGCATACGAGTTCCTCTATACCCAATATGAGTCCACAGAGACTTTCTGGCGATCTCCAGTTAGTCGGGACTCAAATCAAAGCATAGACGTTCTCGCACCAGATAAACCCTATCATCTCAAGTAGTTAGGGATCGTTCCTCGTATACTATTGTAAATTGGAATAACTTCAACCCCGATATGCGACTACCGCTTCCATGGTGAGTTATTTCCTAATTGGGGTATTCAGTGCGCTTGCCATCCCAGCAAGCCACCCACTTATGTGTATCGACTATCCCAGTCACGCTCGTGGACCCCAGCGTTCTCCAGTTCATCGGAGTATACACAATAGTGAGAGTCTAACCGAATCCAACGATGTCCTATCTCGATTGGATTCTACGACTCTTGAATATGTTCTAGATCACGGCCTTGGAGATCAGTCCACGGGTTGTCCCATAGCCCTGTGATCTAAGGACTTCTATCCTTATGCGTAGATAATTATTACATAAGATAAAGATGACCATATATATAAATGCATTTATTAATCCAATCGAATGGTCCTTTCAATTAAATGCAACCCAAATAGTTGGCTTGCAGGACACTATTCTATCAATCTCCCACTTGTACTAAAGCCAACTTTTCATACTTCTGATTCCCATTTTAGACAAATGTTTTCGGATGCCTTTGAGGCAATGGCTTAGATAGCGGGTCCGGCGTATTATCCCTTGAGGTGACACGTTCCATCTTTATGTCTCCTCTACCAATGATATAAATATCAAATGGTATCGTCTTAGTTCGTGCTTGGATTCTGATGAGATCTCCACTCCTTCGCTTGCGAGATAGCTCCATTATTATCACAGAAGATAGTAATGGCTCGACAATGCTAGGTATCACATCCAATTCCTGGATGAAGTTTTTCATCCAAACACCTTCCTTTGCTGCTTCACTCGCGGCAATGTATTCTGTCTCGGTGGTTGAATCTGCGGTAGTGTTTTTCTTGGAGCTCTTCCAGCTTACCGCACCACTATTGAGGCAGAACACGTATCCAGATGTCGACTTGAAGTCGTCTACATCACACTGGAAGCTAGAATCAGTATAGCCTTCCAATTTCAATTCTCCTCCACCGTATACCAAGAACAGTTCCTTAGTCCTTCTCAGGTACTTCAGAATTGCCTTTACGGCTATCCAGTGCTGCTCACCTGGATCAGACTGGTAGCGACTTGCAACGCTTAAAGCGTATGCTACGTCTGGTCTCGTACATAACATACCATACATTATGCTTCCTATTGTGGATGCATATGGTACTCGAGACATATTGCTTCTCTCTTCAGGCGTCTTTGGTGCCATAGACTTAGAGAGTGCAATTCCATGTCTCATTGGAAGCAATCCTCTCTTGGATTCTTCCATATTAAATCTTTTCAAGATTTTATCTATGTACTGGGATTGGGAGAGGCCCAGCAGTCCTTTTGATCTATCTCGGTAGATCCTTGTACCTAGTACAAAGGATGCTTCTCCCAAATCCTTCATTGAGAATTGTGTAGATAACCATGCTTTAGTTTCGGACAACACTTTCACATTCCAATGAGAAAAATGTCATCAACGTAAAGCACCAAAAATTCAACTGTACTCCCACTGATCTTCTTGTACACGCAAGGTTCGAACACGTTTTTGATGAATCCAAAAGTTTGGATTGTTTCATCGAAACGAATGTTCCAACTTCGGGAAGCTTGCTTCAGTCCATAAATGGACCTCTGGAGTTTGCACACCTTGTGCTCATCTCCTTTGGATGCATATCCTTTTGGTTGCTCCATGTAGATCTCCTTTTCAATGTCCCCATTGAAAAAGGCAGTCTTCACATCCATCTGCCATATCTCGTAGTTATACCACGCAGTTATGGCCAGCAAGATTCGAATGGATTTAGGCATTGCGATGGGCGAGAAGTTCTCCTCAAAGTCGATACCTGACCTTTGAGTGTATCATTTTCCCACTAGTCGCGCCTTGTAGGTCATTACCTCTCCGTTCACTCCAAGCTTTCGCTTATAGATCCACTTGCAACCCATGGGAGCTACTCCCACTGGTGGATCTACCAAGGCCCAGACCTTGTTCGAGTGCATGGAGTCCAATTCGAATTCCATGGCTTCACGCCACCTTCCCGAGTCTATGCCTAGCATAGCCTCTTCGTAAGTCCTTGGGTCGGTTAGAGACTGTCTAGTCTCACGCAGCAGACTGTAGTACCTCTTGGGTTCTCTACGTTGTCTTTCTGACCTACGAAGTATCGGTGTACTCTCTGATGTACTTTCATGCTCTTGTTCTCCCACTGCCTATGGTGATGGGTCAGCTTGATCGACCTCTTTGGTCTTTTCAGCTTCAGTTACCTCATCTAGTTCTACGTCGTGTTCCTTCTTGCCTAGCAAGAAATCCTTCTCCAAGAAGTGTGCGTTCCTTGAGACAAACGTAGTTTATCTTGTAGGATCGTAGAACTTGTATCCTATAGAGTTTTCTGGATACCCCACGAATTGCATAAGATGGACTTTACGTCCAACTCATCTCCCACCAGCTTATTCACATAAGCGGGAGACCCCATATGCGCATGAATGCATATGAAGGTACAATACCAAAACTCATATCACGTGATATGTTTTGGATCTGGCTTCAGAGATACTTAGCTCAATATCTTCGATTATCTCGATCAAGTTTCATTTGTTTGAATAAGGAATTTCATGTAAGATTTCTTAATGGACATTTACATGTCCAAAATGCTCAACAACTGACAATGTTTTGAGCGAGTCTTACATTTCGAGAATCTAATTCTCTATTAAATAATCAATTGCGTGCATGTTCGATTTTGAATTGATCCAAATCTCTTACATGCTTTCATTGATTAGGCTCTCTTCTTTTATTCCAAAAGTAATTTGGAATTGTACATCACAACGTACTTTTACCCATGAGGGTACTAGAGACGCCTTATCTCCCACTAATGCTTTAGTGTTTCTACACACTTATAAATGGATTAGATCCATTGCAATTGTTTTATGCCTCTTGATTGCCCAACAACCAACTACTAAATCTAATTTCCATTAAGCAAGATTCGAAAGTCGGTTACTATGTACAGCATCCCAGTCAAGCTCGACCCAGTCGAGCTCAGTCTTTGAATCTTTTAATTCGGAAATATGTTTTAGTATTCGTGTATCGCCTTTCGGTTTTTACAACGACTCAAGTGTGTGAGATCTTGATTATTTATATTTTATTGACTATGCATATTTTATTTAGTCGATATATGAGTATCCATACTCATTTGCTTATGTACACCTTTTGCGTATAAATCTTATAGCGCAATCAGTTCCAACCATTATGGAACTATCACATCCCTTAAGACAAGGGATGGTATAAGCAAATTCCAATGATCTAAATAATTCATGGCTTTAGATGCATTGAATGCATCAATGAGTGCTTCATCGGGCATCCAACACCCTTATGCATTACTTTAACCATAAGGTTAAGTTCAATAAAATTTAATCATCCCTTATGGGATGAATAGGTTCAATTCCCTTTTCCCTTGATCTTAATCCATGGAAGAATCATTTTGATTGACTTTTCAACTTATCATCCTTACAGAAAAACCTCCAAGGTTATTTCCCTTTAGAGAGGATACATTCCTCTTCTTCCATCTCTCGAGCCTTTTGAGGCCTTTTCACAAGATGTTATTTCCCATTCATGGGAGACTTCATGTTTGCCTTCAAGAAAATTTGGGCTTGAGAACCATCCTCAACCCTCTGGTGAAACTTATCACCTTTCTTATTTGAAGAGTAACTTCGAAAAAGGCAGCTTGGTGAAACCTATCACCATTCCAGTCGAAGTGTAACTTCGAAAGGAAAAACAATGAAATCTTTGTAAGGAGATTAGTCCTTGCTTGGACTCGAGAATAATTTCTCAAGTTTCGAAGTCATTCAAAAATTCATTTGGGTTCAGTCAATTTACTTGATTCAAGTATGATGGTAAATATTCATGGATACATAATTTATGATAAACTATCATAAACATGACGATAAATACGCGGCAGATTAATATCAATGCATAATTTACAAACATGGTTTTCATTTGTAAATTACTCCCACTATTTTTGTCGAATACTTATGCCCCCACATAAGGTTCGGGAAATAAAAATTTCCTAATGGGCTCAAGGCCCAAATGCAATCGCTCAGTACCCACGACTCGTTGGCCATACCAATCGATCCACTTGGTGGGCGATCACGTCGCCGGTTAACCATCCCAGCTAACCCTTGAGTTCATTCAGCCTCGGTTTTCGTTATGGACCCACGACTCGTGAGACATCCATACTTACTCGCGTTAAATCATGTCCAATACTCGTGAAGAGAAATAGTTCAATCCTAGACGCCCCACGACTCGTGAGACAGCGCCTAGAACCTTGCTATCCCCTCCCTTGGCACTAAACTGTGCATCGAGGCAATAGACATATCATCTTCCTATAGCTCGACCCACGACTCGTGAGACATCGAGATATATTTGTACAATATGCCTAAGACCTAGTAATTGAATAGGCTCGGACCATAGACACCATTCATATGCGCCCGTTAATCGATTTAATATTCTAATTGAGTTTTTAAGATCAATTGGAGGTTTTAAGTTTTCTTCGTGCGAGGTCTCATCAGATTATGCTTTATCTTGTATACGTGATCTATTCTAAGCATGCAAGACATACATCAAAGAATAACAGTAAACATATATCACCTAGCATTGCACATATGATTGGTCGATTGCCCATCCTATGCGATCCATCACGAGCCACATGATGGACCAATTGGTCAGTCTAGGGTGGAAATTAAATGTCCTAACTATTACAATTTTAAAACCCATACATCATGGGCCTTCTTGTTATATCCACCTTGATTGGGCCTCCATGTCCTCCAAGGTAATGGGCCTCCATGTGGATCTCCAAGTCTTCATGAGGTCTTCTTGGCTCCAAGCCTAATCTAAGCCTATCTTACAAATTTAAATGGCCCTATTCTATTACATTTGTTTGCGCAAGCAAGGGCACCAATCAGGCCCACTTAATTACAACCCATAAAATAAATAAACCAAAACTACACAGGGCTTAAGGGCAAAATCGACCAATCCACATATTCACTCAAGAACATGCATAAATTCACATAAGGGCATAAATGTAAATTTACCGGCTCCTTTAATTTTAATTCACAAAAATTATCCAAGTTAATTTAATTTTGAATTAACAATTAATCTCTAAGATTAATTAACTCTTACTTGAGTTCTAAGTAATCTACAACTCTTATCTTGATAAAGTTGGTTAATTAAGATAGTTACAAATCTTCCAAAATTACTATCTTATCGAAAACTCTAAGTTTCCCAATTTTACAAATCTCTAAGATTCTCAAGATAATTCTATTTTGACTAGATTAGTTAACTAAGGTAGTGTCCAAATCCACCAAGATTTCTACCTTATCCAAAACTCCAAGTTTCCTAATTTAATAAGATCTCTAAGATCTTTAATCTTGGTAACTTACTAGAAGAGATTAATTTTAATTAAATCTCTTCTTACAATTGAAACTCTAAGTTTCCTTGTTTAATAAGACCTCTAAGATCTTTTAATCTTGGTAACTTACTAGACATTAATTTTAATTAAATGTCTTATCACAAATGAAACTCTAAGTTTCCTTGTTTAATAAGATCTCTAAGATCTTTTAATCTTGGTAACTTACTAGACATTAATTCTAATTAAATGTCTTATCACAAATGAAACTCTAAGTTTCCTTGTTAATTAGATCTCTAAGATCAATCCAAGATTCACCAAGATTTCATAATAATCAAATCTCCAAGATTTTGTTCAAGATTATCCAAAATTCTGCCACGCAAATTTTGAACCACCAAATCATGGCAACATTACGTTCGGCTTCAAGTTGACTAAATCCAACATTTTGCAATTTACTTATTCAAATTGCAATACATGATAGTTGCTTCAAAACTTACGTAACACTTTCCAAATTAAAACAACATACATGCCATTACAAACATGTTCACGTGAACAAAGGAAAAAAAAAAAAAATTGTGCCGAGCACTATATAAATTCACACCAAGAGAATAAAGTGCCGATGCATTAATTTTGTTTTCCTTTTGCTTTGTTTTAATTTGTGTTTGATTACTTGTTGATTTAATTAGAAACAAATCCAGTTCAATTAAATCCCAATCCAAAATAAAAATTAACACGATAAAATTTTGAATCAAAATTTTACATTAACTCCAAGTTAACAGATCTACGTCCTAAAACATATATAGTCATAGAACTAGCCATATATAAATCAAACATATGATTTAAATCACAGAATTTGCAAATTCATATATATACTAAGCCTAGAGTTGGCTCTGATACCACTGTTGGGATTCGGTAAGATAAACAGCCCTAGGCACAGCGGAATATAAAAATTTTAGGACCTCTTACGGAATCTTGCCAGGATACTACTCTAGGTGTATATATATGAACATTAATAAAACGATAGTATAAGTTTGCACGTTATACCTATCTCCTTGCAAATCCTCGGCTAGCAAAAACGAACTCTGAATTTGTCCTCAGCCAAATCGATCCAAGCTCTGCAGCAGCGCCCCACGTGTTGCGCCTCTACGGGTTGATACACCACAATTACACGAAAATAATAAATCTTGATCAGCTAGAACACAAGATATATTATGATCTAGGATATAGGAACGATTTTGGAACAAGAATCGAAAACGAAAATTCTTCCAAAAGAAGAACAGGGTTCGGTCGATTGCAGTGTGGGAGAGGGAGAGAGTATTTTGCTCTTGCTCAATTTTTGCTTATGGAGTTATGTGAAAAATAACTATAAGATAGCTACTTATAGTTATCTCCCTAACCTAGTCCTATTAGGACTAGGGCTCTTCTCTCCTACATGGGCCATGGCCCTCTTTAATTGGAAGACCAAGTCTTCTAATTAATTCATGGCCCAGTTAATTAATTTGACCAGGCTTTATTTAATCTCCCAATTAAATAGCCCAATTAATTAACTTAATCTCCCATTTAATTAAATCAGACTCTAAGCCCATTTAATTAAAATCCCTTCTAATTAATTAAATCCAACTTAATTAATTAATCCACAAATTAAATTACAATTTAATTTATGATCCTGATCCAATTCCAATTGGATCCCAATTTGTTCCAATTGGGTCGACCCAGTCGACCCACCCATAATAATCGACCCAGTCGATTATTTACCCAGTCGACCCAGTCGACTCGGTCGTTCTTATTTCCTCGCTTTCGCTTCATGTGTATTGTGTATGCCCCCGTAGGTTCACCACATAATTGGCCGTGGGTTATAATTAAATATTATTTAATTATTCGAGTAAGACTTACTCTAAATCAATCGAACACTCTGTCGATTGATCATTCCAAAATTAGCACCCCTGCCAATTTGGGAATTCTCCCACACTCCACGGTCGATGTCCAGCCACAAGCCCATGGAGCCCAATCACTGGTGAATTAATTCAGTGAACCTTTTAACTCATTTACAATTTCCATATACGACATAATCTCTCCATCGATCAATCTCCCAGTCGAGACTTAAGGGTATGGTCTTTTATCGGTTTCCCTTTTCTTTTGTCATGACCTTATGCATTCTGGTCTCGAAATAATTCTCTTTGACTTAGTCTTTATGAGCTACTTACATAAAGCCGTCAGATACCTCGGCCGAGGATTTCACCAGAATTAATTTCTCACAGAAATCCATAGGAGAATTTCCCAACCTATCAAGTCGGGTCAATGGATCCTTTGTTGATGATATGAATCTGCATACGAGTTCCTCTATACCCAATATGAGTCCACAGAGACTTTCTGGCGATCTCCAGTTAGTCGGGACTCAAATCAAAGCATAGACGTTCTCGCACCAGATAAACCCTATCATCTCAAGTAGTTAGGGATCGTTCCTCGTATACTATTGTAAATTGGAATAACTTCAACCCCGATATGCGACTACCGCTTCCATGGTGAGTTATTTCCTAATTGGGGTATTCAGTGCGCTTGCCATCCCAGCAAGCCACCCACTTATGTGTATCGACTATCCCAGTCACGCTCGTGGACCCCAGCGTTCTCCAGTTCATCGGAGTATACACAATAGTGAGAGTCTAACCGAATCCAACGATGTCCTATCTCGATTGGATTCTACGACTCTTGAATATGTTCTAGATCACGGCCTTGGAGATCAGTCCACGGGTTGTCCCATAGCCCTGTGATCTAAGGACTTCTATCCTTATGCGTAGATAATTATTACATAAGATAAAGATGACCATATATATAAATGCATTTATTAATCCAATCGAATGGTCCTTTCAATTAAATGCAACCCAAACAGTTGGCTTGCAGGACACTATTCTATCAACCTTCATATTATTACTTGTCTGTAAATGTTTCGTTCGATCACATGGTTGTGTTTCTACTCCCATCGATCAACTCCATGTTCCACTTGATCTCTGCGATTAAAGCGTTCGAGATTCGAATTCGAACTTTCTTTCTCGCCCTCCTCGGCGTCCCTGTATGGGAAACAATTTCGACTAGGGTATCGACAGGCGAAAATGATTGCGACTAGGGTACCGGCAGGCGACCTGCTTCTTTGGAGTCATCTCTCCTGAGATGGGTTAGAATTCCGATATCCTGTCGCTTCATCCGGTCGGTTAGTGGATTAATATCTAGAGGAGTTTTTTTTTTTTTTTTTTTTAAATCTCGAGCATCAACTTCTTCGAGGTGCTTCTCGGGGAATGATGTCTTCGAGATCGCTCATTGAGTACTCCAACTGGATATGCTTCCTTCTTCCCTTGACCGGATAATAGTCTTAGAGAGCCAGCGGGGGTCCGGTAGCAAGAATGCTGGAAAAGTGTCTCCTCGCCGCTGGTTTTTCTTTTAAGCTCGTGATCATCATTGTTTATGGACGAAGGTCTTGGATTTGCTACGAGTGCGGGAGGCAAGCTTCAATCTTGTTCCCCTGTTTCTCCTCATTTAGCTCGAAGACCTCTAGCTTATTTGTAGCATTTGTAGTAGGATAGGAACAAATGTAACGTTTTTGAATTCGAATCTTCTTGTTGTATCTTTATCTCTGTATTTCGATGAATCATTTGTAATTGTTCGAACAGCTTATAAGTGCCATTATTTATCTTTATATTTTTCTTTTCCTGTCTTTACTTTAATGGATCCTGATTTCGATCTTCTGCCATTTTGTCGTTCCACGATTTCGTCAACTTATAAGGCAAGTCGAAAACCTTAACGGAAATGAACTTTTATCCCCGTCACTTAATGATTCATGGTCTTGTAACTTCATAGAACAACTTTCAAATAATATTACCTTTGTTGAACATAGAATTCTTGGGGATTCCCCAAGTTCGAAGGAATATTTTCCTTAGCTCGAATAATGTTCATGATTTTTAATTCAATAATCGCGTAGAAGGGATGTGACAGAATTTCAATCGATCCTGATTATAATTTCGATCTAAGGGGCATAGCAACGGCTTTCACCCTTAGTCGTTTCAGAGCAATTTTAGCCCAAGGGTCGTAGCAACAGCTTTCACCCATTTAATAATTTCGATCTAAGGGGCGTAGCAACGGCTTTCACCCTAGTCGTTTCGGAGCATTTTTAGCCCGAGGGTCGTAGCAACAGCTTTCACCCATTTAATAGTTTCGATCTAAGGGGCGTAGCAACGGCTTTAACCCTTAGTCGTTTCAGAGCAATTTTAGCCCGAGGGTCGTAGCAACAGCTTTCACCCATTTAATAATTTCGATCTAAGGGGCGTAGCAACGGCTTTCACCCTTAGTCGTTTCATAGCATTTTTAGCCCGAGGGTCGTAGCAACAACTTTCACCCATTTAATAATTTCGATCTAAGGGGCGTAGCAACGGCTTTCACCCTTAGTCGTTTCAGAGCAATTTTAGCCCGAGGGTCGTAGCAACAACTTTCACCCATTTAATAATTTCGATCTAAGGGGCGTAGCAACGGCTTTCACCCTTAGTCGTTTCAGAGCATTTTTAGCCCGAGGGTCGTAGCAACAGCTTTCACCCATTTAATAATTTCGATCTAAGGGGCGTAGCAACGACTTTCACCCTTAGTCGTTTCAGAGCAATTTTAGCCCGAGGGTCGTAGCAACAGCTTTCACCCTTTTAATAATTTCGATCTAAGGGGCGTAGTAACGGCTTTCACCCTTAGTCGTTTCAGAGCATTTTTAGCCCGAGGGTCGTCACCCAATTTTTTCCGATCCAAGGGGCGTAGCAATGGCTTTCACCCTTGGTTGATTTTCGAGGGTCGTAGCAATAGCTTTCACCCGTTTAATAGTTGATGGAGAAAAATAGAGATTGATAATAGATGAATAGAGATTGAGAATATCCAGAATATGACGAATAAATAATAATTTTGGCGAAATGAACTTTCATTGAATAAATAACTCAGTCGAAATAAACTTTCATTGAACACATCGTTTTCTTAATCACGAGAAACAAAGAAACAGAACGATATGACTAAATAGTAGTAGCCTAGAATTTAACTATCCATCTTCATCTTCCATAATATCTTCTCAAATTAGCAGCATTCCATGCTCGAGGTAGGACCTCTCCATTAGGATGAGCAATTTTGTAAGAACCTTTCTTTTCCACCTCAACGATCACAAAGGGGCCATCCCAATTAGGTTGAAGTTTTCCAACATGCTTCGACACTTCCACTTTCTTGAGCACTAAATTTCCCACTTTGAATGTTCGCATTCGAACGTTTCGATTATAAGATTTTTCCATGCAAGACTTGGTAGATTGAATTTTCAACTTTGCAAGGTCCCTTGACCATCTGCGTGATCAACTTCCATTTCCCTTAGAAATCGATTTTCCTCGGGATCATAAAATTAGACCCTGGGAGAAGGTACGAGGTTCTCGACTGGAATAACAGCTTCCGACCCATAAACCAGACTGAATGGAGTTTCTCCTGTTGCAGCTTTAACAGTAGTTCTATTGGCCCATAAAACTCCTGGCAGTTCGTCGAGCCATTTTCCCTTTGCCTCGGATAGACGTTTTTCTAGAGATCGAACGATCTCTCTGTTCACGAGTTCAGTTTGTCCATTAGCTTGAGGATGCCCTACTGATGCGAAATTCTACTGTATTCCAAACTATTCGCACCATTCTGTGATTCTTTTCCCGGCGAACTGCGTTCCGTTATCAGATATTAAGATCCTAGGAATCCCGAACCTGCAGACAATATTTTTCCATAAGAAATTAATATATTTGAACTGAGTGATCTTTGTCGGAGCAACGCATTCGACCCATTTGCTGAAATATTCTACTGCTACCAATACATAATTTTTCCGGGCTCTTGCTGTTGGAAACGACCCAACAATATCAATGCCCCATTTATCAAAAGGCCAACAGATCGGAATATAGTGCATATGTTCAGCCGGTTGATGGATCAAATTCGAATGAATTTGACAATGGTGGCATTTTTTCACATAATCAACAGAATCAGAGAAAAGAGTAGGCCAATAATATCCTGACCTCGAGCATTTAAGAGCTAATGCCCGAGCACCGCAATGACTTCCTGCCTCTCCCTCGTGAACTTCCTTTAAAATAGCATTATAGTGCATTTCGGAGATACATTTTAGTAAAATTCCAGAAGAGGATCTTTTATAGAGTTGATTATCAACTAGAGTGAACGATGGCGCTAGGTATCTGATCCTTCGAGCTTCATTTGAGTTTTCTGGAAGCTTCCCTTCTTTGAGATAAGCAATAAGAGGATCGATCCAAGAGATCCTTGGCTCATCGATTTCCATGATGTCGACTGAGAGAGTCACATCCAGTTCGATAGCAGACGTATTCGATAATAGCCATGTGATTATCCTTTCATTCTTCCCATCGGCAAGTCCTGTGAACTTCGATAATAGATCTGCCCATAGATTTTCCTCCCTCGGTATAGGTTGAATATCAAACTTGTCGAATTCAGAGATCAACTTTTTTGTCTTGTTCAAATATTTGATCATATTGAACTCCCAGGCCTCGTAAGTGCCTTTCACCTGTCTATGAACGAGTTCAGAATCTGTTAACACAACAATTGATTTTACCTTTGCCTTTATGGCCATTTCTAATCCAGCGATCAGGGCTTCATATTCTGCTTCGTTGTTTGTAACGACGAAGTCCAAAGTGATAGCATAACTCAAGTCTTCACCGTTGGGTCCTTGAAAATGAATTCCTGCTCCACCTCCTTCCCTGGTCGAGGAGCCATCCACGTGCATCAGCCAGACCTGATCTTCGGCTTTTTCAACCATACTTACCTCGGAGATCGCTCCTTCTTCCACATTCGATAGGCCTGTTGACTCGACTACAAAGTCAGCCAATACCTGGGCCTTTATAGCGACCCGTGGTTGATATTCAATCTCGAATTGACCCAGCTCGACCGCCCACTTTATCAATCTGCCTGATGCTTCTGGCTTTGATAGGACCTATCTCAGAGGTTGATTCGTTAAAACGATGATCTTGTATGTCTGAAAATAAGGCCTTAACCTTCGTGCAGCTACCACCAAGGCAAGCGCGAATTTTTCAATCTCCATGTAATTTTTCTCAGAACCCTGCAATAACTTGCTCAAATAGTAAACTGGTTTATGCTCAGACTTATCGAGCTTTACCAAAACTGAGCTAATAGCCTCTTCCGACACGGCTATGTATAAATATAAAGGCTCTCCGTCGGATGGCTTGGCTAACATTGGTGGTGAGGTTAAGTATGCTTTAAGGTCTTCGAAAGCTTTGTCACATTCTGCATTCCACTCAAAGTTCTTAGATTTACGCAATAGTTTGAAGAATGGTAAACTTTTGTCAGCAGATCGTAAGATGAATCTATTCAACGAAATAATCTTCCCAATCAAGCTTTGGACATCTGAGAGTTTTCCTGGTGGTTGTAGATTGGTAATTGCTCGAATTTTTTCGGGGTTGGCTTCGATTCCTCTTTCGTGGACGAGATATCCGAGGAACTTTCCCGATCGCACACCAAAGGTGCACTTGGCAGGATTCAACTTCATTCCATATTTCCTTAAAATTCCAAAACATCGATCAAGATAGTTGATGTGGTCCTCCTCTGTCATACTCTTTACGAGCATGTCGTCTACATAAACTTCCATGATTTCCCCTATCAAATCTTTAAACATCATATTGACTAATCTTTGATAGGTTGCGCCCGCATTCCTCAAGCCAAAAGGCATGACAATGAAGCAGTAGACTCCTCGCTCGGTGATGAACACTGTTTTATCCTGGTCTCTTTCGTTCATAAAAATCTGATAAAATCCTTGGAAAGCATCCATCATACTAAAAAATGCAAACCCCGCAGTGGAATCTACAAGCATATCGATCCGAGGTAACGGATAAGGATCTCTTGGGCACAATTTGTTTAGGTCTGTAAAGTCATTACACATTCTCCATTTGTTTTCAATCTTTTCGCCCTTAGAAACTAGGACCACATTACACAACCACTCTGTGAACTTTATTTCCCTGATCTGGCCCGCTGCTAACAATCTATCGACCTCTACATTGATTATTTTGTCCTCTTTGCCGCCATGATTGCGCTTCTTTTGCCTTACAGGTTTTGCCTTTGGATCGATGTTCAATGAATGTGTTATCACCCGTGGGTCGATTCCAACTATATCATCTGAACTCCAGGCAAAAATGTCCACATTTTTCTGTAAAAATTCAACGAGCATGGTTTCCATGCCCTCGCTTAACTCCGTTCCGATTTTGGTGAATTTCTCAGGGGATCCCGGAACTAAAGTTACTTTTTTGTGGACGGGTGCTTGCACACTCATGTCAACATTTTTCCCTTTCTTTCCTTGTAATTTCTCGTAGTCGGGAATCGATGATTTTACGCCAGACTCCAATTCATCTATTTTCCTCTTAATCGGGAGCTCGGGCTCCACTTTCTTTTTAATACTTAAAGATGAATTATAACATTCACAGGCCATGTATTGGTCGTTTCTCATTTCTCCTACCCCTCCCTTGGTCGGGAACTTTATCTTTTGGTGATAGGTAGATACAACTGCTTTGAAGATATTTAGAGCTGGTCTCCCTAATATGGCATTGTAAGCGAACGATGTATCTACCACTAGGAATTTGATCATCCTTGTTACATTCTTTGGCTTGCTTCCTAGAGTCGTGCTCAAGAGAATGGTCCCAAGCGGGACGATCTCCGATCCCCCAAAACCAACCAAAGGAGTGGTTACCCGATCCAGATGCGGGTGACAAAGATTCATCCTTGTGAGAGCTTCCGAAGAGATAATGTTTGCCGAGCTTCCATTATCGACCAGCGCTCTCTTGACCTCAAAATTAGCAATCTTCAATGTCAATACCATGGAAAAATCCGGATCATCATCATTTGCATCCCAATTAACATCCGAAGGTCGATCGGCCTCACTGAAACTTATAACTTGATTTTCCATGGAGGGAAACTCCAAGGATAGAATTTCCCTCTTTGTAGAGACCCCAGCCCTTATCGATCTCAACGTTCTTTTTCTAGCATTTCTGCTATCTCCTCCTGCTGGTCCGCCAGCAATCATGTTTATACTCCATTTGACCGCTCTTCCATCTGATTTCGAACCTGCCTTTGTTGAGTATTAAACTTTCGCGGGCTCTTGGACCTATAACGGTTGTTATAGTTGCCTCCTTTGACAAATTCTTTGAGTTTTCCTTGTGCAATTAGTTTTTCTATCTCGACTTTCAGTTGGTAACAGTTTTCGGTGCTGTGCCCCCGAGCCCGGTGGTATCGACAGTACTGGTCATAACCCAATGCACCTGGCCTAGCCTGAGTGATCCTTTGAGCCTCGGGAATCAAATTTCCTTCTTCTAACACAGTTAACACCTCTTCCTTTGAACTATTAAGTTCGGTAAACTAAATTTTTCCCGGTCTTGGAGGTCGAACTCGTTCATAAGGAGGTTCATAGGAATTCGACCCTTGGAGCGGCATATGTGGCTTATAGGTGTTGATTCGTTGCCAAACAGACCCCTTGGTCGATCCTCCGTAATCACTATGTTTCGGGATAGGAGCCCGATCTTGCTTCTTGTTAGGAGGGAGTTTCACAGTGTGCGAGCTTTTTAACTTATTCATCTCTTCCTGGATCATGTATTTCTCAGCGATCTCCATAATTCGCTCAAAGGATTTTGGTTGTTTTCTGCACAAGGCGTTTCCGAACTGAGTGCTCCTTGTCAGCTCGAACATTAAAGAGGACAGATATTCGATCTGCGGAGTGTCAACTTTGAGAAGTTCGATACTGAACCTCGCTAACCATTGTCTCAACGTTTCTCCTTCCAACTGTTTTATGGTCCCCAAATGATTCGCCGGTAACCTCGGTTTCCTTTGACTAGCAAATTGGTGTTTTAGTTTGTCGCAAAATTCTTCGAAGGAGAAAATGGAATTAGGCGGCAACTTTCCGAACCAATCGAGGGCAATTCCCTCGAAGGTAGTAACCATGATCTTGCAACAAAAGTCCTCAGAATGTCCGTATAAGTTCATCACATTAATAAAGCTGTTGATGTGTTCCCCGGGGTCGGTAGTCCCGTTATACCGTGGTAGCCTGGTCGGTACTGTTTCCGCGTTTCGAGCTTCGCGTATTTCTTGACAAAACGGCGAACAACGCATGATACTGTTCGAAACCTCCCTATCTCGTAGATTCTCTCTACTCGGAACGTTTTCCGCTCGCCTGGCAGTATGATTGCTGCGAGGAATCTCTATAAGCGTACCTTCCTTCTCCAACTTCTTAGCTACTCTTTCTTGCACTATCCTTTCCAGTTCAGATTCAGTAACTCTTTTGTAAGGCGATTTTTTGCCTCTGACAGCACCAGCAGGGTGGCTCTCCCCTACTACTGAATCTTCCATATCCTATACTGATTTAGGCGGGATTTCTGATCGGACGTTGATTTTTGAAAGTACAGCTCTTGGAGGGTTTGTTGCTGGCGCGTGCGATATGGATCATAGTACACTATTCTCCTTCTGGATGTTCGAAGATGGTATTTCCGGTCTCCCGTGAACTGCTGGTTGATCTACAGGTGATTGATCAGCCCTTCCACTGTTCAGAAATTCCCTGCACATCGTGCCTATGATGGACCTTAGATCACCAACGGTCGTGTGAATTGGAACATTATCCTGCGGAACAACTGGTGGAATCTCTTGTTGTTGAGCCGCGCGCGACAGATTATCGGGCTCATTGTTGACCGAATTCTGTGCTCCTGCTGCATGGGAAGGTTCTCCTCGGTTATATGTATTTCTCCTCGTAGTAGCCATATTTCGATCTAATACTCGAATAAGGCCCCACGGTGGGCGCCAATTGATCTTACGCGTTTTCGCTTGTTCGATCTAAGTTGTCTAAAATGCCGTGCTAATGTTTGTAAACAGAAGTAAAAGATCTATAGTATTGTATTCGGAATGATTGAGTACAATTACAAGTATCCAGAGTCCTATCCGAGCATTATAGGATGTCGTACAAGCTAGAGGGTGAAATACACATAAAACAGCCTATACTATTCTTCCTAAGTAGTTCCGAGCAGCAGCCTCGGAGGAAGAGCACCTGGGAAGTTGTGTCATCGTCATAAATGCTAGGGGTATTTATAGCTGAGATCTGGAGCTAGGTGATCCACCCACAGATGCGCATTTCTCGGCCCACAGGCCTAGGCTTGAACTCGGCCCAACAGTGATTTTGGACCCTAAGCTTCCTTTGTAGCATCAGCGTAGGACTCTTGAGCTTTGGGCTCGAATTTATGCTCATGAGATCGAGATCTGTGACTTTCGACCTAGCCAGACCGTAGAAATGCTGAATCCAAGATACCCCTCATCACAGTGAAATATCTAGATCACTGATTCCGATCTTGATGGAATCATCAATTGGTTTGAAATCAATTGCCTACTCTGATTTATGTTGTGCCATGGATCTGGTCAATAATTATAAGTCAAGTCATTTGTATGATTTTTAGACTTTAGTGAAAAGGTTATCGAGAAACCTTTATTATACTGCAATTGATCTCTTAAGCATAATGAGACATGTTTATCTATGTGTACAATTGTTGTAAAATTGATGGCACATACGCATTATGGATAGTTGTTTGGTCAAGAGGTATTTATTACTTCTTCGGGAAGGTAAAGAGCTACATTCAAGTTGTGTTGACATTTATGTTGCGAAACACATTTATAACTTGCAATATAGATACTGTTTTAGTGAGATCAAACACTTAAACAAAATTCAGAAGTTTTGTGGAGATATCTTTACAAAGTTAGTAGAAAACTTTGTAGTTAGCATCTACGTACAATAAATGGTTGAGTTTCTTGTACTAAGACCATAACTGGAGATTCTTACGTGGGTTGCCTAGCAATCTCTAGAGTTGCGTAGATTTTGATCTAATTGAACTTGGAAGTTCATAAGATCAAGCCCATAAGTTATGTGACATTTGAATGCTTGTATACATGATTTGGAAATCATACATTCAATGTCCTAAGATATGTCGGACAAGTAGAGATTGGCTCTCTCACACGAGCAATCGCCTTTGACGTTGAGAACGTGCAGAGATGAGATTGTTTTATCCTTGTAAAGAGCGCAAGATAAAACCAGGATCGCCTTAATTATAATCGATTTAAGATTACTGTTTTGATTAAAGTAATCACAGTCTTGCATGAGTGCAAGATCAGAAATGTATCGATTGCTTAATTAAGATGAGATTGCTTTTGTATATACAAGTAATCGAAGAAGAATGGATTCCCACCATCCATTAAACTTGTCGAATGGGCAGATGTGAATTTTCTCGAGTTAATTCTTTATCGAGGATAAGGAGAGAATTCAGGTAAAGTGTAGATGTACACTTGTACTAAGATCTGTACTGTGTAGTTTAAATGACATACACTTCAAGAAACGAAGTAAACTACAGTAGCACGTGTTTCATACCACGTGTGCCTTAGTGACCATTGGGAAATGAGTGAAAGATCCCTGCTCACTCATTGTGTGAGGCCCAGAGGTTTATTGCAACCTCAATAGGTACCCTTATGACTTTCAACCGTTTCTCGAGATCTTACCAAGGTGTTGCTACTTTAGCACGTCACTAATAGCTATGAATCATACGGCGATGCGGTCCGTGTCTAGGAAAGCTGCTGAAGTAAGATCGAATGATTCAGGTAGGAAAGGAAGACTTTATGAAGCTAACACACACTGCTTGAATTCAAAGCTAGCCAGCCAATATGTCGAACTGGAGAGTTTGAGACATGATTGTGAATACAAGTGAGTGGTGGAGTGAAGTATGCTCTTTTGTTGATTTGAGGGATCAGAGATACTTCGGTTAGTGAAATGAGGTTTGGGGTATAGCGAGTCCTGATGTCCTCGTGTTTTGTGAATAAGAGTTGTTATATACCCTAACAGGTTTATGACACTTAATGCTCTTGCGCTCGCCGGTCACACGATCCACTTGTCTGTATGAAGTTGATGAGTATGTTGTTGAAGTCACTGTAGACTCGGTTTAGCCCTCATGTGCGAGTGGGAGATGTTGATTTGAGACGGGTGGGTACGCCCATTCGAGCTAACCCGACCCGGTCTAATTTGAATTAGAAAAGAGGAGGGAGTAGTTAATTAACTACTCCCAAGTAAGGAGTTAACCTCCCACTAAGTGGGAGATTAACTCCCATAATAAAGGCAAGAGGGGGAGCAATCGGATCCTCCAATTATCTGAAAATACAGAGAAGTCATAGGACTTCTCAATTTGAATAAACTACATAGAAGTTCCAAGGGGACTTCTCCCTTTTGCCGAAAGAACCTTTTCTATTCCTTCTTCCTAAATACACACATATATATATAATATTATATATATATAGTTAGCACATTATATACGGGTAAATTATATTATATATTCCGGGTAATATATATGTATATATCATCAACAATATTTGGGGCATTTGGATTGTGAATTATGGCTCATTTCCGTACGTGATTTGTGTCTTGATCGGGAGCACCAAAACATGAGAGCATCGGTGATTCAACCACGGTTAGATCAAATGGCGAATGAAGAATTCTCTCCAGGTAATCCACTTCAAGCAACCGGTGATTATTCGATCCGATTCAAGTAAGTGATTTTACGGTTGATTCGGATTTAAAACCCAACACACACTTAAATCATTATAATTTAGCATCAATATGTGTTTTAAGTAAAAAAATTTGTTTATATCATTTAAAGATTTAGTACAACATAAGTCATAAATATTTCGCTTAAAATAAAAAAAAATTAAAAACAAACTCTATTAAATATTATTTTGTGACACAAAAAAGAAAGTAAAGTAGAAACGCATGTTACCATGAATGAACATAAATTTTGGGAAAAGTCACAGTAACTATAATTATTTAGGGGAATGGACGTATATTATAATAAACCTCATGAAAATCCCCAGTAATTAACCCTATATAATAAACATATGTTATTAGTGATTGTTGATATAGTACATCTTTCATGGTTTGTTATTTAACTTATTTTATAGTTCTCCAGTAAATAGTTACATTTGCGAAGGGGTCACGTGTAATTACGATGGCAGTGGAAATTCATTTTTTATTTATTTGGTATATATTAGATCGTTGGTCATTATCATGACTCGCGAGTCTCGTCTGTGAGAGATGGATACTTTCAATTTTGGACATACTATCCAATCCAAATAATTAGTTATTTATTTCCGCGTTATTGTTAAAATGCAATTTGTGTAGAAGCATAAAATATTTTCTTGTGTTTTTGTAAAAGAAATTCATCGTCCTCTCTTGATTTTTGTATTTTCATAGATTTGTAAGGGTGCGTTCGGTTTGCACAATAAATCAAGATTCAAAATTTAATTATGTCTATATCACATGTTTGGTTTGATTGGTTTTTTTTCGGATCGAACTAGAAAAAATGAGACACCTCCCCTTATTTTTTAAAGTTACTCCCTTATTTGGTCAGTGTTAGGGATTCCAACAACCAGATTTAACGAATAGAGCAAAAATAAATAGACACAATTATTTACGTGGTTCACCCAAACTGGCTACTTCCACGGGCTGCTGCAAAACTTTCACTATAGGGAGAAAAATACAAGTGTTTACAAACACTCACACTCACAACTCACTTCTCAATATTTCTCGATTCTTTTAGGAACTCTGAAAATTGCACTCTCAATTTTCTGCCTAACACTAGAAGAGAATATTGCTTGTAGTTGATTTCGTGATTCCCCCTTTGTGATCCATTGTGATCCAATTTTCAAATGAATAGGATGCCACCTATTTATAGTACACAAAGTGAACTTGAATGATCTTCCAAACTTGGAACTTGGGTTCACTTGAAACTTGCATTTTGACCATAGTAAGTTGTGCCTTCACTTGAAAATTGTTCTCCACTTGGAACTCACACTTGACCATTTGTAAGTTGTGCCACCATAGTAAATTGTCCCCCTCATTAAGTGAAAGTTAATTTTGATAATTGAAAAGGCATTAACAATCTCCCACTTGAAGACTGATTTCAATCCGTCTTCACAGCTTGGTCAATGCAGCAGCCAATCCCGATCATGCTATCCTTGGAGACCAACTGAAGATGAGCACAACTTCAGTTTATCGATAGTCACCACCTTGGTTAGCATATCCGCTGGATTCTTACTTCCCTGAATCTTCTCAAGTGTTAAAACTCCATCTTCTAACAGAGATCTGATGAAGTGATAACGAAGTACAATATGTTTGGTCCTGGAATGAAATGAAGAGTTCTTTGCAAGGTGTATTGCACTTTGGCTGTCACTGTGCAAAACACTCTTTTTACATTCGAATCCCATTTCAGCTAACAATCCTTGAAGCCAAATCATCTCCTTACTGGCTTCTGTAACTGCAACATACTCTGCTTCCGTAGTTGATAAAGCAACAATCTTTTGCAACTGCGACATCCAGCTAACTGCTGTCGAGCCTACTGTAAATACATAACCAGTAGTGCTTCTTCGTTTATCGACTTCACCTGCAAAATCAGCATCTACGTACCCCTGCACCTTTAGCTCTCCTCTACCAAAGGTCAAGCACTTGTTCGTAGTGCCTCGTAGATACCTTAAGATCCACTTTACAGCCTCCCAATGGACCTTTCCTGGATTTGACATGAATCTGCTAACAGCTCCCACTGCTTGGGAAATGTCGGGTCTCGTACAGATCATAGCATACATCAAACTCCCAATGGCCGAGGCGTAAGGAACCTTTGCCATTAACTCTCTGTCATCCTCCGTCTGAGGTGACTGATCATTAGATAGACGAAAGTGACTTGCTAAGGGTGTGCTGACGGATTTGGTGTTGCTCATGTTGAATCTCTCTAAGATACGACTTATGTACGCTGACTGAGATAACTGCAATAACCCTTTTTGCTTATCTCGATTTATTTGCATCCCAAGAATTTTCTTAGTTGGACCCAAATCTTTCATGTCAAACTCCGTTGACAAATGCTGCTTCAAGCTTTTGATCTCATTCATATCTGAACCGGCTACTAACATATCATCAACATAAAGTAGCAAAATGATATAACTTGAATCATACCTCTTGACATAGCAACAGTGATCGGCATTACACTTCTGGAAACCTTCCTTATGCATGAAACCGTCAAATTTCTTGTACCATTATCGTGGAGCTTGTTTCAAACCATATAAGCTCTTCTTGAGTCTGCACACCAAATTTTCTTTCCCTTTATCTGTGAATCCCTCTGGCTGATACATGTATATCTCTTCATCTAAGTCACCGTGAAGAAATGCAGTCTTCACGTCCAATTGTTCAAGATATAGATTTTCAATAGCAACAATACTTAATACAGTCCTGATAGTATTAAATTTCACTACCGGAGAAAAAATCTCTGTGTAGTCAACTCCTACCTTCTGCTGGAAGCCTTTGACAACTAATCGAGCTTTATACCTCTTGGATCCATTATGCTCTTCTTTTACCCGATAAACCCATTTGTTAAGAAGGGCCTTCTTTCCATTTGGCAACTCAGCAAGTTCCCATGTATTATTGGAGATCAAAGACTTCATCTCGTCTTTCATAGCAAGCTCCCACTTATCGGCATCTCCAGTCTGACAGGCCTCGTCATAGCACTCGGGTTCACCTCCATCAGTCAACAATAAATAGTTCAAGTATCTCCTGTTCGGCACATGAGGTCGAGAAGACCTTCTCAACACTGGAGTTGGAGAATGAGGTTGATTAGCATCCTCTTGCTCAACACGTTGCTCTGGCTCGGGATTTGCAACTGTCTGGTTCTTTGCAGGACTGATTGGGACATCATCCACTTCTGCAAAGACTGGATCAATCTCAATTGGATTAACAACATTCGTCGAATGTCTGTCTTTGTACATAATCGTTTCATTGAAGATCACGTCTCTACTGCGGATTATCTTCTTGCTCTTATCATCCCAGATGCGAAACCCAAATTCATCATCACCATAGCCAACAAAAGTGCATTTCTTGGACTTTGGATCAAGCTTGTTCCTGCCTTGATCACTGATATGCACACATGCAATACAACCAAATACTTTAAGATGTGATAATTTAACAGATTTTCCACTCCATACCTCTTCTGGTATTTTATGCTCCAATGGAACCGATGGACCTCGGTTGATCAAATAGGCTGCGGTGTTGACTGCTTCTACCCAGAACTGCTTTGGTAGTCCTGACTGCATACGCATACTTCTGGCTCTTTCAGTCAATGTTCGATTCATAAGCTCAGCCACACCATTGTGTTGAGGCGTACCCGGAACAGTTCTCTCCATCCGAATTTCATGCTCATAGCAGAACTTCTTGAATACGGTTGCTTCGTATTCTCCTCCATTATCAGTTCTGAGCCTTTTGATCTTCAAACCTGTCTCATTTTCTACCAAGGCTTTCCATTTTTTGAAAGTATCGAACACTTCATATTTATGTTTCAAAAAATAAACCCATACCTTTCGAGAGTGGTCATCGATGAAAGTTACGAAGTAATGTTTTCCTCCAATCGATGAGACAGTCATTGGACCCCAAACATCATAATGAACAAGCTCCAGCTTTTCATTTTTCGGGGTTCTACCACCTTTCTGAAAGCTGACTCTCTTTTGTTTTCCGAAAATACAGTCCTCACACATGTCAATGTCAATCGACTGCATATCTGGTAGCTTTCCCTTAGAATGCATAACCTTCATTCCCTTTTCACTCATATGACCAAGTCTTTGGTGCCATAAGTTCGCATTTGGGCTACTAGCTGCAACAGTAATCGAACAACGGCCCATTCCGGTTAAGTAAAGAGTACCACTTTTCTTACCTCGTGCAATTGTCATTGCACCCTTAGTGATTTTCCAGTCATCACCATGGAACACCGTGGTATATCCTTCACTTGCCAATTGCCCCACTGAGATTAAATTCTTTCTTAGGTCGGGAATATGTCTGACGTCCTTCAGCTCCCATACAGACCCATTAAGATTAATCTTCACTGTGCCTTTACCAATAATATCATAAGGTTGATCATCACCAAGATATACTTTACCAAGATTTCCAGACACATACCTTTCAAAGAGATCTTTCTGCGAAGTAGCGTGAAATGATGCTCCAGAATCTAACACCCAAGATTCTTCCTTGCTCTCCAAAGAGCATATCAGCGCATCATTTTCTTCCGATGTCGATGCGACATTGGCTTCGATTTTGGCCTCCTGATTCTTCGGTGCACTCCTGCAATGATTCTTGTAGTGCCCAGTGTTTCCGCAATTCCAACACTCAACAGTCTTCTTGGAATTGCTGGGATTTCTCGACTTAAGATCTCCCATTCTTGGATTTTCCTCGGTTTTTCGATCTTCCTCGATCATTTTTCCTTCCTCTTGACTCCGTTGACAAAGCAGATGGTGTCGAATTATCGCCTGACTCTCTTCTTCGAATTTCTTCATTTAGAACATGATCTCGAACATCGTTGAATTTCAACTTACTGCTTCCCGACGAGCTACTCACAGCCGTGACCGTAGCATTCCAACTTTCTGGAAGGGAGGACAAAAGTATCAACGCTTGTACCTTGTCGTCGAACTCAATTTCAGCCGAACTTAACTGGGTCGTGATTGTGCTAAGTTCGTTTAGATGTTGAGCCACTGATGAACCTTCATTCATTCTCAGGTTGAATAATCGCCTCATAAGATGCACTTTATTTGAGGCCGAAGGTTTCTCGTACATATTCGAGAGAGCTTTCATAAGACCAGCCGTAGTCTTCTCTTTTGCAATGTTAAAGGCTACATTGCGGGATAACGTCAATCGGATAACTCCAAGAGCTTGTCGATCCATGAGTTTCCATTCCTCATCCTTCATGGATTCTGGTTTCGTTTCTTCGAGAGGTAGATATAAATTTTTCGGATAGAGATAGTCCTCTATCTGCATCTTCCAAAAGCCGAAGTCCGAACTGTCGAACTTCTCGAGTTTCATCTTCCCTTCATCTGCCGCCATTGCTCCTACTCAAATCTGGATGCCCCCGGAATATGCCGATCCCTGGGCTCTGATACCAGTTGTTAGGGATTCCAACAACCAGATTTAACGAATAGAGCAAAAATAAATAGACACAATTATTTACGTGGTTCACCCAAACTGGCTACTTCCACGGGCTGCTGCAAAACTTTCACTATAGGGAGAAAAATACAAGTGTTTACAAACACTCACACTCACAACTCACTTCTCAATATTTCTCGATTCTTTTAGGAACTCTGAAAATTGCACTCTCAATTTTCTGCCTAACACTAGAAGAGAATATTGCTTGTAGTTGATTTCGTGATTCCCCCTTTGTGATCCATTGTGATCCAATTTTCAAATGAATAGGGTGCCACCTATTTATAGTACACAAAGTGAACTTGAATGATCTTCCAAACTTGGAACTTGGGTTCACTTGAAACTTGCATTTTGACCATAGTAAGTTGTGCCTTCACTTGAAAATTGTTCTCCACTTGGAACTCACACTTGACCATTTGATAATTGAAAAGACATTAACAGTCAGCTAATAATTACACCACTCTTCTTGAGACCCAACAATCTTTTCAAAATTGAATTGCAATTAACTATTTATTTTAATATCATTAGACTAATCGAACACCCCCCTTATATTAGATTAAGGAATTAGATTAGAGCTGATTGGGAGTATATGATAGGGCGAAATCGGTCAATTAGATCGGCATCCAAGATTGCCCTTAACCATTCTCTTTTTGTTTTTTAGATTGATTACATTTAATCTGTTCGGTGGAGTTATTATTTAGGCTTATATTATTCTGCATTTCCCTTGCGGGCTATAAATCAATTAAAAAAGAAAAACTCATGTCTACGAATTATGAAGTGACATTATCTAAATTATCACTATTATGTATATATTTTGTAATAAATATATTAATTTTATCACAATAGCAATGGTAATAAATGTAATGGTGATAAAAAATATTTTGAAGTTATTAATAATAGTTATTTGTGACAAATACGTGTTAATTTCAATTTTTAAAAAAACTATGAATCGCGGCCTGGATCAGGGGTGCAGACACGCCCAGTTCATATAGTGGAGAGATTATTTAGTACAACTGCTGCACCCCATTATCAAGTACTTGTGGTGCAGCCCACCAATACATTCGGAACATATGGAGTGATAATTCACATCATCCCATATTCTGGTCATATTCCCAAAAAATTGTGTTCACATTGCCAAAACATGAATGATGTGGATTATTACTCCACATTTCCTAAGTATATTGGTGGATTGCATCACATATAGTTAATGACGTAATGCAACGGTTAGACTAAATAATTTCTCGATATGGTGCCCTCCTCAACCCCTGCTTTGAGAAAGAAAATTACTGAGTTTTACTTTCATTACTTAGCAAGGAACTAGTCCTATAAACAAAATAGAAGTAAATGCTTTGAAATATATTTGAGGAATATGATGTTATCCTTTGACTAAGTCGAACAAGTCATATAAAAAAAATGCTTTAAAATATATTTGAGGAATATGATGTGATCCTCTGACCAATTTAAACCTCTTGAGGGTGTGATTCCAAAATTCATAGGGAATAGCTTGACTTTTAAAGGGATCAGCTAGAAAATTAAATGAATATTGTATATGCATGGTTAATTTTGTGGGTAATTTTGTAAATTAGAGTAAAATTAATTTTACTATGTTTTAAATAGAGCAAATTAATGGTTGAATAAATATTTATTCTAGAAAAATGATGGGTTAAATTATTATAATATAAAATATAAAAAAATATTATTGTAATATAAAATATAAACTAATATCTGATTTAGTCATGAGATCTTGAAAATTTTATTTTGAATTAAGATCATAATAAAATTATTTAGTTCCATTTCATGATAGTGTTTTCGTTTAAAAGCTCTATTTATCTATTTCAAGGGTAACATCATTGAACGTATTTTAATTTTTTATTTAATCAATATAAAATTTTAAAATATTTTTTATTACAGTAAAATACAACAATCAATATCATTTGTCTTTGTATTTATCAAATACTATAAGTCTTTATCATTACGAATTTGTAATGTGAATGCGGTACCTAGTATGATACAAATAAAGACAATTATGTTGATATAAATACTAAATTTGAAATCTCAATATCAAATCTTTTGCATTGTTTGATAAAATGAATTTGGATTAATATTTATTTATATTTCTGATTTCAAATTATTTCTCTTACACTATCATTTTAATTTCATTTATTTACCTTCAAAAGCCATTTTTATCTATTTAGTTCATTAATTTAATCATTTTTCACTGGTTTAATCCGTCTATTTGTCAATTTCATTCATTTTTACCGGTTTAATATATTTTCTTACTGATTTACCCGCTTTTTATCGGTTATAACTTATTTTCACTATTATTATTTTATTTTTATGTCGATTTCTTTTGTTTTTCCTGGTTTAAACCATTTTAATCGGCTTTTCTTTGTCGGATAAACTCTTTTTAAGTGATTTTACTTGTTTTTATCAGTTTAACTTGTTTTCACATTTTTCACCGATTCCACATGTCTTTGCAACCATTTCACTTGAAAATTTATTTATTTCACATGTTTTCACCGACTTGACAATTTTTCGCCGATTTTCTTCAGTTTTTCACTCATTTCACTGTTTCACATATATAGTCCATTTTTCACGAACCTCACCCAAATTTTAACCGATTCACACTTATTTATCAATTTCACAACATTATTCTACAAATTTCACGCATTTTTTCCACGAACTTTGCTAGAGTTTATCAATTTCACCTTGATTTTCATCACTTTCATCCATTTTTCAAAGAAAAAAAAAAACGTGAAAATTTGAGGTTATGCATGTCTTGATATTATTGAATATTTTTTATAATTTGCATCTCTAGCCAAAGTAAAATTGCATACTTAGCTAAGTCATAAGTAATTTATATTCATTCATGGTAACATGCGTTTCTACTTTACTTTCTTTTTTGTGTCACAAAATAATATTTAATAGAGTTTGTTTTTAATTTTTTTTATTTTAAGTGGAATATTTATGACTTATGTTGTACTAAATCTTTAAATGATACAAACAATTTTTTTTTACTTAAACACATATTGATGCTAAATTATAATGATTTAAGTGTGTGTATTTAAAATATATGTATTTATTTTATTTTTTATATTTCATTTTTGTGCACTATAGGAGAACATGATTGAAATTATAAAAGTTGTCATACGAGATAATTTTTTAATTTTAGGAGTTAATATAGTAGATGAATTTAATAAGACTCCATGTCATACATTTTTATATATTTGTCATTGAATTAGAAATCACTTACAACTTAAATAAGGTTATATTAGTTTACACAAAAAATGAAAAAAAAAAATTTATACAGACTTTACATAGTATAGACAGAATAGATATATATTTAAATTGTTTTAGTAATATTTTGTGTATTTTAACATTTTTGTGAGTCCTAGTCTAACTACATCTAATTATTCCTTTTTTAACAATACTTATTGAGTTTCATAGGTTTTACGTAATCGATGATTATATCAATATATTGTCTTTCCTTTGTAGGTGAGATGAAGCACAGATTAATTTTTCTTTTAGAATTTTCACCCACAACTTCAAGGTGAAGCACAAATTAATTTCCTATATAATATACGTATAAGATTAGGATTTGTTAGGGTCGTAAGTTGGGTCTACAAAGGAACCTTAGTAAACTAAATCAAGGGTCATTACTCATTTGATTGGGTCTATATAAAAACTGATTTACATAGTTATCTATAAGAGAGAAAAAATAAGTTATTAGCTGTAGATTGGGTCTAAAAATAAAAAGTTATTGGGTAAATTACGAATACCTCTCAGGTAAAGCAGAGTTATAAAAATCACCCTCACGTATTGAGTATTATAAAAATTCATTTGAGCAAATGATGGTTAATAATACTAGTATTGCTGACGCATTTGCTAAGCTTAAGGAAGAGATGATACTACTAATAGAGCAAAACAGTTCACTGAAACTTAAGGTTGAAAAACTAAAAGAATCAGCTGAATATAAACTGCTTGAGCAAGAAAATGAGTCTCTGAAAGCTGAATGTGAAGTATATAAAGGAAAAATCATGGGACTTGAAAAGATTATTGAGTCTCGTGACAAGTCTTCTGTTGCATCCACTCATATGTCTAGTAAACATAAACTACCTTTAGAACAGGATAAGTTGGAACTGATTCATACTGAAAAGTTCATATCAAATGACAATAGTAAGGTCATATTGTATGTTCAGACTACTAAACCTGCTTCACCTGAGAAAGAATTAAAGGAGAAGAAAGCTCCTAAGGCTAAAAAGAGCAAATAGCCTATTTTGGAAAACAGACTGGTAAGACTAAACAGCAGAGTCCTAGGAAGTCTGCTGAAACTAGTAAAACCAATCAGACTAGTAACAGAACTAAGTCATCTGTTAATGACCAAGTAAAAAAGTAAGCCAAAGAAGCATAAGAACAAGAAAAATCAAAATGCTTGGTATGGAAATGAGTCATATTATGTACAACCTGCTGCATATCCTCCTATGTATCATGTACCTCAATTTCCAACTTACTACGCACCTTACCCTGCTCATCCAATGCATGCATACCCTGCCTATCATGCTTAATGTCCTGCTTATGAACATCATTCTTATCATATTGATTATCAACATAACACATCTGCTGAATATGTTGAAGATAAAACTGTTCATGCTCCTATAAAATCTTAGAAGCCTAAGACTTCAACATCTTGGGTTGTCAAAGGTGGAACTAATCCTCCAGGACCCTCTCAATAAAGGGTACCTAAAACAATTTTATCTTGTTTTGTAGGTTAGGATTAGGAGTATGAGTAAAGTAGAGAAAATCTGGTACTTGGACAGTGGGTGTTCAAAACACATGTGTGGAAGCATACATGATCTGACTGATGATGTTGTTGTGGATGGTCCTAAAGTAACTTTTGGAGACAGCAAAGAAGGCAAGATTGTAGCATGTGGAAGATTAATCAAAGGCAACATTGAGATATCTGACGTCTCTTATGTTAAAGGCCTTAAATACAATTTGTTGAGCATAAGTCAATTTTGTGACAAGGGATTTTTAGTTATCTTCTCATCAGATAAGTGCTATGTTGAACAGATTGGCACAAAGAAGGTCATCTTATCTGGAAGACGACAAGAAAATGTCTACATAGTCGACTGGAATTCTGTGGACAAGAATTCAAATGTTTGTTTGGTGGCATCAACACCAAGTGAAGTTAGTTAGCTATGGCACAAAAGAATGAATCATGTGAATTTCAAGACCGTAAACAGATTAATCAAGAATGATTTGGTAGAGGGAATTCTCAAAACAGTCATGAGCAAAGATAAGTTTTGTGACGCCTGTCAGAAGGGTAAACAAATCAAGTCATCTTTCGAGCAAGAAGCACCAATCTTCTGGAAGGATTTTGGAGCTACTACATATTGACTTATTTGGACCTATTGATACAATCAGCAATGGTGGAAAGAAGTACTGCCTAGTTGTTGTAGATGATTTCTCAAGATACATTTGGGTGATTTTCATGAAAAAGAAAAGTGAAATCAAGGAGCATCTTACAAATCTGATGGAGCTAATCCAGAATGAGAAGAACATGAAGATATTAAAGATCAGATCAGATAGAGGGACTGCATTTACAAACTCAACTGTTGAAGAGTATTGTAACATCAGAGGCATCAGCCATGAGTACTCTGTTGCCAAAACCCCTCAACAAAATGGAGTTGCTGAAAGGAGAAACATAACTCTAAAAGAAGCTACATGAACTATGATAGCTGAAGCAAAGCTGCCCCAAAGATTCTGGGCAGAAGCTACAAATACAGTCTGATTTACCCAAAACAGATGCATGATCAACAAACATCAAAACAAGACACCATATGAAGTTTGGAACAACATGAATCCAAATATTCATTACTTTAGAATTTTTTGTTATAAATGCTTTGTTTTAAACAATGGGAATAATAACCTTACTGCCTTTGCAGAAAAGGTTGATGAAGCTGTTTTTGTAGGATACTCTACAGTTAGTAAAGCTTATAGAGTCTTTAACAAAAGAACTTTACTTGTAGAAGAATCTATTCATGTAGTATTTGATGAACCAAGTCAATCTTCTGAAAAGAATCAAAGTACTAATTCAAGTCTGTCTACTGATTTTAAGAAATTGAGTGTTGAAAGAAATGAAGAATATATACCCATCATACTACCTGATCTCAATTCAGCTGCTAACTCAAATGCTGTTCAAAATCACCCTGTGGTTTGTCTAAAAGACGAGTTGCAAACAGCTGACAGACCAGAGACTGTTCAACATACAACTCATGTTCAACAGACTACTACTGAAACTCCAACAGTAGTGTTGCAAGATCAAAACAGAGGACAACATTCAGATTTGCAACCTGATCTTAGATGGCTCAAGAATCACCCACCAGAATTAGTAATTGATGATCATTTGGATAGAGTAAAGACAAGAAGAGCTGCTGCAAATGATGCAATGTTTGTCAGCTTCCTATCCTAAATAGAGCCCAAACAGATTGAAGAAGCTCTTAGTGATTCAAACTGGATTGAAGCTATGCAAGAAGAGCTAAATCAATTTGAAAGGAATGAAGTCTGGTACTTAGTTCCTAGACCAAGTCATCAAAGGGTAATTGACACTAAGTGGGTATTCAGAAATAAAATGAATGAAGATGGTGTTGTCACTAGAAACAAAGCAAGATTATTGGCCAAGGGTTACTGTCAAGAAGAAGGCATTGATTTTGATGAAACATGTGCACCAGTAGCAAGATTAGAAGCAATCAGACTGTTTCTTGCCTATGCTGCTTACAAGAAATCCACAGTCTATCAGATGGATATGAAGTCTGCCTTTCTCAATGGAGAATTGCAAGAACAAGTACACGTTGAACAACCACCTGGATTTGAAGCTTATCAAGAAGGAGACAAGGTATATCGTCTGAAGAAAGCTCTCTATGGACTGAAACAGGCTCCAAGAGCATGGTATGACACTTTATCTGATTTTCTGTTAATCAAAGGATTTCGGAAAGGTAAAGTTGACAAGACCCTGTTTACTGTTGAATGGGAGGATCATATATTACTTGTGCAAATATATGTAGACGATATTATTTTCGGTTCAACTAACCAACAGATGTGTGACAAGTTCTCCAAGTTGATGCAGAACTAAGTTTGAAATGAGCATGATGGGTGAACTAAATTATTTTCTTGGTTTGCAAGTTAGACAGTTGCCTGATGGAATATTCATCAACCAAGCTAAATACACAAAGGATCTACTTAAGAAATTTGGTATGGAAACTAGCTCTGCTGTTAGTGTTCCAATGTCTACTGGACTTCGTTTGGATAAATATAAAGAGAGAAAATCAGTAGATATAACCAAGTACAGAGGCATTATAGGGTCACTGTTATATCTAACAGCTAGCAGACCTGATATCATATACTATTTTGGGGTTTGTACGAGATATCAATCAAATCCTAAGGAATCTCATCTCCTGGCTGGAAAAATGATACTTATATACCTTAGAGGCACTTAAGAACTAGGATTATGGTACCCTAGAGAATCAGGATTTGAGCTGATAGGATATTCAGATTCGACCTTGCTGGCTGCAAGATTGATAGGAAGAGCACAACTGGTGCCTGTCTATTCTTGGGTAGTCGTCTGATCTCATGGATGAGTAAGAAACAAACTTCAGAATCCATCTCTACTGCTGAAGCTGAGTACATAGCTGCTGGAGCATGCTGTGCACATATACTTTGGTTGAAGCATCAACTAGAAGATTACAACATTAAGATCAGTGGAATTCCAATCTATTGTGACAACACAAGTGCAATTTCTCTTACTCAAAGCACTACAAGTCATTCAAGGACTAAACATATTGAGATCAAACACCATTTCATTAGAGATCATGTGGAAAAGGGAAATGTTATAATTGAGTATGTTGATACTGACAATCATGACATATTCACTAAACCACTAAGTGATGCAAGGTTTTCAACTCTAAGAGCTGAACTAGGTCTACTAAATTTAGATGCATAAATTGAGGGGGAACTCATCAGAAGACTGGAGTTTATCAGCTTACTCATCTTATCGTCTTCAAGGTTAACTCTCAACAAACTAGTTAACTTATGGATTCTTAAAGTCAGGGGGAATGTGTAAGACTAGCGGTAATTCTGATTAAAAGATGAAATTTGTTGATGATAGTTAGTTGAAGTTAAGTTTTCATCAGAGAAAATTGCTGGATTGACAAACAGCAGAGGAAGATTAATAGTTATTGTCTTTCACTAGTAATACATGTTTTCAGATCACACGTCTGATCAGATAAGTATTAGTTTACTCATCTGATTAATTGTATAAAGTGTTGTTATTAAAATCGCTATATTTGAAAACACGCTTTTACAAGTCGACTGAGGCGGTTCGGATTCCCGCCAGTCATTAAATGCTTTTTGAATTTTGAAACGCGTAAATCTCGTCCCACGATCAATACTGACAGATAACTGATCTAACGGCCTGAGTAAATCACGGAAACCGAAACGCTTTCAACTCCTTAAATTCAGATCTGATCAGCTCACTGATCATTTACGCACCCTAAAAAATTTCTAAGGTATTCAAAGGGAGTTTTTGCTTTCATATTTCTGCAAATCTATTCTCGTTCTACTAATCTTTTTCAGAATCAATCATCATGGGTTCACAATCACAAGAAGCTAAGACTGAAGGTATGTATCTTGATTACGAGACGTCATCACAAAACTGGAACGGATTTGATGAGAGAAATTTTGGAGAAATTCAAAGCTGCCTCGCTGGTCAATTACATGGAGGCTCACGAGGAAATGATCCATAAGGATCATACTATAGAATTCTATGGATCCAAGGACGAGCCTGACTTCAACAAATTGGATATTAAGGCGGAGGTTGGAGGAAAGGATGTGTGCATCACTCCGAAGATGTTAAATGAGAAGTATGGTTTGTCTTTGAAGGGAAGAACAGACATTTCAACTTTGGCTGAATCAAAGGAACAGGAGTTCTGGAGCATTTGTGCTCAAGAAGGGGAGATCCTGTCTGGAAATATCAAGAAGAGACAGCTGAAGGATGAATATCAGCGGATGGCTGATATGTTCGCAAAGATCATCGAGAACTGCACCTTTTCTTTGGATAGCATCCCAATGAAGAGATTTCATACGATGATTGCAGTTCACTATGGGTTTGAAGTGAACTGGGCTGTGTTCGTATGGTACATTCTGGCAAATCATCATAAGAAGGGGAATACTCATCACAGAATATTCCTAAGTCACCTGTTTTCTGATCTTGGATGTTGTATGACTAATGGAAAGCCTGTTCACAACTCAAAGGCAATGATGTACTATCTGCCTGTGAAAAGGATGACTAATAGAAAGGAAACTGAAGAGCTTCGTGAAGAGCCTAAGAAGAAAGCTGCCAGTAAAAAGAGGGAGGTATCTGTTCAAACAGCTAAGCCAGTTGTTAAAGCCAGAACATATAAGGAGACTGTTGCTGATGATATCATCAATCAGACAACAAAGGAGATATTAGATATGTCTCATGGTTCACCTTCCAGAACGATTTCTGAAGATATGCCTGCTGAGAATGTTGCAAAAAGGACAAGAAGTCAGTTGAAGGACACAGTGGCATCAAAGCCTACTCAGAATAAAGTGGTTCCCAAGTAGACCTCTGCAAAGAGGAAAATGAATTTTGAACCATCTCCTACTAAGTCATCTGATTTAGTTAGGGAAGGCCCTCAATTAGCAGAGGGGCCTGCTGAAGATGAGAAAGAGACTACTGCTAAGGAGTCAGCTGCTGCAACAGCTACTCAACAACCTACTTCGACAGCTGAGGTTGCCAAACCTCAAGATGATCCTAAAGTGCAGATCATCGAACAAAAAGCAGCTGTTCCAATCTCAACTGCTGCACCAGAACCAACTGCTGATGCACCTGCTGCTACTAAGCCGAAAAGAAAGAGAATCATTAAAGTCAGAATCTCTGCTGCTGAGAAAAGAAGAAGGGAGGAAGAACAAGCAGAGAAGAAAGCTCAAGAAGATTTCAAAAGAGCAGTAAAGTTAGCTGAAAGCTTTGGAAGACGCTGATATGGCTAAAGCTCTGGAACTAAGCAAGCAGGATGCTTACGGTCCAAGAAGAGCTGGAGGAATCAAAATTGGAGAATCTATGAATGCAAGGCAGATTCTTCCTCCAGGTAAAGGGTGGAAAATGTCCATTTGCTGTGAAGTGAGCATTGAATATTGTAAATGGACACCCAGGAGCTTTTGCAATATTTGAGGCTGCACTTGCAGATTTTGACAAGAAACTACAACAGGCTACTTTGTTTGTTCAAGAGAAGATTAGATATAATAAGTGGAGGAACTACAGAGTGAACAAGTCTATTGAAGAGATTAAGTCTTTGAAGGAGTTTGAAGCAGAAGAGAAATGGGTACTACGCTTGCAAACATCTTCCATCACAAAAGTCTTGGACCCTGATCATGTAAGAGATGTCTTCCAT
This sequence comes from Penstemon barbatus, assembly GCA_003313485.2. NCBI lineage: Eukaryota > Viridiplantae > Streptophyta > Magnoliopsida > Lamiales > Plantaginaceae > Penstemon > Penstemon barbatus. Next base: position 48,215,196 of record CM064879.1, on the reverse strand, counting down.
GATTACACAAGGGGAATTGTGGCTAGAGAAGCCAACAAGATTAAGGACTCACTGCCCCTAAAGAGGAAGAGAAATGAAGATCCTGTCAAAAGAGCAGTGAAGATAGCTGTTTACCAGGCCTTGGAGAAGTGGTCTGAAAGGTCAAGGTACTACAAGGGATCTCTGTAACGCTCCAAATACGAGTACGTAAACGCGCAAGTATACTGTCGCTTTCAAGTAATAAAGTGATAAGGAGTGTCGAACCCACGAGGAATTTCTCAATTAATTACCAATTAATGTCTTGTTACTTCGACTTAGATTTGTAAGTTGAGTACGGTAAAGTGGTGGTGGTTTTGATAATACAATTAATTAAGGTGAGAAAGGAAACTAACACTTGACTTAACAATATGTGAAGGCTTCTCGGATTTTACGTCACCTAGTCCAATTCAAGATAAATGACTCGACAATTGATAACTAATGCTCGTGTTTGCTATTCAAGGATTCAATGATGTTCGTATGTATCTTCCGATGGCATACCAACCTATCAAATTAAACTAATCCAATCTATGCCTAAATAGACTAAAATCTAATTGATGGCATTAAACTCAAACCTTAAACGAATATGAAAAGGCTTAGGTATATGTCTATCCTATAATCGAATCACAATCCAACTTCATAATCAAATCCTCAAAATCACTATGTCTAGCAATCAAGAATCAATAACTTTCACCTCAAAGTTGATCAAACCTTAAGACGAACAATAAGCACGAAATCAGATAAACGAACACATGTAAGCATCATATCAATCATCATAGCATCATTTAATCAAGAACCAAACATAGGATCAATAAAACCTAGAATAAATGAGATTAGCTACTCATAGCAATAATTATATCATTCATTACATTAATGAAAGCCATAAATGTAAATGAACAAAGTAATAAGAGTTAGAATAAGCTTAGTGGTTGAGGTCTTTAACAACTTCTCCCTCAAGCCTTTTTATCTTCAATGGGGAGTCCAAGTGAGAGTTCTTCTTTCAAAAGTGCCAACCAAAGCTTTTCTCCAAGGGTGGCAGGATGAAAGTAAAAGTGTGTAGTAGAAGTTGTGAATGATTTCCTCCTAACCTTCTAACCTAGTGAAAACAATAACCTCCACATGCCTAAGTTACCCTCTATTACATGGAAACAAAGGCCAAAAAGTCCCCCAATAAGTTTAGAATTACATGGGAACAAGGGGGGAAGGTGTACAAAAAAGCCACTGACAAATATCTGCTGGTAGCAGGGGTACACCGCGGTGTATGCATGATACACCGCGGTGTGACAAGGCTTACACCGCGGTGTGAGTTTGGCAGTAAGTTTCCAGCTCTGCCACACTTCCTTTCGAGCAGCATATCTTTTGATCCGAACATCGATTGTGGATCCGTAAAGTCCACAGCGTAGATAACTCACTCATCTATGACATATCCAAAATTCAGCTCATTTGGATCATCCATGAAAACGTTGTGCATGTTCTAGTGAGAAGCTATCTATAATCTTAACGATTTGCTTCGGGTTCTATTTCCTTTGAAGCTCGAGCTTGACTCGCGGGGTGGGTAGAACGACTCGCACCATTGATACGCAACTCCTAATCACTCAAGATGTCAATACCCACAAACCACGGAGAAAACGATCAAAACGAGAAAAAAAACACAAAAAACGAACAAAGGCCAAACAAAGGGGCCAAAGAAGGAATAGCCACGCAAACACGCAAAGGCAAGCAAAACTTGGATTAAACAAGACGTTTTGGGCTTAGGATAGCACGCGATAACGAAGTTTTCACGGCGTTATCAACACCCCCAAACTTAGACGCTTGCTCGTCCCGAGTAAAGGAAACAAAATACAAGTATCAAACATGCATACTTACGATCAAAATGCCAAAACTTAACAATTCAAATTATTTTCCGAACAAGCTCTACGTGTGTGTGTGATGGCTTTGGCTAGATTCTATCTTAGGTGAATACGTCCCAATAGATCAGAATCATCGGTTCTAATTGCGCGGACTCCTAAGGTTTTGACAAAGAGTCTCTCCTAGCCGTAGATTTCCAACTTAATGTTCAAATCACATTATGAAGCTAAGTTGTAGGCATTTTAAGAATGTTGTCCCTATTCTTGAACTAGTTACAAATTTAGTCCCTAGCTCTTTCTCACCATATTTTGCTTTTTTCTTTCAATTTACAATGATAACATAGCACTTGTGCTTTACAATGATTTTTACAATAACAAACTAGCACTAATGATGAAGATTGTCTGTGCTTCTAAACATTTAACTTTTTGGGCTACTAGCACCATTCCTTTCCTTTATGCACTTCATTTGAACTGGTCATTACAAAACTTGCACCATTACAACGAAAATAGAGTTATTACAAAAATAATCCAATAATTTCATCATTTGAAGGCTTAGCCTTTCTTTTTTCTCATAGAAGTGCATACATTTTAGCAACTTCTCTACTCATTTCTTTTAAGAGCTAGGTGTTCAAAGGTCTTTCATTCTTGAGAAGGGTTCACTCCCCCAAACTTAAGTCATTTTGTTCATTTTACACTTTGTTTTCAAACTAAAGTTTCTATCACTATAGTTCTTTATCCACTTCAAATACTACCTAGTTTTAGCCAATGTGCTCAAATTTTGTAGAACATGTTCAAGTAATAATAAGAATTTGAAAATTTTTTGGCGAGTCGACCCAGCATGTACGAAAGTACTTGCGACCTCTCTCCCCCAAACTTAAAACGCACAATGTCCCCATTGTGTGAATTGAGAGAAACGGAGTGAGGTCGACACGACAAAACCACGCACAAAAGCAAAAACAAGCACACAAACGCAATAACAACAAAACAAAAGAAAAGGAAGCGGTAAATGAAAGAGCACGGTTCTAATATAATAATAAAGCAATGAAATACAATCTCCATCACGAACAAATCTTCAACCTCACGCAGCGTTTAGGAGGTGCACGCGAACTCCCACCTCTACTTATCGGCATCGTTATCAAATGTAATCAAAATCAACCAAACGAGCCAACAATCAATTCACAATTCCTTCTATCAATCCTCAAACAAAAATGCGAATAAATGCACACCAACAATCACAACTTTTTCATTCAAGCATTTTATCGAACACCTAATGTGCAAACCCAAACTAACTCTTTTTCAATAATATTCTCCAAAATTTCCACCCAAAAATAGCAATACCAAACTAAAACAATACCAAAAAAGCAATACCATCAAGGGGTTTAGCTATACTTACCTTTTGATGCACAATGGCGATTGAAATCGAAGAATTTTGATTTTCGGTTTTTTTGTTTGATTGAGGGGGAAAGTGAGAACTTTGAGTGATTGATTAGTTGTTTGTAATAATTTAGTGATTGTGTGAGTGAGGGGTAGGGTGGAGAGTGAATGAGAGATGGATATGTGAGAGATGAGTGAGGGAGAGGGATTTTTTTACGTGAGGGAAAATTTTGAAAGTGGGGAAGTGAGGGAGAAAGATTGGCTACGGGATTTTAATCCCTTGGCCGCACATGCCGTGGTGTAAGATTTTATACACCGCTGTATATTGATTATGCACCGCGGTGTGAGAAACGTAATAACTGAGCAATGTTACTGCAAATTTTGCACCGCGGTGTAAGAAGTGAGCAAACTTACTGGAAATCTTGCACCGCGGTGTATTATTTCCAGAAATTTTTTCTTCCAGTCTTTTGAATACAAAACTTATTGAGGTAAGTTTTGTGTTCAAAATTTGAACACTTCAAAATAACAAAATTTAAAAACTTATCTCGATTCTCGATTGGCTCAATTTCACAATTTTGGGCTTGTATTTTCATGCTCGATTTCGCTACGTTATCGTGCATAATCATTACCTACAACAAAACACACAAGAACAAGAAATCAAAAGACACGACACGACAACAAAAACAACAAGACAACGAAAAAGGAAAAAAAAAGGCTTGGGTTGCCTCCCAAGAAGCGCTTGTTTATAGTCGGTAGCTCGACTTGAAACGTCTCATTTCTTTTAGGGTGGCCAATAATCGAATAGGATCCTATCGGGATCAAGTATAAGCCCTGGCCTCTTTGCTTTTAAATTTGTCCCACGCTTTAATTTTTCTATTGTACGGTCTTTTGGGACGGATTTAAACCACATATCAAATTGAAAACTTTTATCTCCCGGTTCAAATCTTTTGTAATATTTCCCCATAATTATCCATGTTTCCTTTGCAAGCTCTTTCGATCCACCTTGTTCTTCCTCTAATATAACATCATGAACAACTATGTGAGGGATCACATCCTCATGATTTTTTAATATAATTCGAGGAGGATCGATAGAGTTTCTCAATTCTTCGCAACCCATGTGTGGAGGCTCAACACACGCATCTCTAGTAGGAAGCCCATTTGTTTCTAGCATTTCACTCGGTTCCTTAGAACTTTCATTAGGAGCAACTGGCCCATCATAGGCTTTTTCATTCATCAATGTGAAGCCTTTGCAATGCTCATTTATACGTTGTTTGGGTGATTCGGTTGTACTCGGAAAAGTTCCGGGGGGGTCTTATGAATAAAGCTTGTGAGATTTGCTCCATTTGTATTTGAAGATTCCTTAATGCCCCCCGAGTCTTCTTGCAACTGTTTGGAAACCTCTTCCAATTGTTTCGAAACTTATTCCAATTTAGAATCATTGTTAACCATTTATTTGGTGGTGTGCTCCATGAACTTAGTGAATGCTTCTTCCAAAGATGATTGTGCCTCTACCGGAGGTTGAGAATATTCATGATAATTCGGTTGGATGAATGGGGTAGTCATCATCATATCCGGGTGTGGTCCACCTCCCCACTCATTGTTTCTTGGATAATACGGGTTATCTCCCCATTCGATATTGTAGCCTTTGTAAGTGGGACTCGACTCATAATGATTACCCATGTATGAATTCTCATATTGAAAATGAGTTGGACTCATTGGACAACCGGCGATTGTGCTCTCCCCCATGCAATGCATACAATAACAAAGAGATGTTCCCTTGGTTGACCTTGGATAGCAATAATTGTAGGCCATCGTACCTAGGAAGACAAGGATCACAACGTAAACAACAAATCCAAGCTAAGATATACAAGAATATAAATTGGCAAATAATCGCTACAATTCCCCGGCAACGGCGCCAAAAACATGTTACGCTCCAAATACGAGTACGTAAACGCGCAAGTATACGGTCGCTTTCAAGTAATAAAGTGATAAGGAGTGTCGAACCCACGAGGAATTTATCAATTAATTACCAATTAATGTCTTGTTACTTCGACTTAGATTTGTAAGTTGAGTACGGTAAAGTGGTGGTGGTTTTGATAATACAACTAAATTAAGGTGACAAAGGAAACTAACACTTGACTTAACAATATGTAAAGGCTTCTAGGATTTTACGTCACCTAGTTCAATTCAAGATAAATGACTCGACAATTGATAACTAATGCTCGTGTTTGCTATTCAAGAATTCAATCTTCCGATGGCATACCAACCTATCAAATTAAACTAATCCAATTTGTGCCTAAATGGACTAAAATCTAATTGATGGCATTAAACTCAAACCTTAAACGAATATGAAACGACTTAGGTATATGTCTATCCTAGAATCGAATCACAATCCAACTTCATAATCAAATCCTCAAAATCACTATGTCTAGCAATCAAGAATCAATAACTTTCACCTCAAAGTTGATCAAACCTTAAGACGAACAATAAGCACGAAATCGGATAAACGAACACATGTAAGCATCATATCAATCATCATAGCATCATTTAATCAAGAACCAAACATAAGATCAATAAAACCTAGAATAAATGAGATTAGCTACTCATAGCAATAATTATATCATTCATTACAATAATGAAAGCCATAAATGTAAATGAACAGAGTAATAAGAGTTAGAATAAGCTTAGTGGTTGAGGTCTTCAACAACTTCTCCCTCAAGCCTTTTTATCTTCAATGGGGAGTACAAGTGAGAGTTCTTCTTTCAAAAGTGCCAACCAAAGCTTTTCTACAAGGGAGGCAAGATGAAAGTAAAAGTGTGTAGTAGAAGTTGTGAATGATTTCCTCCTAACCTTCTAACCTAGTGAAAACAATAACCTTCACATGCCTAAGTTACCCTCTATTACATGGAAACAAAGGCCAAAAAGTCCCCCAATAAGTTTATAATTACATGGGAACAAGGGGGAATGTGTACAAAAAAGCCCCTAATTCGCGCAGACAAATATCAGCTGGTAGCAGGGGTACACCGCGGTGTATGCATGATACACCGCGGTGTGACAAGGCTTACACCGTGGTGTAAGTTTCACACACCGCGGTGTGAGTCTGGCAGTAAGTTTCCAGCTCTGCCACACTTCCTTTCGAGCAGCATATCTTTTGATTCCCAACTCCGATTACAGATCCGTAAAGTCCGTAGCGTAGCTAACTCACTCATCTATGACATATCCAAAATTCAGCTCATTTGGATCATCCATGAAAAATTTGTGCATGTTCTAGTGAGCAGCTATCTATAATCTTAACGATTTGCTTCGGGTTCTATTTCCTTTGAAGCTCGAGCTTGACTCGCGGGGTGGGTAGAACAACTCGCACCATTGATATGCAACTCCTAACCACTCAAGATGTCAATACCTACAAACCACGGAGAAAACGATCAAAACGAGAAAAAAAACACAAAAAACGAACAAAGGCCAAACGAAGGGGCCAAAAAAGGAAAAGCCGCGCAAACACGCAAAAGCAAGCAAAACTTGGATTAAAACAAGACGTTTTGGGCTTAAGAAGGCACGCGATAACGAAGTTTTCATGGAATTATCAATCTCCAAGTGACCTTCCCACTCTGCCAAGTGTGCAACATATTGTATTTGGTCCTGAGGTAAGCACTTTTCAGGAGGTAAAAGTAGTTAAGGCACCTGCCAAAGGATCCTTGCCTTCAATTACAAAGGTTATCCATCATACTACATCAATATCAGAAGACAGAACTCCTGAAACGATAAAGGTGGAAGAACAGGCTACTGTTCAACAAGAGGCTGCCAAGACTGATGAAGAAAATATTCAAAGGGAAGCTGGAGCTATTGTTGTACACGAAGCTGTTCAAGATACTGCTAAACCAGAACAGAAAGATGAAGAAGAAGAGGTTCTAGCAGATGTCCCAGTCTATCAAACAGAACCATCAGCTTCCACTTCCATTCCAACAGCAGACAAGCACTTTTCCTTGATGGAATCCATTCACTTGATGCTGGACCCGTCTTTGGAAGAAAGGAACAAACAGCTGATGAAAGAGATACAAGAAGAAAACAGAAGACTGCAAGAGGAAAACAGAAAAATGATCAAAGATGCAATTGAAAATTTTCCTTTGCCACCTGATAACTCTCTTCAATTACTTCAAAATCTGATCAGCATGAACAAAAATATTGAAGATGTGAAGTCTGATATAAATCATCTTCACACAGCTCTTCAACGACATGAGGGAGACATTGCTGATGTCCTAGGCCTGATCACCAAATTTGCTGATGCTGAAACAGAGAAGAGCCTTGGGTTCGTAAGCCATTTGGATGACACAGCCACAAAAGTTCATGATGAAGTGGCTACTTTGCAACTCTACATGGACTATCTCAATGATCAGACTGCCACACTCAGACCTACTCTGAATCATCATACATCTCAACTTGCCACAATGGATGACAACATCAGAAGAATTTGCACTGCTATCAATATCCCAGCTGCTGAACTCATCTCTGCTGATGATGACAAAAAGGGGGAAGAGAAGTCAGCCACTGCAACTGCAGCTGTTCAAGTACCTGAACCACAAAAGGACTCTGCTGAAGAAGAGAAAACTGCTGAAGAGAAGTCAGAGCCTGTACTCGAAAAACCAGCTGAACAAGTTGAAGAGAAAGCTGATGAAGTGGAGAAAGCTGATGCTACTAAAGAGAAGGTAGCTGATGCCAAAGAAGATGCTGAGGAAACTGTTGCTGAAAAAGTTGTTTAAGAGAAGGAAGAAGAATTCAAGGACCCAGTAAAATCTGACAAAGAGCTTGTTGCATCCAAGGATACACCTGAGGAGCAACTGGATCCATTTGTAAAGTACAAAAATCTGTAACGCATCAAGAGAAGGGTTGAAGAAGCAGAACGTCTAGAAAAGATGGAAGCTGCCAAGAAAAACCTTCTGCCTGATGATACCAATGAAGAAGATGATGAAATTGATGATGAAGATGGAGAAGAAGAGTATGTGGAGATTGAAGAAAAAGTAACTGATGAAGAATCAGATCACTAAACCTTATGATTTCTTGTATCAGTTTATCCTTCCTTGTAATCTCATCTGATGTAAATGCTTGTAACTTGTACTCAAATTTAATATCAATAAAAGTTCAAGTTTTTACTCCAACACATTATTTCTATCTCAAAAATCTTTGAGGATTAAAACTTTAGTCTGGGTACAGGTCCTTAGCCAAAAGTTTTGTCATCGTCAAAAAGGGGGAAATTGTTGGATGAAGATGAAGATCAGAAGACAAGGAATTTAGAAGTTAATGGGAGGTTTTGATGATTTCCAAAACATCTTAATCAGCTAAGTAAGGAACACATAGTAAAATCTCTTAGAAGAATTTTGATCAACCTCAAAGACAAATCAGTCAAGTCAAAATTCAGTTTGGTCCAGAAGACTATTGATCTGCTGCTGAAGGAAGAAATCAGTCTAGTGAAAATCAGCCGACTCCAATCAGATTTGTTCAAGTTTGGGATCATCTCAGTTCATCATCAGACGAGTGACTCTTATCAGCCAAGTGAAGACGATCAGGAAGTCTCTCCAACGGTAATAAATGCACTTGGAGAAATAAATGCTGAAGAAGGAGGGTATTTATGGCAAATGATTGAAGAAATCCTCGTATCAGATCGATGCATTTAATGCTGCTGACAGAAAGTACTGTTGACAGTACTGCAGCAGTATAGAGAGTCGTTCGCAGAAATTAAAGACTAGTACTCGAGGTATTTGAATCTTGTCTTTCTTCAACGGACATATTTCAAATCTGGAGTATAAATAGTTCGCGTGCTTGAGAGAGAAAGATACAACACTACTCTGAGAAAATTTCCGAAGCAAAATCTCTCTAAATCTCAAGAACAGCTCACTCGTTTGGTGAAGTCATTTGTTGGCAGAACCAAGTTGAAGTTCAAGTTAAATTATTTTTCTGAGTGAAAACTGTAATTAGAGTGTTGTGAGAAGTGTAAATCCATCTAAGTGAGAGATCTAACTTCAGAGGATAGGTCTTCTTTGTGATTTTCTATTGTGAGCTTACGACCTCTGCATTTGTTGTTTTGGCGTAAGTAGAGTATATTGTAAACTGTGTGTTTATAGTATAACCCAAGATCTAAGTGATTTGGAAGAGTGGACTAAAAGATTTTTATCCATATAACCACTTACAATTTTTTTGTGTTTTAACTTGCATTATTTTATTGCATATCTTCAAAGTTTGCATAAAATACTTTAGAAAACAGTTGAAAGATTTTAAAAAGGAGTCTTTTAAAATTGGGGATAAAATCTTTCAAAAAGACTAAGTCTACTTGTGAAAAACACTTATTTATCCGCTGCAAGTATTCTGTCCTTAAAACTGAGTTTTGCTGAAATCAGCTAAGTAACTATAAGAAGAGTGGTCAACTCTGTTGTTCAAGATTTGTTCACGAACAGCTTAGTCAGCTTATTGTTCTATATCAGCTTAGTTTGTTGACAGACTACTTCAAAGTTTTAAAGTTTAAAAATTTTAAGAGGTCTATTCACCCCCCCCCTTCCCCTCTAGACCACATCTGACCACTTAGGACCAACAAGGCTTACATGTGATAATTTTAAGAGTGAAGACGATGCTAATAACAAATTTCAAGAGCAAGGATTTGGTATGGGTGGAATTGAAAAATAATTTCTAACGAAGCTGAAACTCCTATGCTATACTTGTTCATCATTGATGTTTGCTGCCAATGATTTACTAAAAATGCGGGGAAAAGTGGTTCTAGCTCTTCATCCATATAAGTGCTTAATTAGAAAAGAGGTATTCAAATCCCCCTTTTTTTTTTTTTTTCTTTTTCTTGAAGGGCTTACCCATCACTTTTCTCTTCAAAAGCTTTCAAGATATGATATGGAACATGAATCAGCCCGTTGATTAAGAAGCCCTTATTTGACAATGTATTTTCAATGTTGGAAACATGAAAAGTATTAGTAGATTAATATATGTTTTCCTCTCGAAATGGAAGATTTTTGTGATTTGAATATTAAATATTTAAACGCGAATATTTAGTTTTTTGCATTATGCATCCTTAAAATATGAGAAATCGGTATTTTGCACCTCTGAAATATAGAGCTAGGATTTTCAGTCCCCAAAATATGAATAATTCAACACTTTGCACCCTCTTTTATTTTCCGGCAAAGTTGACCAAGAAATTCAAAAAACTTAGGGGCAAACTAGGTAATTTTTTTTTAATCTTTGGCACTTAGCACCCTCGAAACATGAGATATGGATACTTTTCACCCCCGAAATAGAATAAGCACTTAGCACACTCAAATTAAGAACAACTCAGCAACATGCACACTTGAAACACGATAAATGGGAACTTTGCACCCCTTAAACACAAAGTTAACACTTAGCCCCGTCAAATTATGAAAAATTAAGTAACTAGTACACCTCCGTTTTTTGGGCAGAATTGACCACCTGGGTAAAAAAATATAGGGGTATAAAAGGTAATTTATCTTCGGATCTGTGACAATTTCATTAATTATAAATTTTTCAAATGTCGTAAAAAATTTCAAATGAATTTGAAAAGTTTTAATACCTTTACCGATTCATATCACAAAAATAAAATACTAATCAAAATTTAGATTATAGATGTATATTGATGAAACAAAGTTGGAGAGAGAAACGAGTATTCTAGTGTCGATCGATATGTTATGGTAGCCCTTATTTTACATGTTCTTAAATAAAAATCATTATTTTATTTGATTACTTTTACACTTTTATAAAAGTATGCTTTTAATTATTTAAAACAAAATTCTAAAATCCTTTAAGAAAAATACAAGTATCGTAGATATAATAGTAAACTAATGTACGTTAATGGAGTTAACTTCTTACTTGAAAAATAATACACTACTAGAAAAAACGTAAATTCCGACTAATTTTTTTCAATCGAACTAAATTTGGTGAGAATATCCTTAAATTTCAAACGAAAATATCCCTGTCGAAATTTTATTTGAAAATCAATAAGAATTCCGACCAAATACAATTTCAATGGAAATTATAAATCAAATACCAACAAAAAAAAGATTTGGTTGGAATTTTCATGGATATTCCAACAGATTTTAAAATCGGCCGGAGTACTTTGTCTCGAACAAACATAATAACCGGCTCAAAAAAATTCCGACCGGAAAAGATATATTGTAGACCTTATTCCTTTTCTCGACTAGAAATAAGATATATTATCATCTAAAAAAAATAAGAAAATATATTATACTATCACGCAATGACCAACACTTGTGAAAAAATAGTCATTTGCAAAATATTTATAAAGTGTAACTAGCCATGTACAACCAAATCCACCTAGAATTTGAGGACAAATACCACAATTGATAAATAGCCAAAAGGAAAGATGCACAAGATACTACGATGCAAATGAGTCTTATGCAGTACGTAAGTTGAATGAGAATTTTTGTTGCACCAGACATTTAATACTAATCGATTTGAAAATTTGGTACCTCCTTTTAGGTTAATTCTTACTTTTGATACATTGTTTAACAAATTATGACACATTTGGTACCTCCGTTAAAATCACCGTTAAGTAGTGACATGACAGTTAAGTTTTATTGTATAGTTGATGTCATTACTTAAATTGACTGATAGTTTTACCCCATAACATTTGACCCTACCAAAACAGCCCCACATCTCAAAATTTCGTGACAATTTTAGTCCACATTATCGCGATTTTGGAAAAAAATTGTCTACCTAATTGCGAGTTTGAAAAGAAAAAAAATTATCTAATCTTCCTAATTGCTATTTTGAACATGGTCTTTCTAATCACGATTTTAGAAAGAATCAACTTTCTTTTTTTACTTATTCTTCGTATTAGAAACACTAGCCTTATCTTTATTTTTTTTCCGTAAATCGCAATTTGGAAAACTATGTAAAAGTTCATAGTCCAAAATCAATATTAGGAATACCTGATAAAAAATATCACAAATTTGTGATTAGTAAGACAAGGTAATTGATTTTCCAAAATTATGATTTGGGAAATAGCATAAAAAGAAAAAAAAAATCTCCCAAAATCGCGATTAGGACATCACCTTATCTTGAAACAAATTTTGTCTGGGTCATATGACCCATATTAATCTTTTCCCTTTTTTCTTTCTTAAATCTCGGTCGAAGTCCCCTAATTTAAATTCAATAGGCACACAAGTGAGGTACATTAATTCAATTGGACTGAATAAGTCCAAGGAATACTTCACTGATGTAAGTTATGGGATAAAATTAGCATCCCAAATATATATGTGGTAAACTTGCTAATGTCCATTAGCTATAAGATCATTCTTGCGATTTTTAAAATTAATCAAAAAAACATATCTAAAACCACCAATAGAAGAAATGTATGAATCAAACATATTTATTGCAATAGGGGTAATATTGTCAAATGTAGTCGGGTACTTTTGTCAATATGTCTTACACTCGTGAAACCTAATTTCATCTTCTCAATAGGATACCGCTCCTCCAACTTGGTCGTCTTTGTTCCATCGCTCCACCTCTAAACTTTATAAATTTTCACCAATAATAAAGATTAGAACCTCCAAAAAAAAAATTATTTCTCCATTAAACACTGGTCTCATTCAAGAATCGTTGTAGATCTATCACGTTGAATCCAATATAAAAGGCAAATCATCAAGGAAAGGTCTACAATACTACTCTAAATTGCTATATATTATATAAAAAATCAATTGTCGTGAGCTTTCCACTTCAAATCGAGTTTACCATCTACATCTATCACATATTTATCATTTCTCTCACCCTTATATTCATAAACTTCCCAATTTCCTATTTTATGATTTTATGCTTGATGTGACCAACACATATACTTAGATCTTTACAACAGTATTATAAATTTTTATTTGATAATTAATTTAAGGGAAATTTACATATACACTCCCTGACTATAAGCCTAATTACAAGAAATTACCCTCCTGTTTTAAAAATTACAAAGATACCCCCTTGACTTAACGGCAGTTAGTCTTAGCCAACTTTAACGGAACACTTAAAATGTCTAAAAAGCCCTTAGTTGTTTTTAATATTTAAAAAAAAATCAGGCTCGTCTTCACGTCCGTTTTTTTCACTTTTCCGGCAGTTAGACACCATCTCCATTTTTTTCACTTTTCCGGCAACTCCAGACACGGTTTGAGCTCTCTTTGATTGCTATAGACTCGTCTTCACGTCCTCCACAAATCCAAAGCATTAATTATCAGTTCCAAGTTTATCCCGTCACTCTATTTTCATATCTACGAATTTTATGTTTTTTCGATTTTATGCCACCGCCGACGGTGGAGCTTGACCCACCACCTCCCCTTTTAGCTGTAGACTCCCCTCGGTGTGGCGGTAATTTTGGTACCAACCGTGTCCAATTTGGTGCTGAATTGAAGCTTCCCCATTTCCAAGCTCAAGTCAATGGCTATCTTTCCATCTTCGCAAAATCAGCCCCTCTATTCCATTTCGCAAATTGACCCTTGTATTTTTTCACCTTTATAATATGTCCCTACATTTGTAGAAAAACCTCAAACTTCCCTTTTGATTTGTTTAAAATCCGCAATCTAGATGTCACATGGCATGCACATGGACGGTTTCGGGCTAATTTTGAAATTGGGCCTCAATTTGGAAAAAATTGTCACTGAAGTTGAAGGTGTGGCACAAAATGTACCATCCCAAAAAGATATGGGGTAAAAATGTTAGTGAGCTTAAGTTGTGGCACCAAAAATGTAATAATTCCATAACAAAATCAACAAGCCCTAGATCCCCAAAACTTCTCTGAATTTCAAGAATTCGAATTGTGTTATTGTAGATACCGCTCCTCCAACCTGGTCTTTTTTGTTCCATCGCTCCACCTCTAAACTTTATAAAATTCCACCAATAATGAGGATTAGAACCCCAAAAAAAAATATATTTCTCCATTTAACACTGGTCTCATTCAAGAATCGTTGTAGATCTATCACGGTGAATCCAATATAAAAGGAAAATCATCAATGAAAGATCTACAATACTACTCTAAATTGCAATATATTATATAAAAAGTCAATTGTCGTGAACTTTCCTTTTCAAATCGAGTCTACCCTCTACATCTACCACATATTTATCATTTCTCTCACTCTTATATTCATAAACTTCCCCATTTCCTATTTTAAGATTTTATGCTTGATGTGACCACCACATATACTTAGATCTTTACAACAGTATTATAAATTTTTATTTGATAATTAATTTAAATAAAATAGAGGGACATATTGCAAGAGTAGGATTTGGGATGGAATAAATTGGAAAATAGTTTTTAACGAAGCGGAAACTCTTATGCTAAACATGTTCATCACTTTGCAACTTTTTTTATTTTTCGGCAAAGTTGACCACCGAAGTAAAAAAACATAGGGACAAAATAGGTAATTCATCTTGATCCTTGGCAATGTGCACCCTCGAAACAAGAGAAATGGACAATTTGCACCCTGAGAGAGAATTAGCACTTAGCACCCTCGAATTAAGGACAACTCAGCAACTTGCACATCCGAGACACGATAAATGGGAATTTTGCACCCGGCGACACAAAATTAACATTTAGCATTCTCAAACTAAGAAAAATTCAGTAACTAGGACACATTCGTTTTTCGAGCAGAATTGACCATCGGGTTAAAAAAATAATCTAGGAATAAAATAGGTAATTAATTTTTGGATCTTTGAAAATTTTAATTTAATTATCAATTTTTCAAATGACCTCAAAAACATTCGAAATAAGTCGAAAAGTTTTTCGACAAAGTTTTAATACATTTTACCGATTCATATCACAAAGATAAAATATTAATCCTAGTTTATATATATATAAATGAAATGAAAGGCGGAGAGATAAATGAGTATTATAATTCCGGCTGATATGGTTTGGGAGCCCTAACTCGGCATGTTTTAATTAACAAAGAATCATTATTTTATTTTATTACTTTTATAATTTTATAAAAGTATGCTTTTAATTAGTTAGAACAGTTAATTCTAAAATTCTTTTAAAAAATACAATTATTGTAGACATAATTATAAACTAATGTACGTTAATAGAGATAACTTCTTCCTTGTTAATAAAAATACAATGTATAATATAATATTATCATTATGTTATCGCAACTATTTTATAAAAAGGGCTCCGCCATCTAAGTGGTGTGTCAGTAAAATCGAACAGAGTCATATCAACTTTTCATATTTAGACTGATTAGATAATTTTTGAATTGTACTATATATATGTCAACCTAACAATTCATAGTTTGATAAGAAAATAAAAAATTATATATAAAAAAAACTAAAATATGAGTCTTCTTATAAATTTCCTGTATCTTAATTTATAAAATTAGTAATTTAACCTAATTTTTTAAGGTGATTCTTCATATATAATATAAACGAAGGAATACTAGATAGTGGGTTCAATGAAATTAAAGAAGTTAAATACAGGGACATTTACGTAGTTGTCCTTGCCTATAGGCCTAATCACATAAAGTTATCAACCTTATCAAAAATTACAAGAATACCCTCTATTATCCCTAAAAAATTACTATAATTGGTGTAGATGATGAGGGAGCGTGTATGATTACTGCTCTTTCTTGTTGTTTTTGTTTGGACTAATGCTTAAATTTTTTTAATACACTATAACATTTATTAGACCTTAAAAGCTTTATTCCAAAATTAAGATACAGAAAATCGCATAAAATGAAAAAAAATGAAAAAAAAATCTCCCCAAATCACGATTAGAACATCACTTTATCGTGAAAATAAAATTCTATGTCATATGACACATATTAATCTTTTCCTTTTTTTTTTAATATTGTTCAAAATCCCCTAATTCTAATTCAATAGACCCGCAAGTGGGGTACAATATTCTCTCAATTGGGCTGAATAAGTACAAAGAATACTTCACTTATGTAAGTTATGGGATAAAATTATCAGCCCATGTATATATGTGGTAAACTTGCTAATATCCATTAGCTATAAGACCATTTTTATCTTTTTCACATTAATTATAAAAGCATATTTAGAGCCACCAAGGAAAAAAATTTATATATGAACCAAACAAATTTATTGCAATAGGGGTAATATTGTCAAATGTAGTCGGGATACTTTCGTCAATGTGTCATACACGCGTAAACACTATTTTGATTTTATCAACAGGATATCGCCTCCCCAACCTAATTTTCTCGGTTACATCGCTCCGTGTTATAAATTTCCTTTTCTTGGATACATCGCCCCGCGTTATAAATTTTCACCAAATAGAAGGGGTTAGAACCACAGATAAAAAATTATTTTCCCATTCTACACTGGTCTCATTCAAGAATCGTTGCAGATCTATCACGTCGAATCCAAGAGAAAAAGGCTAATCATCATTGAAAGATCTGCAATACTACTTAAAAATGGTATATATCGGTATACAAAATCAATTCTTTTGAACTTTCCTCTTCGAATCGAGAATACCATTTACCTCTTCCGCATATCTATCATTTCTCTCGCCCTTATATTTATAATTTTTCCAATTTCCTATTTTACAATTTTGTGCTTGATGTGACCACCACATATACATAGATATTTACAATAGTACTATAACTTTTTATTTATAATTAATTTATAGTAAAATTGATTTGCAGTGATGATGAAGAGTCATCTCAAGCTTACTTGGATAGTGATTTGGAGTATTAAAGATGCATATGGCAGCCGATGATGTACAACATTGCCAAGATTGTTCATCAGCCGAACTTCATAAACTGCTCTATATATCGTCTAGGTAATTTGTTTTGTATTAATCTTAATATTAGTTAGATTTATTTTGTATATCTTTGAATTAAATTGCTAATCTTGATTTGAATGAATTGGTGTGACTTATTATGTGTTTTACAGTATTTTAGAAGTTTTTTTTCCCAATTTAATGGCTAATGCACATGCTACAAAAATGGTCATGTATCTTCTTTGGGCATTAGCTATAAAACCATTTTGAACTAATATCCATCACCTAATTGCGAGTTTTGAAAGACAAAAAAAATTATCTAGTAACCCAGCCACGATTTTGAACATTGTCTTTCTAATCACGGTTTTAGAAAGAAAACAACTTTCTTTTCTTTCTTGGTCTTCGTAATCGCATTTTTTAGAAAAACTGGGCCTATCGTTTTTTTTCTTTCAAAAATCGCGGTAAGAAAAACTAAGTAAAAAATTCTTAGTCCAAAATCTATAGTTGGAAGACCTGGTAAAAAATATCAAAATTGCGACTAGGAAGACCACGTTAAAAATCAAAATCATGATTTGGAAGACAAAATGATTTAGTTTCAAAAATCACGAAAATGCGACTAGGAAGACCACGTTAAAAATCAAAATCATGATTTGGAAGACAAAATGATTTAGTTTCAAAAATCACGATTCAGGAAATCGGGTAAAAAGAAAAAAAATCTCCCAATATTGCGATTATGTTATCACCTTATCTTGAAACAAATTTTGTATGGTCATGTGACCCATATTAAATTTCTTGGATATATCGCTCTGCATTATCACATGGTTTCCTGGATACATCGGCCCGCATTATCACATGGTTTTCTTGGATACAACGTTCCGGGTTATAAATTTCTACCAACAGTAGGGGGTAGAACAACAAAAAAAAAATATATTTCTCCTTTCAACGCTGGCTTCATTCAAGAATCATTGCAAATCTATCACATCGAATCCAAAAAAAAAAAAGGCGACTCATAAGTGAATGATATGTGCAATACTACTAAAAATTGCTATATATCATATGAAAAATCAATTTTTGTAAACTTTCCTATTCCAATCGAGTCTACATCTACCGCATATCTATAATTTTTTTGACTCTTTTATTCATAATCTACCCAATTTTCTACTTATGATTTTGTATTTGCTGTTACCACCACATATTGATGGGGGCTATTTCGCACCCTACTAAACGGATCGACTAAAGAACACAAGATCGATTCGACCAAATCAGACAACTCGGGATCATCTATCGACCCGGCCAAGTACAACTCTCTTCGACTAGGAGATTATATTCCGGACCCAGGAAGGATATTTGGGCCGAGTCCTATTAGGACTATGTTTCCTTGTAACATTAGGTTTAGCATGATATAAATACCTAGTTAATGATTGTATGAACCAACTCCGAAAACTCTGAATCATAAGGAAAATACGCCATTGAATGCTGCTTACTACAGCATAACTCATTATTATTCAATAAAGAAAAGATTCTTCTCTCCAGATTGGTGTTCTTTGCTTTGGTTTATGTAATTTACTTCTTGCTTTATCAATATTGCTTTTCCTGGAGATTGATCCATCCTGAATAAAGTAACAGAGCCCTATAACATATATATATTGAAAACCCCCAATATCACAAATTCACTGATACCTTTTAACCCGACGAAATCCGGTTAAATCAGTTGGCGCCCACCGTGGGGCTAGGTTAATTATTCGATTGACACATGGCTCGCCCAAGGAAAAGCGCTCGTATTGGAGCGAGAAGCAATACAACCACCGGCCATAACACATCGGAAGACATACAGAACAACAACGATAATAACGTTCCCAACACCGACGAGAATTTCCAAGATGCACACCCCCGACCGCAAGGACCCCAAGGAGGCCTTCCCGGTGCCATACAGGAAGAACCAGAAGGCCCCGAAATCCCCGTTCCTCTCCCGGGCGCTCAGGAGAAACTGCGACAAATAGCGATGCTCTTCAAATCACTTTCTCCAGAAGAATTACTAGTACTTGATCAAATTCCTCGAAACGTTACGGCTGCCAGGACAACTCCTGCACCAGGAGTGCCAAGGCCAAACGAACAAACCTCTCAACAAGCTGACAGCCCAGCGAGTGAGCGACGCTCGCTACACAGCCCACAGCAGGGCAATTCTAAACCCTCCGATAACCATCCCCGAAGAAAACCAGGTCGAAGAAAACCACAGGCGGGTCGCAGCGGATCGAAGGAACGAACAATAATCCCTATCGAGGATGACATAGATGATGCAATCCCCAATCGACCACGAGCGACTCGATTCTCGGAAAGGGAAATTGAAATGATGGTACAGGAGCGACTCGAACAACGCCTACGATCTGTTCAAAACCCATGGGCCCGAACTGCGGAGCTCCAGGAAAGCCTTGCGGCTTGTTCTCCTTTCTGCAGAGAAATAAAAGAGGCACAATCCACGGGACAGGTCCCAGGTAGATTACCCCGATATGATGGAACAACCGACCCGGATGATTATATTTTTAGCTTTACGAATATAATGAATTTATATGCCCACTCTGCCGAATTCACCGCCAAGTTAATGGTGACCACATTCGAAGGACTCGCGCTGGACTGGTTCGCCAAACAACCTGCCAACTCCATATTCAGTTTCCGGGAATTATGCAATAAATTGACGCAGCAGTTTGCCAGTCAGAAGAGGCAAAAACTCCCGATGAGCTACTTAGGAACCATACATCAACAAGAAGGAGAATCCCTGAGAAACTGGTTGGCAAGATTTAATGTGGAATTACTCAAGATCGATTCTCCAAACATCGATTACATAATTTCTATTCTCTTCGACCTCACAAAAAACAGGCAATTCGGAAACGCCCTCAGTCGAAAACAACCGAGAACGTTTGCCGACATCATGAGCTTGGCGTCTAAAGATATGACCCAAGAAGAGATGAATTCCTTTAAGGATAAAAACAAAAACAAAGCCACAGCTTCAGGCTCCAAACGACATGACAGGATTCCAGCCCAAAAATCCATGGATTATGAGCGATCTTTTAGGAAAGGTAACGTTTTCCAGCGATTGGAATACAGCAAAGCCGACCAAGAAAGGCAACCTAATTTCTACCAAAGACCAAGAAACCCCGAACAACCGATCAGGAGCAGGGTGAATCAAGTGGAACACCCAACGTTAAATGCTCCAATCGAAGAGATATTGGAAGTTCTAGAAAGAAATAACTGGATCCCCGAGGCGAGGAAAATCGCTCAGCCGAGACCTGGGTCTCGAAACTACGACCAATACTGTAAGTACCATAGGGCACACGGACATCGAACTGAAAATTGTTTTCACCTTAAGAGAGAAGTTGAAAAACTGATCGAACAAGGAAAACTAGACGAATACATAGAGCGAGATAACCGCAAAAGGGAAAGAAGTAGAAGTCCTCGGAACAGTAATCAAAGAAGGAGTTCTCATCGAAGGTCACCTGAGCGTCGACCTACTCAGGAGTTGAATCACGACCAGATCAATGGGACTATCCATACAATATCCGGGGGGCCCGCGGGTGGAGATAGTCGTAACGCCCGACGAAGGACGGCCAGATCCATAATCGGAAACTCAAAATACCCAAAAGAAATATGGACTCTGGAAAATAAACCGACAAATCACCAACCGATCAGCTTTAACGAAGACGAAGTACCTAAAAACATCATTTGGGACACAAAAGAGGATAACCCCGATTTCCCTATGGTGTTGTCGTTAGAGATAGCGAATTATAATGTAAGAAGAATCCTAATCGATAATGGAAGCTCAGCAAATATCATCTCCCGGGAGGTTTTAGCCCAAATGAACTTGGGGCAGATAAACCTACAGAAAGTAGCTACGCCATTAGTAGGCTTTGGAGGGTCCGAGATCATCCCCAGCGGAACGATATCCTTAAGTGTATCGCTCGGAAAGAAACCACACCGAACGGTAAAGCTAGTAAAATTTCTAGTGGTAGAAACCCCCTTCGCTTACAACGCAATATTGGGACGACCGGCTCTCAACCTATTCCGAGCCGTTGTCTCTACTTATCACCAGAAGATAAAGTTTCCGACCGATGGAGGTATTGGAGAAATAACAAACGATCACTGTATGGCGTGGGATTGCTACAGCACCTCGTTAACTTTAAAAGAACATCCAAAATCAATCACTTCGAGCAAAAGAAAGATCGAAGACGATCTCGCTAGAAACAAAGTGGAAATTCCTAGTACTGATCGATTAGATAAAAAGGGAAAAGAACCACTAGATTTATCCTTGAAACCTCCAGAACATAAGGATGTAATCCTAGTAGAAGGCGACTCGTCCAAAACGACGAGAATAGGTACAGAATTGAGCAAAGAAGGAGAAATAATGTTAATCGAGTTCCTAAGAGATAATGTCGACATCTTCGCCTGGAGCGCGAATGACATTGAAGGAATCGATCCTCGGGTAATCAAGCATTCCCTAAAAATTGACCCTTTGGCAAGACCCGCCAGACAGAAGAAGAGAAATCATGGGCCAGTGAAAGATAGAATTATCAAAGCCGAGGTAGAAAGATTGCTTGAAGCAAAACAAATCCGAGAAATACATTTCTCGGAATGGCTATGTCATGTTGTACTAGTAGCAAAAGGGGATAAAAAGGACAACAAATGGAGAATGTGTAATGATTTCACCGACCTTAACAAGTTATGTCCACGCGACCCATACCCCCTCCCAAGGATTGATTTATTGGTCGACTCGACCGCTGGCTTCGCAATATTTAGCATGATGGATGCCTTCCAAGGGTTTTACCAAATATACATGGACGAGCGGGATCAAGATAAGACCGCGTTCATAACCGAGCAGGGAGTATACTGCTTTATAGTAATGCCATTCGGATTGAGGAATGCCGGGGCTACTTACCAAAGGTTAGTAAACCTAATGTTCAGAGAATTAATCGGAGAAATAATGGAAGTCTATGTAGACGACATGTTAGTCAAAAGTATGAACGAAGCGGATCACGTGAAACATCTGGATCGATGTTTTCGAATCTTAAGAAAATACCGTATGAAGTTGAACCCCGCGAAATGCACCTTCGGTGTTAAGTCAGGAAAATTTTTGGGATACTTGGTACACCAGCGAGGAATAGAAGCCAATCCAGAGAAAATTCGAGCCATAACTGAAATGAAACCTCCCAAAACCATCTCTCAAGTACAAAGCTTGGTTGGGAAAATCGTAGCATTGAACAGATTCATATCAAAATCTGCGGACAGAAGCTTGCCCTTTTTCCAAACGCTTCGAAAGGCAAAAAACTTCGTTTGGACAGAAGAATGCGGTCGAGCCTTCGAACAACTCAAAGAATATTTGACAACACCCCCGATGTTGGCCAAACCAACGGAAGGAGAACCGTTGTATATCTACATCTCCATCTCCGATGCGGCCATTAGTTCAGTGCTAATTAAAATAGAGGGCTCAGAGCATAAGCCTGTCTATTATCTCAGCAAGTTATTGCAAGGGGCGGAGAAGAATTACTTGGAAATTGAAAAATTCACGCTGGCCTTAGTAGTGGCTGCACGAAAACTCCGACCCTACTTCTTAACTTACAAAATTATCGTTTTGACGAATCAACCACTAAGGCAGGTCTTAGCAAAACCGGAAGCCTCCGGAAGATTAATCAAATGGGCGATCGAACTCAGCCAATTCGAAATCGACTACAAACCAAGAATTGCCATTAAGGCCCAAGTGTTGGCTGATTTTCTATTGGAAACACCGACACAGGCAACTGAATCATCGAGCAGCCTCAACGACGAAGTTTTGATCATAGAAGATCAAACTTGGTTAATGCATGTCGACGGTGCTTCATGCCGAAATGGAGGAGGCGCCGGAATCAACTTCACTGGACCAAATAAAGAAGATTTGAATTACGCGATAACATTGAACTTCGTCGTAACAAACAATGAAGCAGAATATGAAGCATTGATTGCAGGAATGGAAATGGCGATCAAAGCCAACATAAAAAGTCTTAAAGTATTAACTGATTCAGAATTAGTGCAGAGACAAATCAAAGGCCTATATGAGGCTAAGGAATTCAATATGGTCAAATACCTCGCCAAAGTGAAAACACTAGCTGAGAAATTTGAAAATTTCGGCATACAGAACATTCCACGTTCAGAAAACAAATGGGCCGATCAACTATCTAAGTTCACAGGATCCCATGATGGAAAAACCGAAAGGGTGATCAACTGGTTAATCTCTAATACACCGGCGATCGATATCGATGAAACACCGGCAATCGATATTATGGAAATCGAAGGAGTTGAAGGAAACTGGATGACTCCAATGATAGACTATCTTAGAGAAGGAAAACTACCACCTGACCAGAATGAAGCTCGGAAAATAAGATATCGAGCTCCAAAGTATACGCTTATAGAAGGAAAACTCTACCGAAGATCAGTATCAGGAATTCTGCTGAAATGCGTCTCCGAATCACAAACCGCCGATATACTACGAGAAATACATGAAGGAGATGCAGGAAATCACAGCGGATCAAGAGCATTGGCCTTAAAATGTCTCAGAATAGGTTACTATTGGCCTACCATCAATAAAGATGCCACTCAGTATGTCCGAGAATGTCATCACTGCCAAGTCCATGCTAATGTATGTCATCGACCAGCAGAAAACATGCACCCAATCCCGATATGTTGGCCTTTCGATCAATGGGGAATGGACATCGTGGGACCGTTCCCAGCGGCCAGATCCAAGAAAGCTTATGTCCTGGTCGCGATAGAATATTTCAGTAAATGGATAGAATGCATCGCTCTTGCGCGAATAACTCAATTCCAAGTGATCAACTTCCTATGGAAATTCATAGTTTGTCGATTCGGCATCCCTAGGATCCTAATTTCTGATAATGGAACCCAATTCGCGGGAAAACAAGTAATAGAATGGTGTTCAAAACTGGGAATCCAACAAAATTTCACTTCGGTCGGGCATCCTAGAGCCAACGGACAAACCGAAGTAGCAACCCGAGAGATAATTAAATCTTTGGAAAAAAGATTAGGAGCGGCCAAAGGAAAATGGCTCGATGAACTCCCAGGAGTACTTTGGGCGAATCGAACCACAGTCAGAAGCTCGACCGGAGAAACCCCGTTTAGCTTGGTATATGGTTCGGAAGCTGTTATTCCTGTTGAAACTTTAATCCCAACGCCAAGAATCGAGATGTTCGATGATTTGGAAAATGAAAAGGCAAGAGAAAATGATGTTGACTTAACAGAAGCTTTAAGGGAAAAAGCCGCTGTACGCCTGCATGCCACTAAGGCAAATATGGAAAAAGCATACAATCAAAAAGTACGTATCCGAACCTTCAAAGAAGGAGACCTGGTCTTGAAAAAGGTGGAAGTATCCAAGCACGTGGGAAAGTTACAACAAAACTGGGATGGACCTTATGTTGTCATTGGCGTAGGAAAGAAAGGTTCATACAAAATTGCGCACTTGGATGGAACAGCCTTACCAAGAACCTGGAATGCAGTCAACCTTAGAAAATACTATGGTAAATAAATTTTTGCAGATTATGCTGCTTTATTTTATTTCATTAAGTTTTAGTCTTTGTAATAAAGGCCTTAGCCTACAGTTCAATTATTAAAGATTTTAGCAATTTCTATAAATCGATTGTTTCGGTAAACGCTCCTTAGAATACTACTATCATATTGGTTAAGATTGAGACAAAAGGAGTTAAGTATACATTGATCAGCTCAATAAACACTCCTCGATCCGACCATCAAAAGCGAGTCGAGTATACATTGATCCGCTCAATAAAGACTCCTCGCCCGTTATTCAACGATCAGAAGGACTTTCAGGTACTAAAAACCTAAGTCCAAATTACAAACGAGTCGAGTAAACATTGATCCGCTCAATAAAAACTCCTCGATATATATTCAACGACTAAAAGACTTCTAGGTAACAAACCTAAGTCTAAACAAAAATGAGTCGAGTATACATTGATCCGCTCAATAAACACTCCTCGATATATATTCAACGATTAAAAGACTTCTAGGTTACAAACCTAAGTCTAAACAAAAACGAGTCGAGTAAACATTGATCCGCTCAATAAAAACTCCTCGATATATATTCAACGACTAAAAGACTTCTAGGTAACAAACCTAAGTCTAAACAAAAACGAGTCGAGTATACATTGATCCGCTCAATAAACACTCCTCGATATATATTCAACGATTAAAAGACTTCTAGGTTAAAAACCTAAGTCTAAATAAAACGAGTCGAGTAAACATTGATCCGCTCAATAAAAACTCCTCTATATATATTCAACGACTAAAAGACTTCTAGGTAACAAACCTAAGTCTAATTAAAAATAAGTTGAGTAAACATTATTCCGCTCAATAAACACTCCTTGATCTGTTCCTAACGATCTAAAAGATCTGCTAATACTCCTGAAGTTTTAAAGATAAATTGAGTATGAAACCGTCTACTCGGAAAATGCTACTCGTAAATAAAAATTATGACAAAATTAGCGACAACAAAGATGCAAGGGATAAAAGTAATATTTTATTCATCAAATCAGTTACATACAAAAGTCCTACGTTACAAAGGTCTACATACTACTTGAAGATCATTACATTGATTTAGGTAAAATGATCCTATAAGATCGGCTATCTTCATGGCAATGTCCACGGAAACACCAATCTCCTCCCTAGTACCTCGTCGATTATGATTAACCACCTAAGAAGCATGCTGCTCAGGATGGTCGACTTCTTTGGTTCGATGGCCAGGCTCTGAAGATCGAATGTTCACCCAGACGAAATGAGCATTACCAGCCAGATAACTGGCAATACTCATTCACCCACAACGAGATACTGCCTCTACTTTAGGAGTTAATATTTTATCCTAAAGCAGCATCTCTTCGGGACCGTCGCAGAAGAAAAATTAACCAGCACACCCCGGTGGTCTATCACCCCTAAGGTGACATCCAAGAGCGGGTGTGACTGGCAAGTATGAACCCCCCATGTGCAAACGGAAACCACGGACCTCTAATTGATGAAGACAAAAACTGAAGCCTCATGGGACCCGTTAGTACAAGGAAGGGCTGACATGGGACCCGTCAGTACAAGGTAGAAGAATATCAAGCTATTAAGGTATGAATCACGATAATGTGACTTTTTAAATATTATGGGATCTGAAGGCAAAACAAAATTTAAGGAAGCTGAGATCTCCATTTTCTTTGGGAAATTGCAAATGAAGAATGCAAACCACCGCCCTATTTATAGGGATAGGCCATAGCAATCCAACGGCTGAAAAAGTATTTGATCAACGGTCATAAGTGCGACCTTTTGACTCCCCGTAATTAATGCAAGAAAGTTGGAACGGCACTATATAATCGCCTCAACTAGTCGATAACAAAAGAGGTCGTAGATCGAAACAATCATACCTAAAAAAGCTTTGGAGCGGACATACCGGCACGATCATACTTAATGGTCGATGGCTTGAAAACCTAGAATCCACAAACGAAGTCATACAAGTTTTAAAATCGCAGTAAAAAGGACAGTTGCTCGATAAAAGATAAAAGAGCGAACCATTCGCCATACGAGGGACGTCACTGCCTCATACATCATATGGGTGACCACTGACTAAGCTATACAGGAACTCCTTCACAATTCAAGATATCTCACATAAAAATCAGGAGAATAGTCCTCCTTATTCAAAACGGCAAAGAGGTAACTGCCTAACATACCAAAGAATTGCTGAAGGAGGTCTGAACAGAACAGATCCGCCAAGAAATTCTACATTTTCCAATTCCTCCCATATCAAAGAAATGATGTAATGATACACCAATTGAGGAACATATAGTTCAAAATTAATGCTGGGAAACATAAAGGTTTGGAAGATGCTTTGTGGGATATTTTTTTTCCTTAGTCTGATGTAAGGAACAACGGAGTTCAGCGAAAGAAACAATAGCCTCCTTATATAAGATTTAAATCACAAAAAGGCAAAAGTACAGGGCATGGATTGAATATCGACCAAGATGATGAGCGTTCCTTAACAACTATTGTCGATACAAACGACCTATTGTCTAAATTTTGACGTAAAACATGTTGGTGCATACAATCCAGAGGAGTATACTGGGTTTGATCAACAAAAGACTTGATTTGCAGAAGCAAACATTATACAATTCAGTTACTCAAACAGTGACTAAGCAAGGACAAGCTACCTTTTCTCTATCCTGAAAATTCTTCAAAAAGATCAATTTCAGAAAAGTATGCTAATCTATACTGATTATTTCATGATGATTATATTTATGCACAAAGGAAGAACGAACATAACAAAGTATATCTACAGAAGAAAATTGATCAAGGCAAGAATCTGCCTACAAAAAGATCATAATTTCCAAATTAGAGCTTCTCCCATTACAAAAACTTCAGCCCGAACAAATGCACAAAAGTTGGGCAAAGGAAAAAAAAAAAAAAAAAGTAGAGACAGCCCAAGGCTTGTCAGGTCGAACAAAGATCACTGAGAAGAATGGTCAGCAGGTTGACTACTAGAAACAGCCCTCCGAGGAGTCAAGTTGCCAGCAAATGCCATCAACTCCTCTTGACGCTTTAGATAACCAGTGTCATATCCTTCCTCATAGGACCGCCGTTGAGACTCCTCTGCAAGGGTAGCAGCCTGAACTAAATCATGTTTCTCTTTTTCAAGGACAACTTTATCAGCCTCCAATCTTTGGAGATCATCTTTGGCAAGCTGAAGTTGCAACGTCAGCCCAGCAGCTTTAGCTTTCTCTGACTCCAACTGACGTTGAAAAGCACTTCTATTTTTCCACAAATCATCGTTTTGCACACCCAGCTGGAGTGCAAAGTACTTAGCCTGGAAAAAGAAAACAATCCTTATGTAAGAAGGAAGTCAAAAATTAAAACAAATAAAGTAGTAAAAAGATTCGTCCACCTGTTCACATATCTTCACCAGCGACTGAACAAGGCGTACGTTGGAGGCACCCTCAAGCTTCTTCAGCTCGCCAGGCAAAATGGTGCTCAAACCCAGGTCCCAGGACAAAGCATCAGGCTCAATTGAGCCAGGCAGTTCACTGTTAGAAGGGATACCATCCAGGCGCGGAGTCTCCGACAACATAATGTCTTTGACCTGCTCAAAAATACAACGATCATCTAACAGACGAGGAGAGTCTCTTTCGTTGGGGCTAACAGAGGTTTCCTTGCCCGAAGCGGAAATAACAGTCCGACGACCAGACCTCGACCCAAACCGACCCTCAGAAGGTCCTCCAGATTCGAAAGAAGTAGTCGTTACAGTGGTATCATGAAACAAATATTCGGGACAATCTTGCAAAATAGATTGTGTTGTGGAAGGATTAACAGAAAATCCATCACCAACTTGCCTTTCGCTGGCAATCAGGGCAGTAGAAGTAGAAAAAGAGAGAGAACTAACGAAATCCCCTCCATACTCGTAAGAAGAAAAACCTGAAGAAACAGGTATATCGTAAACCCGCTCCACGTTAGATGAATCACCGAAAGCTATCCGACCAGGAGAAGGCATACTTCCTACTTGAGTAGAAGAAGAAAAGATTGGCTCTGAAAACGACGTGTTTACTACAGAAAAAGGTTCGGAAGCGATAACACGAGTATCAATCTCCGACCTAATTATTGAGGACGAATGGGGAGGTTCCATCGATGGACCATCTCTTCGAAGTTTTTTGGATCTATTACCCCTAGCGCTCTCGCGAGAAGGTCATTTCGAAGTATTACCAAAAAGATTACTCATGATCGAGTTATTGAAGAATATAAAGCAAATATCGAGAAAGCTTATCGACTAGCCAAAGAAAGAGTATTCTCTTAAAAGAAACGAGTATAACGGTAAATAACAAGCCAAGTTTTTTACCTTTAGTATTTATACTACTTGAAAAGACGCTACAGACCTAGAGAAAGGGCGCGAAATAGAGAAACTGACCTTGGAGGAAACGCTAGAATATGAAAAGACACACGCATAATGATTACGGCAAAATTAATGACTTGTCTGAATTATTACGGCGAAAATGAAAAGACACAACAGTCAGAATACGAAACGTTTAGCGTACAATGGGATGAAAAGGTAAAATTACAATTAAACCTACAAGTAAATAATTACAAAGGTTATTTCTAAAAATCACTGTTTCAAGAAGTCTGGTCGCTATCCGGAATTCCCTGTTCATTACCGACGTTCTCGATCATGCCAATATCGTCTTCCTCTTCTTCTTCATCTTCTGGATCGTTAAAAGTATTATCGAGCTGATCGTTAACATCAGAAGGAGGAATTGGCAATTGTTTTCCGAACTCTTAAACAAGATGATCCAAAGGAAAACCTTGATATACGACATCTGGAATCTCGGAAGAAGAATAAATTTCACCATAACGATTCAACCGAATATGCGCCGCCTTAAAATACTCCTTTCGACGGTCGTCAATCATCTTTAAAGTGACCAGCTGATGAACCGCCTTCTTGAAAGTACTCTCCAAAAGAGGACCGACCATCCGATATACCAACGCCGTATGAACGGGAGAATTAAGGAATTCACGGACCACTTTTTCATCCGGGTTCCTACCGTATCGACCCCTAAGTCCAATAAGAGGGACATCCTTTTCATACTCCTCTAAAGAAGTTTGAAGACTTGATACTTGAGATTCTAGCTCGCTAATCCGAGCCGTACTCTAAAATTGGAATTCCTCTAACTTCTTAGCCATTTGATTGGCTTGCTCTTGAGCACGAGAAACCTCCATCACCCTGTTTATCATATCTTGATCTTCAATCCCGGTAGCACGAGTCTCTACGACAGAAACGGGAGAAGTTGTTGAGGGACCAACCTCTGAACCAGTGGATTTATGAAGTAAAGCTTTATACTTCTCTTCCAGGAACTCACACTGTTGTTTCCAAAGTGCATTTTCATAGGCGTATGACGCAAGACAAGTTTTAGTCTGGAAGAATAAAAAGGGCAAGAAAAAGAGATGGATTAGTAAATTAAGGAAGTCCCTTAAAATTATCTGTTACTATGATCAAAGGAAAAAGATATCACCTTTTCAGCATAAAGAGAAGCTCGCTGGAATTTTTCCAGAGGATCCTTATGAAGAAGTTTATTCAGATCGCGAGTGAAAACACCAGACAAAAGAACACGGGTTGCCTTGTCAACTGCGTTCTCACTATCATCATGAATAAGAGAATCCTTCTCGGAATAACCAGCGGCCCTTTTTCCCTCTAAATGATCCTCGATCATTTCGACCAGAGTAGATTTTGGATGTTTATCTCCGAGTAAAGAAAGGTCGTTACCAGAGCGTCCATAATAACTCCTTTTTCTATCGACTGGTTTGTTAGCAGGATGAGGCATCGACCAGCTGCGACATCCTCGAATACCTAAAGATGTTCTAAAATGAAGAGGAGGATAACCAGATCCCGTGCCCTGACGAATAGGGGACTCATGAGAAGAATTCGGAGACTCCTCTCCATTCTCCTCGGAATCATGGCCCAACTCCAGTTTCCTCTTTCGAGAAGCCCTCTGCTCAATCGGGTTGTTCTCTATGGACTTGGAGGATTTTGATAACACCATCTTTCCTTTTGAAGAATGTCGAGAATTCTCTACCATTTGAGCTAAACAAGAAACAAACTAAAAGTTAGTTTCTCTATATAAGGAAATATTATCGTAACACTAAATCAAAGGGAAATGCTTACCCAGTGATTCTAATGATGAGTTGATTGGAAAAGTATGAACACTTAATCCTGCTTTACGAAGGAAAGTTTCCCCTATCAGAAGAGCACTCTGATATTTGTTTGCACGCATTTCGGCGATTTCAGCGATAAACTGGGCATCATCTGGAATAAATTCACCCGTCGGCGAGCGACCTCCGTATACCCATTTGAAATCGTGATCCCACGAGAAGGGTATAGTCGAACCGTCCGCCAAACGAAGATGAGGTGGAGGGCGAACAAAGAAAAAGTGAGATTTCCAAAAAGGATTACTAGAAACAGGGGCATCAAAAATTGCTCGACTAGGCCTCTGACTAGCAAAGAAATACCCACGATTGGATGAACTGGAAATATTGAGCCGGAAAAGTTGTGTAAAATTACGAAAAGAAGGTTTAAATCCTTTCGCGATCATCAGAACAGAAAAGCAAACCAGGAAAGCCACAGAATTTGGAACTATTTGTGTCAAAGACACACTAAATATTCTTAAGATATCAAGAAAAAGGGGGGACAACGGAAGACGAAGGCCGCTATTGAAATGAGCCGTATAAAAGGCGCGACATCCTTCCGGTGGAGAAGTTACCCTATCAGAAGGGGAAGGAAGAATTAACTCTGAACCCTCCGGGAAATATTTTGCATAATTGTTCACAACCTCCGGAAAAGTATCCGCTGTATATGCGCAAGCAAGATCCTCGATCGGTTCAGAAATCTGAGGAGCAGTGCCTTTACCCTTTTTAGCTCGGGCAGCAACCTCCGTGTCAGAAAGAATCTGTACCTTAAAAGTGTCTTCTGTAGGAACAACGAATTCAGAAATTACAGACTGTCCACCCAAATAATTAGAGCGCAACTCCTCCTCGTTGTTAGGAGCAACATTCTCCCTCGAGGAAGAAGAAGTTTTTCTTAAAGAAGACATACTTTCAGGCTCTCGAAGGATATAGGTCGATAGAAGGAAAAACTTTATACGGCGAGCGACTAAGCAAGAAAATGACTATGAACTGTGAGCAAGTATAAAGGGAAAATGACTAACTCAAGAGTCACTTATTTATACTAAGATGAGAAAAGACGTTTCGAACTCATCACAATTAATCAAATTCCCGCCAAAAACGGAAGGATATGAAAAGCCTCCGGAGTAGACGCGTGGCGATTCATAATCGGACAGAGAAAACGACTGTCTATGATATGTAGCACTCTTTTCCTTTCTTAAGATTTTTTCCCACAGGGTTTTTTCTTAAGGAAGGTTTTTAACGAGGCTCCATTCATAGAAAACAAACAGTCGTGAAGATTTATCTACTTCTACGAGCTTCTATTATCTATACGCTCGAAGAAGTGAGGGAGTACTGATGGGGGCTATTTCGCACCCTACTAAACGGATCGACTAAAGAACACAAGATCGATTCGACCAAATCAGACAACTCGGGATCATCTATCGACCCGGCCAAGTACAGCTCTCTTCGACTAGGAGATTATATTCCGGACCCAGGAAGGATATTTGGGCCGAGTCCTATTAGGACTATGTTTCCTTGTAACACTAGGTTTAGCATGATATAAATACCTAGTTAATGATTGTATGAACCAACTCCGAAAACTCTGAATCATAAGGAAAATACGCCATTGAATGCTGCTTACTACAGCATAACTCATTATTATTCAATAAAGAAAAGATTCTTCTCTCCAGATTGGTGTTCTTTGCTTTGGTTTATGTAATTTACTTCTTGCTTTATCAATATTGCTTTTCCTGGAGATTGATCCATCCTGAATAAAGTAACAGAGCCCTATAACATATATATATTGAAAACCCCCAATATCACAAATTCACTGATATCTTTTAACCCGACGAAATCCGGTTAAATCACATATATACTTGGATCTTTACAATACTTGATGGATATGGATCAACCATGTGATAATGGTGAGGGTGAAGATGACGCTAAAGATAAATTGCAAGAGCAGGATTTGGTATGGGTGGAATTGAAAAATGGTTTCTATTATTAGGTAAAATTTCGATTCTCCTAAGATTCTATTTGGATTTTCTTCCTTTTTATGTTATGTATTATCTGCTATTACAAATGCTGTGATTTTCTTGCATATCTGTAACAATGAAGATTTTGATTGCAAGATGTTCGAAGAAAGAAATAAAAAAGGGAGAAAGGGATTCAAAATCCCCTAATTCTAATTCAATAGACCCGCAAGTGGGGTACAATATTCTCTCAATTGGGCTGAACAAGTTCAAAAAATACTTTACTGATGTAAGTTATGGGATAAAATTATCAGTCTATGTATATATGTGGTAAACTTGCTAATATTCATAAACTTCCCAATTTCCTATTTTATATTACTATTTTGTGTTCGATGTGACCACCACATATGCTAAGAACTTTACAATAGTACTATAACTTTTTATTTGATAGTTAATATAAAGTAAAACTGATGGATATGGATCAACAATGTGATAATAATGAGAGTGAAGAAGACGTCAAAGACATATTACAAGAGAAGGATTTGGTATGGGTGGAATTGAAAAATGATTAGGGTTTATTTTGCTTTGGTAATCAAAATATTTAATTGCTGCATGATATGTATATATATTAGCTATATATATATATATATATATATATATATATATATATATATTTGTGTGTGTAGTGTGGAAGTGAAACCCAGTAAATTAAGATCTGCTCTAATGACTTAAAAAAAATCTTATCTTTCATTTTGTGCATCAAAGTCTGATATTTGGATTAAATGTTTAATGATATTATAATTATTATTCATTGTGATGTTGGACATTTTTATTTGTATTACATGCTTCTTCTGCTAAAGGTAATGAAACAAAAGAAGTAGTCCATTAATTGTTGATATGAATTAATTGCAATCCGAAGTTACATGTTTAACAAAATATTACTATCCTTGTTCCAAAAGGTGAAATCGCTCACCCCGGAGGCCCCTCACCCCCTGCCCAACGGGATTGTGAGAGGAGGTAAATATTACTATCCTTTGTCTATGTCTTGTGACCTTGTCCTTTTTTAATGGCCTTCTAATTATGTATTAATTTTCGGGCTTTGCATAATATTTGCCCATGGAAAAATGTGGCCCAAATTGAGAGGGCTCAAATAAACTAATAACATGGCTTTTCTGCTACTAAATAAAACCGCATCGTCTTGACTACAGATTCATTATTTTCTCAGATGCAAGCTAAACACAAACACACATACACAGAGAGACAGGAAGTAGTCCGTAATCCTTACAGAGACAGGCCGGCTGAGCAGGTTCATGCAAATGGAGCAGTTGAACTTGTCCCCGAGAATATCCAAAACGGCTCCATTATTCTTCTTCATTTTCTCCTTGTCTTCTTCATGGGCTTCGGTGTCTCCTCCGCTAAAAAGTTCACGTCGTCGCTTGGCCTTCTCCTTGTCCGTCATCGACTCATCACATTCGATTGAGCGGATCTTCTCCACCAGACCCCACCACCGCATCCTGCAGCCGGCTTGACGACGGCGGAGGTATTTGAGCAATCGGGACATTCCAACTGAGCAGCATCGGCTAGGGTTTGGAGAGGGGTAGTGAGGCAGATGGCGTGCCAGGGGGTGACACAAGTCTTGCAGGTCAAGGTTTCACCATCGGTCACCTTCTGCTTGCAGACCATGCATACACCGTCACCGTCATCGAAACCAAAAACCACACGAAATCGAACACGCATATTTCTAATTGTTTTAAACAATATAAAATAACAAAGATAAAAATAATTTTTTTAAACTAGAAAGGTAATTATGTAATTGACAAGGCAGTGGAAAGGTAAATGTGTAACTTAATTAATATTTGATTAATTTAAAGAATTCAAAAATCTGTCCAACTCAATCACCTACTTAATAGGTAGTCGGTCCAATTTTTTGAAGGCTGAGATTGAAATCTCATTTCTCATTTTCAATCCAATGTAAAAGAGAGGGGTTCTTATATGTACCCAACACAACATGTACTAACTTAAGATATCCCCAACTAAGTAGGGACACTCTCCGGTTAGTTTGAGAATGTCGGACTTTTTGTAAGGTCTCAACCCCCAATTGCCATGGGTCCAAGAAAAAACTTGCAACCTATTAATAAACTTGGGAATTTGTGTTTTTAATGTCTGAAATACCCTTCTTGCACATATTAAATTTCCCACAACTCCCAAAAATATGTATTCGTTCCTTCTACTTCACCAAAACTCTGACCACCACATCCACCTTCACGGCCACCACTTTCCTCACCCTCCACCACCGATACCAATTGACCATCTTCTTCACCAAAACAATATGTCAACTATTTTCGTGGAGACATGCATGGCAGTGCCGTTTGGAGATGGGAATGACCGCCCAGTCCTTTTAACATATTTTTTGTTTATATATATATATATATATATACTACTCATTGTTGATTTCAATTCTTATGTACTTGAATTTGTCGGTGGTTGATTTAATTTGGTGAGATTTGAGTTAATTTAGTGGAATTAAAAATTGATTTTATGTGTATTTCATTCTTTCACTACTATAAGAAGTTGTGTTGGGGAAGATGATATATTTGAACATTCAGCCCCCATACTCCGTCACTGGTCAAAATCGCCCTCAAACTTTCAATTTTGCTGAAAAATTAAAGATTTTGTAAGATTAAATAAAATTTAAAATTTAATAACGTGATTAGTTTACATATATATTGTTAGTTTTAATTTTTAAGTCTAAAATTTGAAAAATACGAAATAGCTAGTATGAATATAAAAAATATGACTTAATAAGAATTTATCTTAAAGAAACTTGAATAAATCTTAATTAATACAGAACTCGTTTTAAATAAATAACATAAATGTTTTTTTTTCGGAAGATGGTAAATTTCCTTTTCTTTTTTTTTGAAAAATTCCTTTTTTAAAATTTTAATACATTTTTTAAATTACAAATTCATTTGATTTGGTTTTTTTTTAAATTTCGTAAATTAAAAAAATATCGATAATTTAAAAAAAAAAATGATTGACTCAGTCATTATTTCGATCAAATTATCTTGTAGATGGTTATATAACACTAACTCCTCCACAATTTGAAAATATATTGATAATTTTAAAAATATTGATGATTCGGTTACTATTCCGTATAAATTGTTTATTAAATGTTTATATAACACTATGTCCTTCCTAATTTGAAAATATACCGATATTTTTTTTAAAATTTGATGATTTAGTCATTATTTCGATCAAATTGTCTATTAGATGGTCATGTAGCACGAAGTCCTTCGTAATTCTAAATCCAGTATAAACTTGAAGTCCAAATAATTAGATGAGTCGAGTTTGAGTCTACAATACTCCTCCAAATTGATGGTTTCCGACTTTGAGTTTATAGTCGTATGTTGGTTCTGTGTAATGAATTTGTGTGTGCCATAATTTATTTGTGTGTTATTTCATCTCATCAGTAATCCCCATACAATAAATACTCATTGCAGCCTGAACGACGTATGACATCTAATTTGTCACACGCGAGAAAATCGGCTGAAATCATCTAACAATCAAGGATTAATTTTCGGAAAATATTTTTGAAGATTAAGCAAATTTCTGGAAATACTTTGAAAATTAATATTTGAGAGTTTGCTACTACTTTTAATAATCACCAAGAGTGGGCCTTGAGCCTCAAATTTCTCTCCCAAGAACCGGGCTTTTTTTATGGGGTTGATTGATCCTCTTATTCTTGGGCCCTTAATTTGTTGTAACACAATTCTTAGGCTCTTGTATTAATGTATCCTTAATTTATTCATATATCTCATTGGGCGTTTTATATATACATATATTAAATTCGGAGAGAATCATATTTTTAGTATCAAGATTTACTTTTGGTACCAAACAACTGCAGGTACGATAATTTAATAAACCATTCCACCACCATCAAATTGATATCATGACTTTTGAGTTAGTTTTAAATATTACAAAATTATTGTCACACAAGGACGGACCCCAAAAAATTTTGAGATTTTTTTTAGTAGTTCAAATATACCAAGAAATTTAAAAAAGAAAATGTTGCTACACGGGTGTTGAGCCACTTAGCTACTGGCCCAATTTAATCTGCCTTTCTTCTATAAGGCCATCTTCAGTGACTCAAGAGTTCAAGTCAAGCTTCTATTTTTATTTTCATAGTTATATTTAATGATTCAATATTTTCATTAATTTAATTTCAATTCTCATTCTTTCACGCTATTGCTTAATAATAATAATAATACTAATAATATTAAGAATACTTCTAAATTAATTTAACATTGGCATTGATTCGAGAAAAAAATATTAGTACACAATACTACAACAATTAGTATACATATATCGTATTTAAGATTCCATAAATCATATTTAATTGCATATTTGTACGTTTGGTGTTATGACTTATGCGAATATCACGTGAAGAAAAATCAATCTTAGACTCGTTTCATTTAGTCATGCTGAGAAACTATAGTCTAATTTAAATGCATCTTGCTATATTCTTTTTTTGAGGTTAAGAATGTTTCGATGATGCAACTTGCAGATTAGTCTGAATTAATCCATAAAATAACGTCCCCTCATTTTCTCATATTAAAGTAATAACATCATTTCACAATTGTTTGATGTTTGTCACGAATCCAATCTTCAAAAGTAATATTATTTTCATAAACTTATATTACATCATTTTCCTATAATCTCCATTTGTGGATGATCGAATGCAGCAATTAATGCCCGTTTGCAGCCAACTCAATCAATTCTATAACTTGCAGCAACAACATTTTCAACCACAAGATAAATGTATCGAAAATCTTTAACTTGCAGCAACAACATTTTCAAGCAATGCCTCTAAATCTGTCAATCTGCATGCCAAAATAATAAAAAAATGGAATGAAAAGTTCGAACACAATTAAAACTAGACCCAATTTGATCAGACTATCCAACCACAAAATAAATGTATTATAATCCGGTTTAGTACCCCACTTAAAACTAAATTTTGTTAAACACACGATGCCTCACCTGACATTACTTTTGAAACAAGTTATTAATCATCATATTCTTTTTTTTTTTTTTTTCCCAGGAAAACTTGTTAGATTACTCATTTTTATACCTCAAACACATCAAAGAAGCTTAAGCTTACCTGGTTAGCTGTGGACGAAGTACAAGAAATCACCCAGCTCCTGTGACCGCCTGCATTAATGCATTTAAATTAGACTATAGTGTCTCAGCATGACTAGTTGAAACGAGTCTAAGGAAGATTTTTCTTCACGTGATATTCGCATAACAATTAGTCTAAGAAATCACGGTTTTAGAAGGAAAACAACTTTTTTTTTTTTTCTGACTTCTTCATAATCGCATTTTTAAAAAAAAAACTGGCCTTATCGTTTTTTCTTCTTTTCAGAAATCGCGGTTTGGAAAACTAAGTAAAAGTTCTTAGTCCAAAATCAATAGTTGAAAGACCTGGTAAAAAATACTTTCTCCGTCCCACTTTTCTTGCTCCCATTTCTATTTTGGGACGTCCCAAAATAAGACTCCCTTTCTCTCTCAAAAAATTTCAAAAGTTTACTTTTCTTACAAATTGTCTAAAACTCCGTGCTAAAATTAAAGGGATAAAAATTTTTGGGACGGAGGGAGTATCAAAATTGTGATTAGAAAGACCACGTTAAAAATCAAAATCGTGATTTGGAAGACAAACTGATTTAGTTTCAAAAATCATGATTCAAGAAATAAGTTAAAAAGAAAAAAGAAATCCAAAAAATTGCGATTATGACATCACCTTATCTTGAAATAAATTTTGTATGGTTCATGTGACCCACATTAAATTTCTTGGATATATCGCTCTGCATTATCACATGGTTTCCTGGATACATCGCTTCGCATCACCACATGGTTTTCTTGGATACATCGATCCGCATTATAAGTTTCTACCAACAGTAGGGGGTAGAACCACAAAAAAAAAAAATAAATAAAATTATTTCTCCATTCAACGCTAGCTTCATTAAAAAAAAAAAGTTATTGCAGATCGATCACGTCAAATCCAAAAGAAAAAGGCGAATCATTAGTGAATGATATGCAATACTACTAAAAATTGCTATATATCATATGAAAAATCAATTATCGTGAACTTTCCTCTTCTAATTGAGTCTACATCTACCGCATATCTATAATTTCCCTCACCTTTT
The DNA here is from genome assembly GCA_003313485.2 of Penstemon barbatus. NCBI lineage: Eukaryota > Viridiplantae > Streptophyta > Magnoliopsida > Lamiales > Plantaginaceae > Penstemon > Penstemon barbatus. The sequence goes on along the minus strand of CM064879.1, from coordinate 48,176,336 downwards.
TATTCATAATCTACCCAATTTTTCACTTATGATTTTGTGTTTGCTGTGACCACCACATATATACTTGGATCTTTACAATACTTGATGGATATGGATCAACCATGTGATAATGGTGAGAGTGAAAACGACGCTAAAGATAAATTGGAAGAGCAGGATATGGTACGGGTGAAATTGGAAAATGATTTCTAGTATTAGGTAAAATTTCGATTTTCCTAAGATTCTATTTGGGTTTCTTTCCTTTTTATGTTATGTATTTTCGGCTATTACAAATGCTGTAATTTTTTTGCATATCTGTAGCAATGAAGATTGTGGTGCATCGATCGGCCGACCACCGAGGTAATTAAATTACACCTGAAAGAAAGATACACAACACTTATTACGTGTTTTAAGAGAGAGAGAGAGAGAGAGAGAGAGAGAGAAAAGCAAAGTTAGTCGGCAAGCAAGTGAAACTTTATCTGGAAACATGTTTGCAATTTTTGTTCATATATACTAAAAGGAAGAGGAAGAGGAAGTTTTAGATTCTTTGATGATCTGATAATTATTTAAACTGTGTTTTAGAAAAGGGAAGGGGAAATTTTTTCAAACCGGGCTTAACCGAATCCAATGTAACTAACTACATGACAAATTAATACTCTCTCCGTTTCACATTAATTGGCACATTTGTTGTTTTCACACAAACCTCATCATTACATTTTTTTATGGTAAAATGTCTCAAATACCTTTTTATAATAATGATGACTACTTTTAACTTTTTTTTATTAGTGACTGGTGATCATTGTGTTTCCCAACTTCAATGTGAGAAATGGGTAAAATTGAATGAAAAAAAACGCTTTGACGACCCAAACATGTAAATTAATTTGAAATTAAAAAATTTGACAAATGTGCCCATTAATATGGAACGGAGGGAGCATAATACACTTATTTTGGGATTTGATGTAAATCCCATAAAAGCACAGGGGATTTCCCTTCTCTTCAAGATGAGGCCGAGCGATTCTGGTCAATATTGGCATGTGGAGAAGAAGATGATGATGACGATGACGATGACGATGGCGATGAAGAGGAAGATGAGGACGACTATATAACTTTTATTTCCGTTTACTTTCTAAATTATGTATGTTCAAAGCAAAATGCTGTCATTTGTTAAATTTGTTTATATTCCTATGTTTTGATTTTTTTTTAAATCGTGATTTGGAAAACTAGGTAAAAAGTTCATAGTCCTAATTGGATCTTTATGGATCGGATTCTTTGAATTTGGATCGTATTTGGATCAGATCCATATTGCCAACCCTAATCCAAAATCAATTAGGAAGACCTGATAAAAAATACTCCATCAAAATTGCGATTAGAAAGACCACGTAAAAAAATCAAAATCGTGATTAGGAAGACAGTGTGATTTATTTTTCAAAATTACGATTCAGAAAATCACATATAAAGAAAAACAAAATCTCCTTATCATGAAACAAATTTTGTATGTTATATGACCCATAATTGTTATATTAATCAAGTCATAAGTTAGTTGCCAATCTCATATACTATTTTATTTGCATTAATTTATTTATTGACTAATTTATCTGATACCAGATCCATTTTGAAGATTCTATTTTTTTATATGAATATTTTCCTTCAATGTATTTGTCTATATATATATATATATATATATATATATATATATATATATATATATATATATATATTATATATTTAAGGACCTTAATGTAGTGAGCTCCAATTTAATTAAAGACAATGATCGTATTTGCAGAATGGATAGAGCAACAAGCCAACATAATAATAACCATCAATTTGCAGCCACATCAACAGTAAGTTAGTTACAATATCCCTTACCCTTGAGACAATATAATTTTTTTATTTATTTTACTTTCTAAATTATTTATGTTGAAAGCAAAAATCTGCCATTAGTTAAATCTGTTCATATTCCTCTTATCAGAAATTAAAGATGAAATTAAGCAAAAGGATGAAATTGGCCCATTTATATAACATTATGTTGGTGTCTAAAAATCTGTGTACTTAAATATTTCGATCTAACACAAAAAATAGTGAGAAATACTTACTTGTATCGAAACCAAAGATCACTTCAATCTTTACGTAAAAAGCAAGGAAATTAGACTGAGGCTTGCCGAAACAAATTTCCTTAAGACAATATTTCCGGGGCTGCCACTGTGCATACAGTTTGATTCCCGGTAGTCTCCCAAGATACAACAGTCTGTTGTTCATTATTTACACAAATAATGAACCCACGGCGAACTTGAACAAACAGAAATTTCGGACTAAATTTTTAGGGAAGTAAGAGAAAGAAAGAGTAGTGTTTTTCTTTTATGTTACTATCAAATTCAATTTGGAATTGGCCAGATTCTGTCTCATATTAATAGACACAAAAGTGCCACTTGGAAAGGGACACAATGTTTCGATCCAAAGGGTACCTCTTCGAATCGAATAGACACATCTCTTACTTTTATTTATTTCATTCACACATAAAACCCCAACAATCCCCCACATGAATGAAATTGTTGTTCGAGTTCCTTCACATAGACAAATCATGTCGAAATTTATTTAGGAAGAATACCGCATCGGGACAGGTGAAATATTTCATCTTGAACCTTCCCTAGTTAAAGCTTATCGGATTTACTTAGCCAATCGGTGAAATATTTCATTTTGAACCGTCGGCTGTTTGTGTAAACCAAGACAACAAACTTAACACAGTACTAAACCGATTTGTTTCAAGTTCTCGATTGTGTTCGTTTTGGCCCTGAACATTCTTGGTTATGCGAGTGCTTTAGAGAATTCCAGCCTATAAAGAAATTCTCAACGAGCCGACCCAGCTCACACTAACATAGGTGACCGCATCTATCAAGAGTATCCTACCATACTCTACTTGTTCTTGACAAGGTATAGACGTCATTAAAAGCATTTGCTTAACCTTATAAACGCGGTAGGCTTGCACTCATTGCATCATAAGAATGGGATAGAGTTAGACTCTTAAGTGCTTTCTTTTTAAGTTAGCCAAGACTGGTTGTCCTATTGAACCTGGTCCGTGGGATCTCCAGTCGCCAGGTTAGGTTTCCGTACGAGGTAACTTAGTCAAATTTAGGCTTTAAGCCCATTTCCCTCGATGCACATATTACTCTCTAGATAAACCTTTAACATCCGGAATCAGGATTATCTCTTGACTTCATAAAGTCCATTCTATTTGAAAGTAGATGTCTCTCGGTATTGTATCAACGACAACAAATATGTCGTGAATTTACCATTATACATAGAGTTTGTTGAGCTCTGTGTATCACCGCTTGATTATCGCATTTTATGTATGACTAACACAATTTTCAGTCATATTAAAATATCTTCCATGAATTTTGTGAAGCCACTCAAATTCTTTACTAGCTTTATCCAATGCTATGCACTCTAATTTCATAGTGGATTGAGCTATACGCGTTTGTTTGGAAGATTCTCAGAAAATAGCGGTGCCTCCGAAATTGAATCCATATCTGCTTATAAACTTTGATTCATCTAAATCAGAAGTTTCATTTGCATTACTATATCCCTCCTGGATCGTTTGAAAATTTTCCAAATCTAATGCACATATGTATGTATTCTATCAAGATTCAAGCATTCTCATTAATGCATCACCACGAATCTTGCTAAGATTGGCCAGGTATCTCCTTAGTTTATTAACTAAAGGGAAGATGTCTAGCCTCTTGCATTTTACGATATATGTGTGGCATCTAATTTTATGAGCATACTCAAATTGTAATACTATATCACACTTATTCTCGTATAGCACACAAGGTATGAATTAAATAGAATTATGAAATCCCTTTTCATAAGTATTAAACTATTTATAACTCATCTACGTAATTTGATTGAGATAGTTTAATATTATCACATGACCTCTTAATCATGATTGATTAACCGAAGTTTTTCACAACATAAGTTAATATTTTCTTAATGGATTTAATACTCACAGTATTAGTCTCAAATATTAACATTTCAATTGCATATAAACAAACTTTGATTCTCAATTATCTGTTGGGATTCGGTAAGATAAACAGCCCTAGGCACAGCGGAATATAAAATTTTAGGACCTCTTACTGAATCTTGCCAGGATACTCTCTAGTTGTATATATATGAATAAATAAAACGATAGTATAAGTTTGCACGTTATACCTATCTCCTTGCAAATCCAAGTTGGCAGTCAGCAAAACGGACTCTGAAATTCTCCTCAGCAAAATCGACCCAAGCTCTGCAGTAGCGCCCCACGTGTTGCGCCTCTACGGGTTGATACACCACAATTACACGAAAATAATAAATCTTGATCAGCTAGAACACAAGATATATTATGATCTAGGATTTAGGAACGATTTAGGAACAAAGTCGAAAACGAAAAATTCTTCCAAAAGGAAGACAGGGTTCGGTCGACTACACAGGGAGAGGGGAGAGAGAATTTTGCTCTTGCTCAATTTTTGCTTATTGAGTTGTGTGAAAAATAACTACAAGATAGCTACTTATAGTTATCTCCCTAACCTAGTCCTATTAGGACTAGGGCTCTTCTCTCCTACATGGGCCATGGCCCTCTTTAATTGGAAGACCAAGTCTTCTAATTAATTCATGGCCCAGTTAATTAATTTGACCAGGCTTTATTTAATCTCCCAATTAAATAGCCCAATTAATTAACTTAATCTCCCATTTAATTAAATCAGACTCTAAGCCCATTTAATTAAAATCCCTTCTAATTAATTAAATCCAACTTAATTAATTAATCCACAAATTAAATTCAAATTTAATTTATGATCCTGATCCAATTCCAATTGGACCCCAATTTGTTCCAACTGGGTCGACCCAGTCGACCCACCCACAATAATCGACCCAGTCGATTATTCACCCAGTCGACCCAATCGACTCGGTCGTTCTTATTTCCTCGCTTTCGCTTCATGTGTATTGTGTATGCCCCCGTAGGTTCACCACATAATTGGCCGTGGGTTATAATTAAATATTATTTAATTATTCGAGTAAGACTTACTCTAAATCAATCGAACACTCTGTCGATTGACCATTCCAAAATTAGCACCCCTGCCAATTTGGGAATTCTCCCACACTCCACAGTCGATGTCCAGCCACAAGCCCACGGAGCCCAATCACTGGTGAATTAATTCAGTGAACCTTTTATCTCATTTACAATTTCCGTATACGACATAATCTCTCCATCTATCAATCTCCCAGTCGAGACTTAAGGGTATGGTCTTTCATCGGTTTCCCTTTTCTTTTGTCTTGACCTTATGCATTCTGGTCTCGAAATAATTCTCTTTTACTTAACCTTTATGAGTTACTTACATAAAGCCGTCAGATACCTCGGCCGAGGATTTACCAGAATTAATTTCTCACAGAAATCCATAGGAGAATTTCCCAACCTATCAAGTCGGGTCAATGAATCCTTTGTTGATGATATGAACCTGCATACGAGTTCCTCTATACCCAACATGAGTCCACAGAGACCTTCTGGTAATCTCCAGTCAGTCGGAAACTCACATCAAAGTATAGACGTTCTCGCACCAGATAAACCCTGATTTAACCGGATTTCGTCGGGTTAATTAGTGGATTAGCCGGATTACGTCGGGTTAATTGTATATCAGTGAATTTGTATATTTAGTAGGGCTCTGTTACTTTATTCCGGATGGATCAATCACAAAGAAAAGCAATGATTAAGAACAAGAAGTAAAACCACAAATAAAGCTAACAACACATCAATATGGAGATTAGAATGTTATGAATAATATTGATTCTTATTCAATTGTAATGCCTTGGGCAGAGAATATTTGTATATCCTTGAAGAATAGGATTTCGTAGTCTTTTGATACAATGATTAACTAGGTATTTATACAATGTTTAACCTAATTTTACAAGGAATCATAGTCCTAATAGGACTCGGCCCAAATATCCTTCATGGGTCCGGACTATTATCTTTAGATCGAAGAGAGCCATGCTTGGCCGGGTCTGTTAGACGATCTTGATCTTGCTCGGATTGGTCTAGTCGATCTTAACATCTTCGTTCGATACGAGTAATACGTAGGGTGCGAAATAGCCCCCATCAGTACTCCCTCACTTCTTCGAGCGTATAGATAATAGAAGCTCGTAGAAGTAGATAGATCTTTACGACTGTTTCTTTTCTATGAATGGAGCCTCGTTAAAAACCTTACTTAAGAAAAAACCCTGTGGGAAAAAATCTTAAATAAGGAAAAGAGTGCTACATATCATAGATAGTCGTTTTCTTTGTCTAGTTACGGATCGCCACGCGTCTATTCTGGAAGCTTTTTGTGTCCTTCCGTTTTTGGCGGGAATATCAGTAGCCGCAATAAGTTCGAAACGTCTTTTCTCATCTTCTTATAAATAGGTGACGCTATAGTTCGCCATTTCTCTTTTATACTTCCTTATAACTTGTACTCATTTTCTTGATTAGTCGCTCTTTACGCTAAGTTTTTCTGTTTATCGACCTTCACTTTCCGAGAACCAGGATATATGGCTTCTGTGAGAAGGTCTTCTTCTAGAGAGGTTGTCGCCCCCGACAATGAGGAGGAGCTGCAATCCAGTGTAATTGATTTTGTCGTTCCCGTGGAGGATACTTTTAAGGT
>CM064879.1:47905573-47986169 GCA_003313485.2 Penstemon barbatus | reverse complement strand
CACCCTACATATTACTCGAATCGAACGAAGAAGATAAGATCGATTCGACCAATTCAAACAGATCGGGATCATCTTACAGACCCGGCCAAGCGCAGCTCTCTTCGATCAAAGGATACTCCGGACCCATGAAGGATATTTGGGCCGAGTCCTATTAGGACTATGTTTCCTTGTAACGCTAGGTTTAGCATTGTATAAATACCTAGTTAATCATTGTATTAGACAACTACGAAATCCCTCAACTCCAAGAATACATGATTATACACTGCTTACTACAGCACAACTGAATAAGATTCAATATTATTCATAGCTTTTGATCTCCATATCGGTGTGTTTTAGCTTTGTTTGTGGTTTTACTTCTTGTTCTTGATATTGCTTTTCTTTGTAACGATCCATCCGGAATAAAGTAACAGAGCCCTATAAATATATACATAATATCGAAACCCCCCGATATCACAAATTCACTGATATTAATTAACCGACGAAATCCGGTTAAATCAGTTGGCGCCCACCGTGGGGCTAGGTTAATTATTCGATTGACACATGGCTCGCCCAAGGAAAAGCGCTCGTGTTGGAGCGAGAAGCAATACAACCACCGGCCATAACACATCGGAAGATCCACAAGACAACAACGATAACAACATTCCCAACACCAATGAAAATCTCCCAGATACCCGTTCCCGTCAGCAGGAACACCAAGGAGGTCTTACCGGTGCAATACAAGAAGAATCGGAGTTCCCGAAATACCCGTTCCTCTCCCAGGCGCTCAGGAAAAACTGAGACAAATAGCAATGCTCTTCAAATCACTCTCTCCAGAAGAATTGCTAGTTTTAGACCAAATTCCTCGAAACGTTACGGCTCCCAGGACAACTCCTGCGCCAGGAATGCCAAGGCCGAACGAACGGACCTCTCAACAAGCTGACAGCCCAGCAAGTGAGCGACGCTCGCTACACAGCCCACAGCAGGTCAATTCTAAACCCTCCGATAACCGTCCCCGAAGAAGACCTGGTCGAAGACTACCACAAGCGGGTCGCAGCGGATCGAAGGAACGAACGATCATCCCAATCGAAGATGATGTAGATGATGCAATCCAGATCGACCGAGAGCGACTCAATTCTCAGAAAGAGAAATTGAAAGGATGGTACAGGAGCGACTCGAACAACGATTACGATCTGTTCAAAACCCATGGGCCCGGACTGCAGAACTCCAGGAAAGCCTTGCGGCTTGCTCTCCTTTCTGCAGGGAAATAAAAGAGGCACAATCCGCGGGACAGGTCCGGGAAGACTACCCCGATATGATGGAACCACCGACCCGGACGATTATATCTTTAGCTTTACGAACATAATGAATTTATATGCCCACTCCGCCGAATTCACCGCCAAGTTAATGGTGACGACATTCGAAGGACTCGCGCTGGATTGGTTTGCCAAACAGCCGGCCAACTCTATATTCAGTTTCGAGAATTATGCAATAAACTAACGCAGCAGTTTGCCAGTCAGAAGAGACAAAAACTTCCGATGAGCTACCTAGGAACCATACACCAACAAGAGGGTGAATCCCTAAGAAATTGGTTGGCGAGATTCAACGTAGAATTACTCAAAATCGACTCTCCGAATATCGATTACATAATTTCTATCCTCTTCGACCTCACTAAAAATAGGCAGTTTGGAAACGCCCTCAGTCGAAAACAACCAAGAACGTTTGCCGACATTATGAGCTTGGCGTCTAAGTATATGACCCAAGAAGAGATGAATTCCTTTAAGGATAAAAACAAAAACAAAGCCACAACTTCAGGCTCCAAACGGCATGACAGGTTTCCTGCCCAAAAATCTTTGGATTACGAGCGATCTTCCAGGAGAGGTAATGTTTTCCAGCGACTGGAATACAACAAAGCCGACCAAGATAGGCAACCTAATTTCTACCATAGACCAAGAAACCATGAGCAACCAATCAGAAGCAGGGTGAATCATGTAGAACACCCAAGGTTAAATGTTCCAATGAAGAAATATTGGAAGTTCTAGAAAGAAATAACTGGATTCCCGAGGCGAGGAAAATCGCGCAGCCGAGACCAGGGTCTCGAAACTACGATCAATACTGTAAGTACCATAGAGCACATGGACATCGAACGGAGAATTGTTTTCACCTTAAGAGAGAAGTCGAAAAACTAATCGAACAAGGAAAACTTGACGAATACTTAGAGCGAGATAATCGCAAAAGGGAAAGAAGTAGAAGCCCTCGGAACGGTAATCAAAGGAGAAGTTCTCATCAAAGGTCACCTGAACGCCGACCTACTCAGGAGTCGAATCACGACCAAATCAATGGAACTATCCATACGATATCCGGGGTCCCGCAGGTGGAGATAGTCGTAACGCCCGACGAAGAACAGCCCGATCCATAATTGGAAACTCAAAATACCCAAAAGAAATTTGGACCCTGGAAAGCAGGCCATCAAACGATCAGCCGATCAGCTTTAACGAAGGTGAAGCACCTAAAAATATTGTCTGGGACGCAAAAGAGGATAACCCCGACTTCCCGATGGTAATCTCGCTAGAAATAGCGAACTACAATGTCAAGAGAATCCTGATCGATAATGGGAGCTCAGCCAATATTATCTCCCGAGAAGTTTTAGCCCAAATGGACTTGGGGCAGATAAACTTGCAGAAAGTAGCTACGCCATTAATAGGATTCGGAGGGTCCGAAATCATCCCCAGCGGAACCATAACCTTAAGCGTATCGCTCGGAAAAATACCCCACCGACAGTGAAGTTAGTAAAGTTTCTAGTGGTAGAAACCCCTTTTGCTTATAACGCAATATTGGGACGACCTGCTCTCAATTTATTCCGAGCTGTTGTCTCTACTTATCATCAGAAGATAAAGTTCCAACCGATAGAGGCATCGGAGAAATAACAAATGACCATTGCATGGCTTGGGATTGCTACAGTACTTCGTTAACTATGAAAGAACACCCAAAATCGATTACTCCGAGTAAAAGAAAGATCGAAGAAGATTTAACAGAAATAAAATTGAAATCCCAAGTACCGATCGAGTGGATAAAAAAGGAAAGGAACCGCTTGATTTATCATTAAAACCTCCAGAACATAAGGATATAATTCTTGTACAAGGGGACTCATCTAAAACAACAAGAATAGGTACAGAACTGAGCAAAGAAGGGGAAATAATGCTAATCGACTTCCTCAGAAACAATGCCGACGTCTTCGCTTGGAGCGCAAATGACATTGAAGGAATCGATCCTCGAATAATCAAGCATTCCCTAAAAATAGATCCTTTGGCGAAACCCGCCAGGCAGAAGAAGAGAAATCATGGACCGATAAAAGATAAGATTATCAAGCCGAGGTAGAAAGACTGCTTGAAGCGAAACAAATCCGAGAAATACACTTCTCCGAATGGTTGTGCAATGTTGTCCTAGTAGCAAAAGGGGAAAAAAAGGACAACAAATGGAGAATGTGTAATGATTTTACTGATCTTAACAAGTTATGCCCGCGCGACCCATATCCCCTCCCGAGGATCGACCTATTGGTCGATTCGACCGCCGGCTTCGCTATATTTAGCATGATGGACGCCTTTCGAGGGTTTTATCAAATATACATGGATGAGCGGGACCAAGAAAAGACTGCATTCGTAACCGAGCAGGGAGTATATTGCTTCATAGTAATGCCATTCGGCTTAAGAAATGCCGGAGCTACTTACCAAAGATTAGTAAACCTAATGTTCAAAGAATTAATTGGAGAGCTGATGGAAGTCTACGTGGACGACATGCTGGTCAAAAGTATGAACGAAGCGGATCACGTAAAACACCTCGATCGATGTTTTCAAATTTTTAAGGAAATATCGTATGAAGTTAAACCCCGCAAAATGCACCTTTGGTGTCAAATCAGGAAAATTCTTGGGATATTTAGTTCACCAACGCGGAATAGAGGCCAACCCAGAAAAAATCGGAGCCATAACTGAAATGAAACCTCCCAAAACCATCTCCCAAGTACAAAGCTTAGTTGGGAAGATCGTAGCATTAAACAGATTCATATCAAAGTCAGCAGACAAAAGCCTCCCTTTTTTCCAAACTCTCCGAAAGGCAAAGAACTTTGTTTGGACCGGAGAATGCGATCAGGCCTTCGAGCAACTCAAAGAATATTTGACAACACCTCCGATGTTGGCAAAACCAACGGAAGGGGAACCATTGTATATGTACATCTCCATCTCCGACGTAGCAATTAGTTCAGTACTAATTAAAGTCGAAGACTCAGAACATAAGCCCGTCTATTATCTAAGCAAATTATTGCAGGGAGCTGAGAAGAATTATTTGGAAATTGAGAAATTCACGCTGGCCTTAGTGGTGGCTGCACGGAAACTTCGACCTTACTTTTTAACCTATAGAATAGTGGTTTTGACAAATCAACCGCTAAGACAAGTCTTAGCAAAACCAGAAGTCTCAGGAAGACTAATTAAATGGGCGATCGAACTAGGCCAGTTCGAAATTGAGTACAAACCAAGAATCGCCATAAAAGCTCAAGTATTAGCTGATTTTATACTAGATACTCCAACGCAGACGACTGAATCGTCGAATTGCCTCAACGACGATATCCTAATCGTAGAAAAACAAACTTGGTTAATGCATGTCGACGGTGCTTCATGCCGAGAGGGAGGAGGCGCTGGAATCAACTTCACCGGACCAAATAAAGAAGATTTAAATTACGCAATAACATTGGACTTCGTCGTAACAAACAATGAAGCTGAATATGAAGCGTTGATTGCGGGAATGGAGATGGCGATCAAAGCCAACATAAAAAGTCTTAGAGTACTAACAGATTCAGAATTAGTGCAAAGACAAATTGAAGGCCTATACGAGGCTAAAGAATTCAATATGGTCAAATACCTCGCCAAAGTGAAAACACTAGCTGAGAAATTTGAAAGTTTCAGTATCCAGAACATCCCACGTTCGGAAAATAAATGGGCCGATCAGCTATCAAGATTCACAGGATCCCATGACGGAAAGACCGAACGGGTGATCAACTGGTTGATCTCTAATACACCAGCAATCGACATCGATGAAACACCAGTAGTCGATATAATGGAAATCGAAGAAGCCGAAGAAAACTGGATGACCCCGATGATAGACTATCTTCGAGAAGGAAAACTACCACCTGACCAAAATGAAGCTCGGAAAATAAGATATCGAGCTCCGAAGTATACACTTGTAGAAGGAAAACTTTACCGAAGATCGGTATCAGGAATTCTTCTGAAATGCGTCTCTGAATCACAAACCGTCGATATACTACGAGAAATACACGATGGGGATGCAGGAAACCACAGCGGATCAAGGGCATTGGCATTAAAATGTCTCAGGACGGGTTACTATTGGCCAACCATCAATAAAGATGCCGCTCAATATGTCCAAGAATGTCATCACTGCCAGATCCATGCTAACATATGTCATCGACCAGCGGAAAACATGCACCCTATTCCGGTTTGTTGGCCATTCGACCAATGGGGAATGGACATCGTGGGACCTTTCCCAGCAGCTAGATCTAAGAAATCTTATGTCCTGGTCGCTGTAGAATACTTCAGCAAATGGATAGAATGCGTCGCCCTCACACGAATAACCCAATTCCAAGTTATCAACTTCCTATGGAAATTCATAGTTTGTCGATTCGGCATCCCAAGGATCCTTATCTCCGATAACGGAACTCAGTTCGCGGGAAAACAGATAATAGAATGGTGTACAAAACTTGGAATTCAACAAAATTTTACCTCGGTAGGACATCCTCGAGCAAATGGACAAACTGAAGTAGCAAACCGAGAGATAATAAAATCTTTGGAAAAAAGATTAGGAGCCGCCAAAAGAAAATGGCTTGATGAACTCCCAGGAGTACTATGGGCTAATCGGACCACAGTAAGGAGCTCAACTGGGGAAACTCCATTTAGCTTGGTATATGGGTCGGAAGCGGTTATCCCTGTGGAAACCCTAATCCCAACACCAAGAATAGAGATGTTCGATGATCAAGAAAATGAAAAGTTGAGAGAAAATGACATTGATTTAACAGAAGCTTTAAGAGATAAAGCTGATGTACGCCTACAAGCCACTAAAGCTAATATGGAAAAAGCATACAATCAAAAAGTACGCATCCGAACCTTCAAAGAAGGAGACTTAGTCTTGAAAAAGGTAGAAGTATCCAAGCATGTGGGAAAGTTACAACAAAATTGGGATGGACCTTACATCGTCATTGGTGTAGGGAAGAAAGGTTCGTACAAAATTGCACACTTGGATGGAACAGCCTTACCAAGAACCTGGAATGCTGTCAACCTTAGAAAATACTATGGTAAATAAATTTTAGCAGACTATACTGCATTGTTTTACTTTTTACTTTATCAAGTTTCAATCCTTGTAATAAAGGCCTTAGCCTACAGTTCAATTATTAAAGATTTCTTTGGCATTTTCTATATATCGATTATATCGGTTAACATTCATTGGAATCGCACTGTCGTATTCATAGAAGTTAGAACGAAACGAGTCGAGTATACATTGATCCGCTCAATAAAAACTCCTCGCTCAATATCATCGACCTAAAGACTTTTTGGTTATAAACCTAAGTCTAAATTAAAAACGAGTCGAGTAAACATTGATCCGCTCAATATAAACTCCTCGATATATTAAAAAGACTTTCGGGCCGAAAACCCAAGTCTAAAATAAAAAACGAGTCGAGTAAACATTGATCCGCTCAATAAAAACTCCTCGATATAACAGAAAGACTTTTTGGTTAAAAACCTAAGTCTAAAATCAAAAACGAGTCGAGTAAACATTGATCCGCTCAATAAAAACTCCTCGATATAACAGAAAGACATTTTGGTTAAAAACCTAAGTCTAAAATCAAAAACGAGTCGAGTAAACATTGATCCGCTCAATAAAAACTCCTCGATATAACATAAAGACTTTTTGGTTAAAAACCTAAGTCTAAAATCAAAAACGAGTCGAGTAAACATTGATCCGCTCAATAAAAACTCCTCGATATAACAGAAAGACTTTTTGGTTAAAAACCTAAGTCCAAATCAAAAACGAGTCGAGTAAACATTGATCCGCTCAATATAAACTCCTCGATATATTAAAAAGACTTTCGGGCTGAAAACCCAAGTCTAAAATCAAAAACGAGTCAAGTAAACATTGATCCGCTCAATAAAAACTCCTCGATATAACATAAAGACTTTTTGGTTAAAAACCTAAGTCTAAAATCAAAAACGAGTCGAGTAAACATTGATCCGCTCAATAAAAACTCCTCGATATGACAGAAAGACTTTTTGGTTAAAAACCTAAGTCTAAAATCAAAAACGAGTCGAGTAAACATTGATCCGCTCAATAAAAACTCCTCGATATAACAGAAAGACTTTTTGGTTAAAAACCTAAGTCTAAAATCAAAAACGAGTCGAGTAAACATTGATCCGCTCAATAAAAACTCCTCGATATAACAGAAAGACTTTTTGGTTAAAAACCTAAGTCCAAATCAAAAACGAGTCGAGTAAACATTGATCCGCTCAATATAAACTCCTCGATATATCAAAAAGACTTTCGGGCTCTGAAAACCTATGTCTAAATTAAAAACGAGTCGAGTATACATTGATCCGCTCAATAAACACTCCTCGATTAATATTCAACGATCAAAAAAGATTTTTGGGTTAAAAACCTAAGTCTAATCAAAAAAGAGTTGAGTATACATTGATCCGCTCAATAAACACTCCTCAATCTAAGTCTAAACAAACGAGTTGAGTATAAATTGATCTGCTCGATAAAAAACTCCTCGTTAAATCTATAAGCGATCGAAAAGATTTTAGGTGATAAAAACCTAATTCTAAATTACGACAAGTTGAGTAAACATTGATCCGCTCAATAAAAACTCCTTGATCTGTTCCTAACGATCTAAATGATTTGCTCGAAATCTTGAAGATAGACTAAGTATAAAACCATCTGCTCAGAAAATGCTACTCATAATTAAATTACGACAGAATTAACGACAAGGAAGATGCAAGGGATAAAAGTAATATTTTATTCACCAAATCAGTTACATACAAAATATCCTACGTTACAAAGATCTGCTTGCTACTTAAAGATCGTTACAATGATTTAAATGAGATGATCCTCTAAGATCGGCGATCTTCACGACAATGTCCACGGAAACACCAATCTCCTCCCTAGTACCTCGTCGATTATAATGGACCACCTAAGAAGCATGCTGCTCAGGATGGTCGACTTCTTCGGTTCGACGGCCAGGCTCTGAAGATCAAATGTTCTTCCAGAGGAAATGAGCATCACTAGCCAGATAACCGGCAATACTCATTCACCCACAACGAGATACTGCTAGTACAATGGGGTAGACTTTTACTCTGAAGCAGCATCTCTTCCGAGGAGTCGTAATGAATAAAACTTACCAGCCCACCCCTGGTAATTTGTCACTCCGGAGGTAACATCGAAAGGCAGGGGGAGTGGCAAGTAGGAACCCTCCATGTGCAAACAAGAAGCCCATGGACCTCAAAACTGTGAAAACAACATTTGAGGCCTCATGGGACCCGTCAATACAAGGTAGGGCTGACATGGGACCCATCAATACAAGACTGGGAACGACTTCACTATTTTGAACAAACAAATCAAAATAATGTGATTTTTTGAAGACAATGGGATCAGAGGGCAAAATAAAATCTAAGGAATCTGAGATCTCCATCCTTTTTGGGAAATTGCAAATGAAGCATATAAACCCCCCTATTTATAGGGGTAGATCTAAAGCAATCCAACGGCAGAAAAAGTGATTTAATCAACGGACATGGATACGACCCTTTGACTCCCGTAATAAATGCAAATAAGTTGGAACGGCGCTATCTAATCGCCTCAACTGGTCGACAACA
This sequence comes from Penstemon barbatus, assembly GCA_003313485.2. Classification (NCBI taxonomy): domain Eukaryota; kingdom Viridiplantae; phylum Streptophyta; class Magnoliopsida; order Lamiales; family Plantaginaceae; genus Penstemon; species Penstemon barbatus. The sequence continues at coordinate 47,977,269 of CM064879.1, read as the reverse complement.
AAAGAGGTCGGGGTCGAAGCGATCACCAGCAAACCCAAAAGAACTCCGGACCTGACATACCGGAACGATCATACTTCATGGTCGATGGCTTAAAAACCTAGAACCCACAAACAAAGTCATACAAGCTTTAAAATCACAGCGAAAAGGACACTTGCTCGATAAAAGACCAAACCCTTCACCATGCGAGGGCCGTAACTGCCTTATACCTCATACGGGTAACCAGCAACTAAGCCATACAAGAACCCCTCTGGAATCCAAGGTATTTGACATAGAAATCAGGAGAATAGTCCTCCTTATGCAAAGCGGCAAAGACGTCACTGCCTAACATACCAAAGAATTGCTTAAGAAGGTCTGAACGGGGTAGATCTGGCTAAAACACCTACATTTTCCAATTCCTCCCATATCAAGAAAGTGATATAAAGGTACACTAGCCAAGGAACATATTGTTCAACATTAATGCTGGGAAACATAAGGGTTTAGGAAAGATTGAAAGGGACATTTTTCTTTAGGTTGACGTAAAGAAAAACGAAGTTCAACAAAGTGACAATGGCCTCTTTATATAAGATTTAGGTCGCAAAAAGACAAAAGTACAAGGCTTAGATTGAGCATCGACCAAGATGAGAGGCATTATCGATATGAATAAACTAACGTCTAAATTATGACGTAAAACATGATAGTGCGTGTAAACCAAAGGAATATACTGGATTTGATCAACAAAAGACTCGACTTGCAGAAGCAAACATTGTATAAAGATTTGATTTGCTGAAGCTAACATTATATATATGCACAAAGGAAGAACGAGAATAACAAAATATGTCTACTGAAGAAGATTGATCAAGGCAAGAATCTGCCTACAAAAGGTAATGATTTCCAATTTACAGCTTCTCCCATTACAAAAATTTCAGCCCAAATAAATGCACAAAAGTCGGGCAACAAAAAAAAAAAAAAAAAAAAAAAAAAAAAGACAGTCCAAGGCCTACCAGGTCGAGCAAAGGTCACTGAGAAGAACGGTCAGCAGGCCGACTACCAGAAACAGCCTTCCGAGGAGTCATATTGCCAGCAAAAGCCATCAACTCTTCTTGACGCTTTAGATAACCAGCGTCATATCCTTCCTCATAGGACCGCCGTTGAGACTCCTCCGCTAAGGCAGCAGCCTGAACCAAGTCACTTTTCTCTTTCTCCCAAACGGACTTTTCCTCCTGCAATTTTTTCAGCTCATCATTGGCAAGCTGCAGTTCGAGAGACTGCCCAGCAACCTTCGCCAACTCCGATTCCAAACGACGTTGATAAGCATCTTTACTTCTCCACAGTTCATCGTTTTGAACACCCAGTTGGAGTGCAAAGTACTTACCCTGGAAAAAAGAAAACAATCCTTACGTAAGAAGGGAGTCAAAAACTTAAAACAAATGAAAAAATGAAAAGACTCGCCCACCTGTTCACATATCTTCACCAGCGATTGAACAAGGCGTACGTTGGAGGCATCCTCAAGCTTTTTCAGCTCACCGGGTAAAATAGTACTTAAACCCAGATCCCATGACAAAGTATCAGGCTCAACTGAGCCAGGCAACTCGCTATTGGAAGGGACACCATCAGAACGAGGAGTCTCCGACAACATAATGTCCTTGACTTGCTCGAAGATACATCGATTATCTAAGAGACGAGGAGATCCTCTCTCGTCGGGGCTAACGGAGGTCTCCTTGCCAGAAGCAGAAATAACGGTCCGACGACCAGACCTGGAGCTGGTCCGATCTCCAGAAGGTCCTCCCGATTCAAAAGAAGTAGTCGTTACAGTGGTATCATGAAACAAATATTCAGGACAATCCTGCACAATAGATTGTGTTACCGAAGGATTGACGAATAAATCATCGCCAGTTTGCCCTCCGCTGGCGATTGGGGCAGTAGAAACAGACAAAGGAAGGGAAATAGCAAAATCCCCTCCATGAAAAACGTGCTCAAAGGAAGGAGCATTTGAACTAACAGCTATATTATAAGCCGGTTCCTCGTTGGACATATCGCCAAAAGCAATCCGACCAGGGGAAGGCATGCTTCCTACTTGAGTTGAAGCAGAAAAGATTGGTTCTGAAAACGATGAGTTTACCACGGAGAGAGGTTCAGAAGCAATAACACCAGTATCGATCTCCGACCTAATTGTTTGGGACGAACGAGGAGGATCCATCGACGGCCCATCTCTTCGAGATCTTTTGGATCTATTATCCCGAGCGCCCTCACGGGATGGTCGCTTCGAAGTATTACCAAAAAGGTTGCTCATGGTCGGATTATGGAAAAATACAAATTAATATCGAGAAAGTTTATCGACTAGCTAAAGAAAGAGTATTCTGTTAAGAGAGGAGTATAGCAGTAAAAACAAGTCAAGTTTTTACCTTTCGTATTTATACTACACGAAAGGACGCGACAGACCTAAAGAAAGGGCGCGAAACAGGAAAACTGACCTTGGAGCAAACGCTAGAATTTGAAAAGACACACATATAATGATTACGGCAAATTAAATGACTTGTCTGAATTATTACGACGAATATGAAAAGACACGACTGTCAGAATATGAAGCGTTTAGCATACAAAGTAAGGAAAGCTAAAGTTACAATTAAAACCTACGAGTGAGTAATTACAAAGATTATTTCAAAAAAGAAATCACTATTTCAAGAAGTCTGGTCGCTATCCGGAATTTTCTGATCACTACCGACATCCTCGCTCATGCCAATATCGTCTTCCTCTTCCTCTTCGTCTTCTGGATCGATAAAAGTTCTATCGTGCTCCTCGTTAACATCAGAAGGAGGAATCGGCAATGGATTTCCAAATTCTTCGACAAGGTGAGCTAAAGGAAAACCTTGATATACAACATCTGGAACCTCGGAAGGAGAATAAACTTCACCATGGCGATTCAACCGAATATGAGCAGCCTTGAAATACTCCTTTCGATGGTCGTCGATCATCTCTAAGGCGACCAACTGATGAATCGCCTTCTTAAAAGTATTTTCGAGTAAAGGACCAACCATCCGATATACCAACGCCGTATGCACAGGAGAATTGAGGAATTCACGAACAACTCTTTCGTCAGGATTCCTACCGTATCGATCCCTAAGTCCACTAAGTGGAACATCCTTTTCATACTCCTCTAGAGAAGTTTCAAGGATTGACACTTGAGATTCGAGCTCACTAATTCGAGCCGTGCTCTGTAACTGGAATTCCTCTAACTTTCTAGCCATTTGGTTGGCCTGTTCTTGAGCACGAGAAACCTCCATCACCCTGTTCATCATTTCTTGATCTTCAGTCCCGGTAGCAGGAGTCTCTATGGCGGGAACGGAAGACGATGTTAAGGGACCAACCTCTGAACCGGAGGATTTACGAAGTAAAGCTTTATTCTTCTCCTCCAGGAACTCGCATTGTTGTTTCCAAAGTGCATTTTCATAGGCGTATGACGCAAGACACGTCTCAGTCTGAACAAACAAAGAGAGCAAGAAAAAGAGATGGATTAGTAAATTAAGGAAGACCCTTAAAATTATCTGTTAGTATGATCAAAGGAAAAAGATATCACCTTTTCAGCATAAAGAGAAGCTCGCTGGAATTTCTCCAGAGGATCCTTATGAAGAAGCTTATTCAGATCACGAGTAAAAACACCAGACAAAAGAACACGGGTTGCCTTGTCGACCGCGTTCTCACTATCATCATGAATAAGAGAATCTTTCTCGGAATAACCAGCGGCCCTCCTTCCCTCTAAATGATCCTCGATCATTTCGACCAGAGTAGGTTTTGGATGTCTATCTCCGAGTAAAGAAAGGTCGTCACCAGAACGTCCATAGTAACTTCTTTTCCTATCAACTGGATTATTAGTAGGATGAGGCATCGACCAGCTGCGACATCCTCGAATACCCAAAGAGGTTCTAAGATGAAGAGGAGGATAACCATGATCTTACATGAGTTCGTTGGTTCGATCTAGGGTGGGTCATAAACTATAACGACATAAATACAATAAAGTAAAGATCAAATGTTATTGTATTCGAATTGAATGAGTACAAATACAAGTATTCTGAGGTCCTATTCGAGCATTATTGGATGCCGTACAAGCTAGAGGGTGAAATACGTATGAGAAAACCTATACTAATATTCTCCAGCAAACTCGAGCTGCAGTCTCAAGATTGGAGTGTCTTGGAAGTTGTCTAGTGTAATAAATGCATGGAGTATTTATAGCCAAATCAGAAGGCTTGGGCCTGGGCTCGGCCCAACAGTGTCCTTCGATCTATAGCGACCTTATGAGCTCGGATCGATCATTTTCATGCTTTGATTCGTCTTTTGGTCCCTGGTGACAGGGTTCATAGCTATTCGAATCGTGTTAAGGCTAAAGAACAGGGGATCCGAATTACCCCTCATCAATACTCCCCCACTTCTCGAGTGTGAAGCGAAGCAAGCGCTCGAAGAAGTACAAAAATGTTCCATGCTACAATGAGACGAGCCGCTCAGGATGTCTTTAGGATATGCCTCGTTAAAAACCTGACTCGGAAAAACCCATTGGGATAAAAACCGAGTTAGGGAAAAAGAGTGCATATATAAGAAGCATACTTTGGCGCGCTCAGAAATTACCCTCGTCGGGGGATGTTGAAATAGTAATACCCCTTTCGGTTTCATGTTGCGTTGTTCGATCCCTTGATGAATGCTTTCCAGAATTTCCGATTATAACCAGGAGGGCTTCTGAGAATCTTAAGGATAAATTGCAAGGGCAAATTCCGCAATTCTATGGAACGAAGGATCAAAAAGGCAATTCTGAGAGGGGTGACCCTAAGCTTTTACCCTTGGTAAGTTCAATCGTCGCGGTTACTCGGGGACCTCTTTGCAATTTTTACCTTTTTAACCCCGTATATATATGTTGACCTCGTTGAAAAATATTTACATACAACGATTTTCTTGAACTCGAAGTGTTTTAGTTCGAAACAGCGTTTGCCTCCTGTATACTTATTTCTTAATCCATTATGTCGAGCCCTAGAAGCGCGAAAGGCAAGAAAAAGGTTGAGGAGAACCAAGAATCTGATCCCTTGTTTAAGCTTGTAGATGACTTTGAAGATGGGGAATTTCGTCAAGATGGCGAAGATGACAACCCGAGCGAGGATCTCGAGGGGAAAGAGGTCAACAAACGTAGTATCGGCGAAGGTGCTTTTGTCAGGATCTTTGAACATACGGAAACCTCACAAGCCGTATCCTTAGGTAAGTCAGAGCTTCCCGCTAGTGAAACTTCCTGTTGTTTTTCGGAAAAGAATCGCGCTCAACTCGAGGCGGATTTTGGGAAATTTCTTCCCAAAGGTTTTTCGATTGTCGTTCCTTCTTACACCGATCGTGCCACTAAGCCCCCTGCTGGATGTCAAGCTTTTTATGAGGGACAATTTTCCTGTGGCTTGCGTATCCCGTTCGCTCCTCTTATCAGAAATGTTTTGAATTTCTTTTCGCTTTCCCCTGCCCAGCTTCTCCCGCACTCCGTTGCATATATACTAGCGTTTTGCACTCTTATGGAGGCAAAAGGAGAAGAAGCTTCCTTTAGCAACTTTTGGCAGATATTCCGAATGGATCCCTGCAGAGGTTCGAGCGTAGGCTTTGTGTCTGTTCGTCCAAGGTCTGAACGGCCTTTTCTTACAAAAATAACAATAAAGAAAACTTCAGGTTGGAAGAGGAGATTCTTTTTTGTGAAGGGCCCTGACGTTCCTATTTCAGAGGGTAGTTCGAAAACGAGACCTTATCGATGGGATGGCGCAAATACTTGGACATACGGTTCTCGTAAAATAAAAGAAAAACTTAGCCATCGTCTTTCTGATGAACTCCTGGGGCGATTGGAGTCTAACCCCTATCAAACTAGGTACTTGGTTCAAGAAGGCGTTTAGCGACTGGCTGGGTTGAGCTACTGCGATTATCCTGCCCCGGCGATTAAATTTCCCGGTCGAATTTCTGAAGGATCCGTTATGCGGACCAATAACCTGCCAATCTCTAGTGGTCCGCCCTTCGCCACTCTTTCTTTGAGTATGTTTATTTATCTCTTCTACTTTAAGGTTTTATCGAACAGTGTTTCTTGTTTAATCTCATGACCGAATTGTATTATCCCTGTAGGTCGAGTTGTTGAGGAATTCAGAGTATCCGCTGCCAGTCCGATTGAAGATAAACCATTTTATCTCGATCCTTTACCTCGTACTTCCGGAAATAGAGTAGGTGCTAGTAACTTGGACGGAGGTTCAGTTATCGTTCCGGTCGCGATTCCTGATCTGAGAGGCGTTGGTACTATGAGTTCCTTGAATTCCGCCTCTGCCGGACCACTCCGAGCTCTGTTTTCCCCTGATACTTCCGTTCTTTCATCAGTTGGCTATAGCCAGCACTCTTGGAATCGAATTCAGGGCGTCCAGGAGTATGAGAAGCTCCTAAGTCGAAAAAGAAATGCTGGGAATCCCGGGCCCTCAAGGAGGGTAAAACCTTTTGGTGCAAAAACTGACTCTATTCCATGTCGAGAAGGTAGGTCGGAGCCTGATGTGGCAGACTTTATGGAAGAGCATCTTCGAGGTAGCAGAGCTGCTGGATACCCTGAAGATGGCACCATTCTGACCGATCTGGACGCGGGTGGGGAGAACGAATTTGACAAGGCCGCTAGGATCTTTATGGCTGGTCGGTTCAAGCGGGATATGTTGCTTCACACCGTCAAGGGTGATTTTGAGGTTTTGAGTGACTTCTCCCGAACATATCACGAGGTGAAAATTTGCCTTTTCTTCCTTTTCTTTCTTTAGAATCTCTAACTTTATTGATATTCGAAAACATCTTGTAGGTCGGGGATTTGTTCGCCCTTCAATCATATCGTTTGGCGTTACTGGAGCGGGAATCGCAGGATGCTCACGATGCGTGTGCTCAAATTCTCGTTGATAACCAACTCTTCGAGCTCAGTTAGTAGAAAACCAACAAGAACTAATTCGAACGAAAAAGGAACTTGAAAAAGCTACTAAGAAACGTTCCTCGTCCGTGGAGGAAGATTTGCTAGCGTCCGTTAAAGAGAGGAGTGCCCTCGAGGAAGAGCTGAAGAAAGTAAAGATAGAACTCGAACTGGCGAAGCAATATTCCGAGCGTGCATATGCTCAAGGTCGGGAAGAAGCCGAGATCCCTGTCATACGAGAATTCCTGGAATCCCCTGTGTTGGATCCTTTAGTTCAAAGGAAAACGGGAGAAATTCTTCAGACGATTTTTTATAAAGGGGTTCGACAGTTAGTCGCGGCCGAGAAAATTCCGGACGACATGGAAGAATATTTCAAGTATATGGACCCTTTCAAGAACGCTGAAGGGAAGGCTTATAGAACTTCCTCTCTTCCCAAGGCTAATATTAATTGGCAGGAACATCGCTTTGCCCCCTTAGTCGAGGAGTATGGTACTCCGATGCCTAACCCTGATGTGCTCGAGTATTCCTGCGACGATCCTTCTAATGTGTCCGAGGAGAAAGATAAAGATGTTGAAATAGGCAATGCCCCAGATAAGGGAGACAGTCAATCTTTCGATCAAGCTGGGTAATCATCGAGCTTCAAATGTATATATCGTGTGATCTTCAGTTTAGCGAGTTACTGGGGTTGAGTAGGCCGGAGGGAGCGATTCAAGGTTTTCTAGTTAGGAATCAATTGTATTTACTCATGCAACCCAATTTTGTAAACGAGTTAACTTTATATTCCTTGACTTGATTCGTGTAACTCATGAATTCTAACTTTATAGATATCGATGATTTTACATACTTTCTGCTCGAACTTTGTTTATCCGAGTGAGATCTTTCTCCATAGTCACGTCGATTCACTATCTCAATCGTAGTGCGTAGCGTCTATAAATATTGGGATCTTTTATTATTATTCACACGACATCTTTGCTTATAGAGATCGGAGCTCTCCCAAAATTTTCTGCATTCTTTGAGCTTCCTGCGGGTAAAGATCCGAGCAATTGATCCAAATTTACTCATCATGGAAAACGTGTTAGGCAAAACTATCGATCCCAGGTCGCTATTTGGTGGTTCGAAAAATAAGAAGTCGAATAAAGAGCAAAAGGCTGACAAGGAGGCCAAACCCTCCAAGTCTTCTTCTAAGACTTCCGCCTCTTCCCCAAAAGCACCTAAAGGTGGGGAAAATACGAAAGAGAAGGGTACTTCCTCGAAGCAGAATAAGGGTAACTCCAGCAAGTCCATTTTGGACGAAGAGCTCGAGGCTGAGCTCGGAGGTTCCTCCCCGAAAGAGATTGATTCTAAGATTGAGGATCGTGTTCTAGAAAAGACTCCTGTTCCCTCTTCGAATAAGAGGCCTTATTCCGATGGGGTTACGCCCATTGAGGCTTTGCAAAATCTTGCTATTGGTGGCAAGTCATCCTCCGATGCTTCGATCGTTCCTCCCTCAGGGAATCCCAACAAAAAGTCCAAGTCAGAGACTGGTGGGGGGGCTTCCGCTGAAGCTTTAGGAATTGATAATCCTCCCCGATCCTTTGTCGATTCCTCTCCTCGAAAGGTTGCTTCTTCCCTGCACGAGGAGTTGAAAGATGGATCTCCTTCTAAGGTTGATCCCATGGGTAACTTGTTGCAAGATACCTTTACTTCTTCAGAGACTGATATACCCAAGGAAAGAAACACGTCCAAAGAGAGAAACGTAGAAGAGTTGTTCGAGTCTGGGCAGCACTTCCTTTTTCAGGTGTACATTTATTTATTCTACCTTTTTCCCATTTTTTTTTTTTTTTTTTTTTAGCGCTGTTGATCCTTTTTAATAGGCCGGACAAGACTTCATTGAGCTTAAAACGTTTGCTGAGCGAGAGATCAACCAGCGCGCTGCTATTTCTCTCGAGCTGGAAGAGAAGAAAATCGAGTTCGACCGTGTCCTCGCAGAGAAGTTTGCTTTAGAGAAGGAGAAGAAAGCTAACGATCATGGAGAGGAGATCCATAAGCAGCTGAATGAGAAACTCGAAAAACTGAAGATCCTCCATGAGCAGGAGAAACAAAATTTCACACGTCGAGAAAATGAGGCTTATGATCGTGGATTTGAAGCAGGATGTGAGGCTCGCAATGCTGAGCTTCGAAAGATTCTTTCTGACAATAAACTTGTTTAGATGTTGTCTCTTATTTACCCGAACTCGTAGTATACTGTTTTTATTTGTGCTATCCTGAATAATTTTCAGATATTTTTATTTTCTATGGCTTGTAATAATTTGCTTTCTTCTCGAATCGCATGCTCCTCTTATGTGTTCTTCCTTTGATCATGCCTTCATTTGGATTTCTTTATGATTTTTCTTTGATGATTGGAACTGAGACTATGATGAATTCGGATAAGATGAACTCGAGTGGAACAAATTTGACATTTTCTTCGCTTTTTTCCCAAAACAGTTTCTGCATTTTCGGGATTCGTAACGGTCGGCGCATTTACTGCTTATATCTCAGCCGTTAGTATCATCAAATCTGGGTCGTTAATTGCTTTTTCTTTTCACTATATATAGCTCCGTGGTTACCTTCAAATTTTTCATTTCAGTAACATTTCTGACCGGCTCTATGATTGAGATTTTACTCTTTCCGACCACCATGTTCCATTTGCTATCTTTAATTGAACTGTTCGAGGTTCTCCTTCGAACTATTTATAAATTTCGCTGTCTTCCGATGGCTACTTATTTCGACTAGGGTATCGACAGGCGAAAATAATTGCGACTGGGGTACCGACAGGCGACCAGCTCTCTTTGATTCCAAGTCTTTGAGGCAGGTTCGATCTTCTGTATCCTGTCAATCCACCCGGTCGGATAGTGGGTCTACTGCTGGAGGAGTTTTCCTGCACTCGATCTCTACTTCTTCAAGATATTCCTTGAAGAATATTGCCTTCGAGATTGCGTGGAATAATTTCTCTAGGGGTTGCCTTGCTTTCACTCGATCTGGCCCGGCGTGGAGCAAGTACCGAGGAAGTGAAGGATGAAGGGTGGAAGTGTTAGCCCAGCCTCGACTTCTTCCTTCGATTACGAGAAACTTCTAGCGTAGGGTTGATTTGTAATAGGGTTACATAAAATGTAAAGCCTTGACTTTGTTCGATTTTTTCTTGCCATTGTAATTTCAAACTTTTCTTGTAATGTCATTAATAAGACATTTATTTTTCTTGTCATACGTGTCGTTCCGTAAAATTGCTTTTGTATGCTGTTATCGAGCATCGATGTCTTCTGCCTCCAAAATATGATCGAGTGCCATTCTTTATTTACTATGATAAATATTTAGATGACAGGTGATAATCGATATTCCTCGATTTTGAATATAACTTGTAGGAGACTTATTCCCCCGTCAAATACATAATAATTAAGGGATCGAATAGAAGGATCTAAAATGACCTTTGAGTAGCGATTCTAACCTGAGGGACCAAATTCCTTAATCGGACAAATAATCGTGAAGTAATAATCGAAGTAGGGTTTCGATTGATCTTTGAATAATAGCGTTGACTTAAGTGTCATAATGATGGCTGTTAGCCTTAGACGAAGAAATGATAGAATGCTGATTGGTTTCGGTTGATCGAGGATAATAATTTTGATCTAAGGGGCATAGCAGAGGCTTTCACCCTTAGTCGTTTTTTAGAGCATTTTTAGCCCTTGGGTCATAGCAGAGGCTTTCACCCATTCAATAATCTTCGATCTAAGGGGCATAGCAGAGGCTTTCACCCTTAGTCGTTTTTTAGAGCATTTTTAGCCCTTGGGTCATAGCAGAGGCTTTCACCCATTCAATAATTTTCGATCTAAGGGGCATAGCAGAGGCTTTCACCCTTAGTCGTTTTTTAGAGCATTTTTAGCCCTTGGGTCATAGCAGAGGCTTTCACCCATTCAATAATCTTCGATCTAAGGGGCATAGCAGAGGCTTTCACCCTTAGTCGTTTTTTTTTTTTTTTTTTTTTTTTTAGAGCATTTTTAGCCCTTGGGTCATAGCAGAGGCTTTCACCCATTCAATAATTTTCGATCTAAGGGGCATAGCAGAGGCTTTCACCCTTAGTCGTTTTTTAGAGCATTTTTAGCCCTTGGGTCATAGCAGAGGCTTTCACCCATTCAATAATAATAGACTCAGATAAGTATAGAGAGATCGATAATATCAGGGAGAGATGAACGAATATGAATATTGACGAGATTAGCTTCCATGGAATATATAACTTTTGATCGAAATAAATACTGAAGAGAAAATAGCCTTCTGCAAATATGGAGAAACAGGCAGTAGTGAATAGCCCTAGATTTTAAATAATCCTTATGCCTTGGTCGAGAAAATTCTTTGTTTGTTGGTTCCTAAATTTGATAAGTTTAATCTTTTCGAAACGGTTCCTGTTTTACCGGGAATCGCAACGGTCGACAAATCTTGTCCGCTCACTTTGCGAATTATAGGCCGTCGGATTCCTCTTGCTTTTCTCTATAAAAGGCTGTTATTTCTTTGAAGCGATCCCGTTCATTGTGCTGGCATTTCATCCGTCCCCTTATGGCGACTAAGATTGTTATTTCAATAATTCGCTTATTCGAGGTCAGATTTCGAACGATTTTTAAGTGGAGGAATATTCGAGCAGGGAGAATATTATCTCAACCTTCGCTTAGAGTATCGGCAGGCAAATATAATCTCCATCTTGAAGGCCAATATGCCAGACCTATGGAGCTTGTAAGTTGTGGCATAGGTTTTCGATTAGGGACCTATTGCCACAATGCATTTAGGAAGACGTGCAGGGGTGGGAGTTCTGCAGAATTCATTTACCCGATGAATCTCACCCTCGAGTCTTCATCTTTGGAAAACCGTAAATGAAGATAAGAGCCTGCGGGTCCGAAGGAGATACCATGGTCGGAGCCAAATTATCCCGAGTAGACGATGGGGCGGGAGACCGAAAATTTCATAGGATTGTAATAATGTACTGAAGTAATGCAAAGGCTTATGCTATGCTTGATATGTATTTTCCCACTTCTTGTATTTTTCGAGATAATATAAATACATTTCTTCTTCGTTTTGTTGATAATTATCAAATATAACTAGATAGAAGTTTGTCTTTCATAATTCCATCTCGATCTTCCAATATCGACCAAGAAATAATAGAATAACGCTTGCCAGACTGGTTAATGAATAAATATCTTAGCGGCCCTAAAATTGACAAAGGTGACCATGCCGTAAAAATTTTATCACTGCTGAATTTCCATAATCGCATAACTTCCAAGCCGAGAATTCTGTTCGACTGAACCGATTATATTCCTTCTCAGTTGGCAGCGCAAAAGCATAGCCATAGTTACTTGAGTGTAAAAACATCCGAAATAACCGAATATAAATCCGACATGCCATCCTTCGATAATAATGTTATGGATACATCGTAAAATTCGGTAGAATGTTGTAATTCTTTCATATTCCTCATTGGATCGCGTGTCCTTCGTTACCAAACAGGGCCCTATTTCTTGGGAAATGTAACGGTCCTTCCATTTAATGCGGACATCCGGCTCGTGATATGTTATCTGGGCCGTTGATTTCAAATCCTTTATCACTATAAATAGGTTCTCTTGTGTATACAACACTTCTTGCTTTTTTCCTTATGCTCCCTTCGATCACCATGGGTCGAGTTTTAAATTCGATTCGCATTTTCTCCCAGATAAAAGAGTTTGAGATCAGAGTTCGAACTTTGTTTTCCGATCTTGTTTCCTTTTGTATAAGCTTTTCGCTTAGAATATCGACAGGCAAAAGAAATTGCGCCTAGAATACCGGCAGGCAACCTGTTTTCCCAGACATATCTTGTCTAGTGCGGGTTAGAATTCTGGTATTCTGGCGCAGTACCTGATCGTGCAGCCGGTTATTCCGAGAGGAGTTCTTTAAAACTGAGGCATCAGCTTCCTCGAGGGCTTTCTTACAGAATAGTTCCCTCGAGTTCCCTCGGAGTGCCTCCGCTGAGATAACCCTCTGCTGCTCCTGTTCGAATTAATCTGTTAATAATGACTGAGTGTTTCAATCATTGTTAACAGATGAAGACCTAAGGCCGGCCTGAAGCGTTGGAGCGGAGCTGCGATCCGGCCTCTATCCCGTTCGAAGGCGGCTGTGCGACAGGTGGCGAGTGATCGCCAATAAAGCTTACTGCTGAGTTCTGCATCCGGGGCGCTCTTCGGGAATGAAGATCGAGCACCTAATAGGATAGAATTTCCTTATAGAATTTTGTAATAGGGCAGGAAAGATTGTACTGCATTTCTTGAGCCCGAAATTCCTTCGGAGCTTTACTTTGTAACTTGTTTGAAGAATTTTAATGATAAAAGTTTTATTTCCAATCGAATCTTCTTACTCGAATTCCGTTACTGGTCAAAATGATAACCAATATACCTTCTATTAGTTCGAAAACTTATCTAATCGATCGCAGATATTTAACCAATCAATTTAACCCGGCTGACTTTGAAAAGAATACAAAACAGTCGATTGATAGCATATAGAGACTTCGCCAGTGATCTTTAAAATAATTGATTCGAAGGATTCGCCATTGAAGTTTATGAATACGAAGAACGAAAAAATAAACTCCGATCGTCAATATCAAACTGCAACCTCGTAGATCCTCTAAGCCTTCGACGATACCTGTTGAACTTCTTATTCGTTCCATTCGGAGGCGAGGAAGACAGGCCTTCTTTCTTTATTCGTGAAATGATGAACCCTTCAAGGGTCGAAAGATTCGCCTCGGAGAGTGAACAATGGAGTTTCGGATTTGTAAAATCTCCATCCGGCATACATATTCCTCCTCGTAGTAGGCATATTTCGATCTAATACTCGAATAAGGTCCCACGGTGGGCGCCAATTGATCTTACATGAGTTCGTTGGTTCGATCTAGGGTGGGTCATAAACTATAACGACATAAATACAATAAAGTAAAGATCAAATGTTATTGTATTCGAATTGAATGAGTACAAATACAAGTATTCTGAGGTCCTATTCGAGCATTATTGGATGCCGTACAAGCTAGAGGGTGAAATACGTATGAGAAAACCTATACTAATATTCTCCAGCAAACTCGAGCTGCAGTCTCAAGATTGGAGTGTCTTGGAAGTTGTCTAGTGTAATAAATGCATGGAGTATTTATAGCCAAATCAGAAGGCTTGGGCCTGGGCTCGGCCCAACAGTGTCCTTCGATCTATAGCGACCTTATGAGCTCGGATCGATCATTTTCATGCTTTGATTCGTCTTTTGGTCCCTGGTGACATGGTTCATAGCTATTCGAATCGTGTTAAGGCTAAAGAACAGGGGATCCGAATTACCCCTCATCAAACCAGATCCCGTGCCCTGACGAATAGGGGACTCACGAGAAGAATCTGGAGATTCCTCTCTATTCTCCTCAGATTCATGACCCAACTCCAGCTTCCTTTTTCGTGACGCTCTCTGCTCGATGGGGGCGTTCTCTACGGATTTAGAAGATTTCGACAGCACCATCTTCCCCTTCGAAGAGTGTCGAGAGTTTTCTACCATATCAGCTGAAAAAGAGATAAATTATAAATTATTTACCTTCCCTATAAACGGTATCGTCACAACGCCAGGCTAAGATAAATTACTTACCAAGAAGTTCAGATGATGAATTAATGGGAAAGCTGTGAATACTTAACCCCGTCTTACGAAGGAAAGCTTCCCCGATCAAAAGAGCACTTTGATATTTGTTTGCACGCATTTCGGAGATATCAGCGATAAACTTAGCATCATCGGGAACTAGTTCGCCTGTCGCTAAGCGACCTCCAGAAATCCAACTAGAACCATGATCCCATGAAAAAGGCTCGCTCGTACCATCCGCTAAGCGAAAATTAGACGGAGGACGAACGAAGAAGAAATGAGATTTCCATGAAGGATTACTAGAAACAGGGGCGTCAAAGATCGCTCGACTAGGCCGCTGACTAGCAAAGAAGTATCCACGATATGAAGAACTAGAAATATTGAAGCGGAAAAGTTGCGTAAAATTACGAAAAGAAGGTTTAAACCCCTTGGCGATCATCAAAACAGAAAAGCAAACTACAAAAGCAACGGAATTTGGAACCAGCTGTGTCAGGCACACAGTGAAAGTTTTCAAAACTTCAAGAAAAAGGGGAGACAAGGGAAGACGCAGTCCGCTATTAAAGTGGGCCGAATAAAAAGCTCGACATCCCTCCGGTGGAGATGTGACCCTATCAGTAGGGGAAGGAAGAATTATCTCGGAACCTTCCGGAAAATATTTGGTATAATTATTCACAACCTCCGGGAATGTTTCCGCCGTATATGCGCAAGCTACGTCCTCAATGGGTTCAGAAATCTGAGGAACAGTACCTTTGCCCTTTTTGGCTCGGGCAGCCACATCCGCGTCAGTAAGGATTCGTACCTTGAAGGTGTCCTCTACAGGGACGACGAAGTCGGTTACACTAGATTGTTCGCCCAACAGACTAGAATGCATCTCCTCCTCATTATCGGGGGCGACAATTTCTCTAGAAGAAGATCTTCTTACAGAAGCCATGTATTCTAGTTCTCGGAAAATGAAGGTCGATAAAAGGAAAAATTCAGCGTGATGAACGACTAGTCAGGAAAATGATTACGAGTTATAAGGAAGTATAAAAGAGAAATGGTGAACTCTAGAGTCTCCTATTTATAACAAAATGAGAAAAGACGTTTCGAACTTATTGCAGCTACTCATATTCCCGCCAAAAATGGAAGGATACGAAAAGCTTCCGGAATAGACGCGTGGCGATCCGTAACTGGACAGAGAAAACGACTATCTATGATATGTAGCACTCTTTTCCTTATTTAAGATTTTTTCCCACAGGGTTTTTTCTTAAGTAAGGTTTTTAACGAGGCTCCATTCATAGAAAAGAAACAGTCGTAAAGATCTATCTACTTCTACGAGCTTCTATTATCTATACGCTCGAAGAAGTGAGGGAGTACTGATGGGGGCTATTTTGCACCCTACATATTACTCGAATCGAACGAAGAAGATAAGATCGATTCGACCAATTCAAACAGATCGGGATCATCTTACAGACCCGGCCAAGCGCAGCTCTCTTCGATCAAAAGATGATACTCCGGACCCATGAAGGATATTTGGGCCGAGTCCTATTAGGACTATGTTTCCTTGTAACGCTAGGTTTAACATTGTATAAATACCTAGTTAATCATTGTATTAGACAACTACGAAATCCCTCAACTCCAAGAATACATGATTATACACTGCTTACTACAGCACAACTGAATAAGATTCAATATTATTCATAGCTTTTGATCTCCATATTGATGTGTTATTAGCTTTGTTCGTGGTTTTACTTCTTGTTCTTGATTATTGATTTTCTTTGTAAACGATCCATCCGGAATAAAGTAACAGAGCCCTACTAAATATATACATAAATATCGTAAACCCCCCGGTATTACAAATTCACTGATACCTAATTAACCAGAAGAATTCCGGTTAAATCAAATTTCATTTTCTTTTTATAAAGCTTCTTGAAATCATTCAGAAGTAGGGCAACGTCGTCAGCAGTGAATGCTTTTTCTGAATTCAGCAGAGTCTTCTCTTCAGACTTGTTTGCTGATTTTCTTGACTTGTCTGACGCGGTAAGTGCAGCAATAGGGTCGTCTGAACTGGTTGACACTTCTAATCCCATTATTGGCATCTTATACTCAAATGCTTTGAGGGATGAGAACAGTTCGGAAGGGGAAATCTTCCCTAAGTCCCTCGATTCTTCCATGGCTGTCACCTTCTTGTTGAATTTAGGTGGAAGAGCCTTGAGAACCTTCATGGTGTTCTCTTTGTCTGAAAACTTTTTACCAAGCCTTAGAACTTCATTCAGAGTTTTGATAAATCTGGTATCCATTTGATCAATCGTTTCACCAGACTTCATCTTGAAATTTTCAAACTCCTCAAGAGCCACACTGAGCTTGTGTTCTTTGATAGTGTCGTTTCCTTCGCTTAGCTCACAGACTTTATCCCACATCTCTTTGGCTGTTTGAGATGCTTGACCTTCTGGAATCTGTCTTCATCTAGAGCCTTGAACATTATGAACTTAGCCACCTTGTCAAGATTGACTAACTTGACTTCTTCAGGGGTTAGCTCATCCATCTCTTTGTCAACAATCTGATTAGGCAGGACTGTAGCCTTCACAGTCTTCTTAAATCTGAATGGTCCTTTTGTAATACATGTAAACATGTTATCATTATAAGCAGCAAGAAGGATTTCCATTCTGATTTTCCAATCTTCTAAGTCCATATGGCCAATGTGAGGAACATGGCTTATGCACTCCATTTTCAAAATGTTTTAATTTTTCAAAAAATACTCTTTTTGAAAATTTTGAAAAACACACTTAGGATCAAGTTCGTTTGATCAGACAGAAGATCAGGTTCACCAATTGATAGAATAGTGTCCTACAAGCCAGCTATTTGGCTGCATTTAATTGAAAGGACCATTCAATTGGATTAATAAATGCATTTTATTATATGATCATCTTTATCTTATGTAATAATTATCTACGCATAAGGATAGAAGTCCTTAGATCACAGGGCTATGGGACAACCCGTGGACTGATCTCCAAGGCCGTGATCTAGAATATATTCAAGAGTCATAGAATCCAATTGAGATAGGACATCATTGGATTCGGTTAGACTCTCACTATTGTGTATACTCCGATGAACTGGAGAACGCTGGGGTCCACGAGCGTGACTGGGATAGTCGATACACATAAGTGGGTGGCTTGCTGGGATGGCAAGCGCACTGAATACCCCAATTAGGAAATAACTCACCATGGAAGCGGTAGTCGCATATCGGGGTTGAAGTTATTCCAATTTACAATAGTATACGAGGAACGATCCCTAACTACTTGAGATGATAGGGTTTATCTGGTGCAAGAACGTCTATGCTTTGATATGAGTCCCGACTGACTGGAGATCGCCAGAAAGTCTCTGTGGACTCATATTGGGTATAGAGGAACTCGTATGCAGATTCATATCATCAACAAAGGATCCATTGACCCGACTTGATAGGTTGGAAAATTCTCCTATGGATTTCTGTGAGAAATTAATTCTGGTAAAATCCTCGGCCGAGGTATCTGACGACTTTATGTAAGTAGCTCATAAAGGTTAAGTCAAAGAGAATTATTTCGAGACCAGAATGCATAAGGTCAAGACAAAAGAAAAGGGAAACCGATGAAAGACCATACCCTTAAGTCTCGACTGGGAGATTGATCGATGGAGAGATTATGTCGTATGTGAAAATTGTAAATGATAAAAGGTTCACTGAATTAATTCACCAGTGATTGGGCTCCATGGGCTTGTGGCTGGACATCGACCGTGGAGTGTGGGAGAATTCCCAAATTGGCAGGGGTGCTAATTTTGGAATGGTCAATCGACAGAGTGTTCGATTGATATAGAGTAAGTCTTACTCGAATAATTAAATAATATTTAATTATAACCCACGGCCAATTATGTGGTGAACCTACGGGGGCATACACAATACACATGAAGCGAAAGCGAGGAAATAAGAACGACCGAGTCGACTGGGTCGACTGGGTGAATAATCGACTGGTTCGATTATTATGGGTAGGTCGACTGGGTCGACCCAATTGGAACAAATTGGGATCCAATTGGAATTGGATCAGGATCATAAATTAAATTGGAATTTAATTTGTGGATTAATTAATTAAGTTGGATTTAATTAATTAGAAGGGATTTTTAATTAAATGGGCTTAGAGTCTGATTTAATTAAATGGGAGATTAAGTTAATTAATTGAGCTATTTAATTGGGAGATTAAATAAAGCCTTGTCAAATTAATTAACTGGGCCATGAATTAATTAGAAGACTTGGTCTTCTAATTAAAGAGGGCCATGGCCCATGTAGGAGAGAAGAGCCCTAGTCCTAATAGGACTAGGTTAGGGAGATAACTATAAGTAGCTATCTTGTAGTTATTTTTCACACAACTCCATAAGCAAAAATTGAGCAGAGCAAAATTTCTCTCCCCTCTCCCAGTGTGATCGGCCGAACCCTTCTTCCCTGTGGGAGAAATTTTTCGTTTTCGATCTTGTTCCAAAATCGTTCCTAAGTCCTAGTCTTAATATATCTTATGTTCTAGTCGATCAAGATATATTGTTTTCGTGTAATTGTGGTGTATCAACCCGTAGAGGCGCAACACGTGGGGCGCTGCTGCAGAGCTTGGATCGATACTTGCTGGAGGAGAAATCAGAGTTCGTTTTGCTTGCCAAAGGATTTGCAAGGAGATAGGTATAACGTGTAAACTTATACTATCGTTTTATTTGTATTCATATATATACAACTAGAGATGTATCCTGGCAAGATTCCGTAAGAGGTCCTAAAATTTTATATTCCGCTGTGCCTAGGGCTGTTTATCTTACCGAATCCCAACTGTGGTATCAGAGCAAACTCTAGGCTTTGTATATATATGAATTTGCAAATTCTGTGTTTTTAAATCATATGTTTGATTTATGTGGCTAGTTCTTTAATTTTGCATGTTTTAGAACATAGATCTGTTAACTTAGACTTAATGTAAAATTTTGATTCGAAATTTTATCATGTTAATTTTTTATTTTGGATTGGGATTTAATTAATTGGATCTGTTTAATTAAATCAAAAGTAATCGAAACACAAACAAAAAAAATTGGATCCAACCGCGGTGGCACGCAGCGGTGCGCGGCAACGCACCGCGGCTAGGCGGCCACCGTGGGCTGCTGCCCACGGCAGCGTGGGCTGAACGTGCGGCACACGGCAGCAGCCTACGGGCTGTCTGTCGCGTGCTGTCACGCACAGCCGCACGCTGCCGTGCGCTGCTACGCGCAGCCGCGGCTGCCACAGACAGCCCATGCGCGGACTTTGTGGTCGCGTGTGTTGGCCACGTGGCAGTCCTCGATTGGTCACATATTGGCTGATTTTCGGTTGGACTCTAATTCTGCCTATTTTGATAAATCTGAAAATCTTGGAGATTTGGTTGTTATGGAATCTTGGTGAATCTTGGATTGATCTTAGAGATCTAATTAACAAGGAAACTTAGAGTTTCAATTATGATAAGAGATTTAATTAAAATTAATCTCTTCTAGTAAGTTACCAAGATTAAAGATCTTAGAGATCTTATTAAACAAGGAAACTTAGAGTTTCAATTGTAAGAAGAGATTTAATTAAAATTAATCTCTTCTAGTAAGTTACCAAGATTAAAGATCTTAGAGATCTTATTAAATTAGGAAACTTGGAGTTTTGGACAAGGTAGAAATCTTGATGGATTTGGACACTACCTTAGTTAACTAATCTAATCAAAATAGGATTATCTTGAGAATCTTAGAGATTTGTAAAATTGGGAAACTTAGAGTTTTGGATAAGATAGTAATCTTGGAAGATTTGTAACTATCTTAATTAACCAACTTTATCAAGATAAGAATTATAGATTACTTAGAACTCAAGTAAGAGTTAATTAATCTTAGAGATTAATTGATAATTCAAAATTAAATTAACTTGGATAATTTTTGTGAATTAAAATTAAAGGAGCCGGTAAATTTACATTTATGCCCTTATGTGAATTTATGCATGTTCTTGAGTGAATATGTGGATTGATCGATTTTGCCCTTAAGCCCTGTGTAGTTTTGGTTTATTTATTTTATGGGTTGTAATTAAATGGGCCTGATTGGTGCCCTTGCTTGCGCAAACAAATGTAATAGAATAGGACAATTTAAATATGTAAGCTAGGCTTAGATTAGGCTTGGAGCCAAGAAGACCTCATGAAAACTTGGAGATCCACATGGAGGCCCATTACCTAGAGGGACATGGAGGCCCAATTCATTACATGGAGGCCCAATCAAGGTGGATATTACAAGAAGGCCCATGATGTATGGGTTTGAAAATTGTAATAGTTAGGACATTTAATTTCCACCCTAGACTTACCAATTGGTCCATCATGTGGCTCGTGATGGATCGCATAAGATGGGCAATCGATCAATCGTATGTGCAATGCTAGGTGATGAATGTTTAATTTTTCGTAATTATTCTTTGATGTATGAGATGCATGCTTAGGATAGAAAAACGTAAACAAGATAAAGCATAATCTGATGAGACCTCGCACAAGGAAAACTTAAAACCTCCAATTGAATTTAAAAATCAATTAGAATATTAAATCGAATAACGGGCGCATATGAATGGTGTCTATGGTCCGAGCCTATCCAATTACTAGGTCTTAGGCATATTGTACGAGTATATCTCGATGTCTCACGAGTGTGGGTCGAGCTATAGGAGGATGATATGTCTATTGCCTCAATGCACAGTTTAGTGCCAAGGGAGGGGATAGCAAGGTTCTAGGCGCTGTCTCACGAGTTGTGGGGCGTATAGGATTGAACTATTTCTCTCCACGAGTATTTGACATGATTTAACGCAAGTAAGTATGGATGTCTCAAGAGTCGTGGGTCCATAACGAAAAACGAGGCTAAATGAACTCAAGGGTTAGCTGGGATGGTTAACCGGCGACGTAATCGCCCACCAAGTGGATCAATTGGTATGGCCAACGAGTCGTGGGTACTGAGCGATTTCATTTGGGCCTTGAGCCCATTAGGAAATTTTTATTTCCCAAACCTTATGTGGGGGCATAAGTATTCGATAAAAATAGTGGGAGTAATTTACAAACGAAAACCATGTTTGTAAATTATGCATTGATATTAATCTGTCGCGTATTAATCGTCTTGTTTATGATAGTTTTTCATAAATGATGTATCCTTGAATATTTACCATCATACTTGAATCAAATAAATTGACTGAACCCAAATGAATTTTTGAATGATTTCGAAACTTGAGAAATTATTCTCGAGTCCAAGAAAGGACTAATCTCCTTACAAAGATTTCATTGGTTTTCCTTTCGAAGTTACACTTCGACTGGAATGGTGATAGGTTTCACCAAGCTGCCTTTTTGAAGTTACTCTTCAATGAGAAAGGTGATAAGTTTCACCAGAGGTTGAGGATGGTTCTCAAGCCCAAATTTTCTTGAAGGCAAACATGAAGTCTCCCATGAATGGGAAGTAACATCTCGTTGAAAAGCTCAAAAAACTTATGAGATGGAAGAAAAGGAATGTATCCTCTCTGAAGGGAAATAACCTTGGAGGTTTTTCTGTAAGGATGATAAGTTGAAAAGTCAATAAAAATGGTTCTTCCATGGATTAAGATCAAGGGAAAGAAGGAATTGAACCTAGTCTTTCCGTAAGGGATGATTACATTTTATTGAACTTAACCTTATGGTTAAAGTAATGCATAAGGGTGTTGGATGCCCGATGAAGCACTCATTGATACATTCAATGCATCTAAAGCCATGAATTATTTAGATCATTATAATTTGCTTATACCATCCCTTGTCTTAAGGGATGTGATAGTTCCATAATGGTTGGAACTGATTGCGCTATAATATTTATACGCAAAAGATATACATAAGCAAATGAGTATGGATACTCATATAATGACTAAATATAATATGCATAGTCAATAAAATATAAATAATCAAGATTTCACACACTTGAGTCGTTGTAAACCGAAAGGCAATACACGAGTACTAAAACATATTTCCGAATTAAAGATTCAAAGACTGAGCTCAACTGGGTGGAGCTTGACTGGGATGCTATACATAGTAACCGACTTTCGAATCTTGCTTAACGGAAATTAAATTTAGTAGTTGGTTGCTAGGCAACCAAGATGCATGAATAATTGCAATGGATTCAATCCATTTAAAAGTGTGGAGAAACACTAAAACATTAGTGGGAGATAAGGCGTCTCTTGTACCCTCATGGGGGAAAGTACGTTGTGATGTACAATTCCAAATTATTTTTGGAATAAAGAAGAGAGCCTAACCAATGAAAGCATGCAAGAGATTTGGACCAATTCAAAATCGATCATGCACGCAATTGATTATTTAATAGAGAATTAGATTCTCAAAATGTAAGACTCGCTCGAAACATTGTCAGTTATTGAGCATTCTAGACATGTAAATGTCCATTGAGAAATCTTACATGAAGTTCCTTGTTCAAACAAATGAAACTTGATCGAGAAAATCGAAGATACTGAGCTAAGTATCTCTGAAGCCAGATCCAAAACATATCACGTGATATGAGTTTTGGTATTGTACCTTCATATGCATTCATGCGCATATGGGGTCTCCCGAGACCCCGCTTATGTGAATAAGCTGGTGGGAGATAAGTTGGACGTAAAGTCCATCTTATGCAATTCGTGGGGTATCCAGAAAACTCTATAGGATACAAGTTCTACGATCCTACAAGATAAACTACGTTTGTCTCAAGGAACGCACACTTCTTGGAGAAGGATTTCTTGCTAGGCAAGAAGGAACACAACGTAGAACTAGATGAGGTCACTGAAGCTGAAAAGGCCGAAGAGGTCAATCAAGCTGACCCATCACCACAGGCAGTGGGAGAACATGAGCATGAAAGTGCACCAGAAAGTACACCAGTACTTCGTAAGTCAGAAAGACAACGTAGAGAACCCGAGAGGTACTACGGTCTGCTGCGTGAGACTAGACAGTCTCTAACCGACCCAAGGACTTACGAAGAGGCTATGCTAGGCATAGACTCGGGAAAGTGGCGTGAAGCCATGGAATTCGAATTGGACTCCATGCACTCGAACAAGGTCTGGGCCTTGGTAGATCCACCAGTGGGAGTAGCTCCCGTGGGTTGCATGTAACGACCCGAAACCGGCACCTGCCTGCTAAGATATAGATAAATAATATGATAGCCTTAATAAATTTCCAATAACTGCAGTTCAGAGCTCTAACTATCTATTACAACACATTAATTTTTCCCAACTAACTTATTAAACTTAAAACTTCTCATTACAAACCAAACCTTCACTTGACAAATTCTAGAAACTCTATGGTAGACGCCCAATTGAAATCCCTTAGTCTGATGTGGCCCATCCTGCCCTTTGGTGAGATTCTGAAAGAGTAATAATTTGAAAGCGTAAGTTGTAAAAACAACTTAGTGAGGCCTGTGCAGGTGTGAAATTGAGTTTTATGCAGAAAACGATTTAGAAATCCATGTACTGCCTATTAACTTACAAGGGAAATGATATTTAAGATTAGTATAGCAGATACACAAATATCACATATGATATCACAATCAATTACCCGTCAAAATGGGATAAACAACTCCTCCGCCTCAAAAGGATACAGAAAGATCAGGATGTGATCAATAGTTAGTACTCCGGTTAGATAGGGCTGAGGTGCGACCCGTCCCTTTACGTGGCCTTGACATGTCTTTGCCGAATAATTTGAATCACTCCCCAAGGGGCTCTAATCCCTGGTTTTGTGAGTCCGGTCAATGGCAGAGCTCTGGTAGTCCTGTAGCCCCCAGCTACCCAGAATTATCCAGAGAATACCATCAACCGAGAGCAGATGAGCGCGCAAATAATCATGTACAAGCAATTGGTACTTAGGTGAGATAAAGTACTACACCTTGTTACCATTCATTAATATGAGGTGAGATAAAGTACTACACCCCATTATTCAACAAGTATCACATAATGAGAGAAATGCAGACAAGTATAGAGTTATCAGTTCTACTATGAAGAAGTAGTACATGCTGCAAGATCGGGCTATTCGTTCCATTATGAATATGCATTACATACTACGAGCATTGCAGATAGTTATCAACATATATATAGCAACTATGGTCATTTCAAAGGAGAAATGCATATATATGATATAAGTTCTTTAGAAACTCTTTCAGTTTTAAAAACGTTTTATTGAGGCGCTCACCTTTCTCAGGCTAGTCAGATGACTTCTTACAAGTACGTCAATTTCACCTTAACTTGCTTCGAGCCATACTTAACGCCACTGCACATCACTAGGACAATATCACATCACCTTGCTCAATCGGAAACCACCACGTCGCTGTCACGTCACCACTTGCTTCCCCAAAGCACCCGTGTCCATATCTCCATCAACGTACATATACTTTTCTTACTAAATTTTCTTTAAAGTTCTTCATCTCTTATAATTCTATAATTTGGTTTCTCCTATTTAATATGTAAATGAATGACTTGTGTATAAATATATATATATATATATATATATATATATATATATGTATATGTACGGTGAATATATGTGTAATTAAACACAATTGATTTAGTGAAGAATTAACAAAAGTTTATGTGTATGAGTTGTGTATTCCGTAAGGTGTGTGTAAAAGGATGTAACTAGTTTATGAGTATATTTAAATTCATTTAGAAGATGACAAGTATTTATTCAAAGCAAGAGTCATCATTTTTCTCTAATTTGCTGCCGTGTGTGCATATGGAAAGGATAAGCTCATTAGTAGTGTAATATATTTTTGATTTGGAAAATTGCTATAACTAGCTTCTTTAACTAAGAAGGTTACTCATTTTTTCTATATCAATTCACACCCTTCTATTATTCCTTATTATAGTTTGAGTCCTTATATTTTATGTGGCTATAATTAAACTTAACTTAGAATTAATTAATTTCTTGAGTTTTGTTAAATTACAAGTTGGCTTTTCTTTCAAATTATCTATTCGTTCGAACTCGAGTCTTACATTTCACAATGAAATCACCTAATTCACAATAAGTCCAACTAGATTTAATATTGTTCAAACTAAATAAATGAAGTTTCTTGTTTAAGTTAAAATTTCATTACAATTCATTTTAATCTTAATTAAAAATGCAGGGTATTACATTGCAAGTGGATCTATAAGCGAAAGCTTGGAGTGAACTGAGAGGTAATAACCTACAAGGCGCGACTAGTGGCAAAAAGATACACTCAAAGGCCAAGCTTCGACTTTGAGGAGACCTTCTCGCCCGTCGCAATGCCTAAATCCATTCGAATCTTGCTGGCCATAGCTGCGTGGTATAACTACGAGATATAGCAGATGGATGTAAAGACTGCCTTTCTCAATGGGGACATTGACAAGGAGATCTACAGGGAGCAACCAAAAGGATATACATCCAAAGGAGATGAACACAAGGTGTGCAAACTCCAGAGGTCCATTTATGGACTGAAGCAAGTTTCCCGAAGTTGGAACATCCATTTCGATGATACAATCCAAACTTATGGATTCATCAAAAACGTGTTCGAACCATGCGTGTACAAGAAGGTCAGTGGGAGTACAGTTGAATTTTTGGTGCTTTACGTTGATGACATTCTTCTCATTGGAAATAATGTGAAAGTGTTGTCGAAACTAAAGCATGGTTATCTACACAATTCTCAATGAAGGATTTGGGAGAAGCATCCTTTGTACTAGGTATAAGGATCTACCGATATAGATCAAAAGGACTGCTGGGCCTCTCCCAATCGCAGTATATAGATAAAATCTTGAAGAGATTTGATATGGAAGAATCCAAGAGATGATTGCTTCCAATGAGACATGTAATTGCACTCTCTAAGTCTATGGCCCCAAAGACGCCTGAAGAGAGAAGCAATATGTCTCGAATACCATATGCATCCGCAATAGGAAGCATAATGTATGGTATGTTATGTACGAGACCAGACGTAGCATACGCTTTAAGCGTTACAAGTCGCTACCAGTCTGATCCAGGTGAGCAGCACTGGATAGCCGTAAAGACAATTCTGAAGTACCTATGAAGGACTAAGGAATTGTTCTTGGTATACGGTGGAAGAGAATTGAAATTGGAAGGCTATACTGATTCTAGCTTCCAGTGTAATGTAGACAACTTCAAGTCGACATCTGGATACGTGTTCTGCCTCAATAGTGGTGCGGTAAGCTGGAAGAGCTCCAACAAAACACTACCGCAGATTCAACCACCGAGACAGAATACATTGCCGCGAGTGAAGCGGCAAAGGAAGGTGTTTGGATGAAAAAAAACTTCATCCAGGAATTGGATGTGATACCTAGCATTGTCGAGCCATTACTATCTTCTGTGATAATAATGGAGCTATCTCGCAAGCGAAGGAGTAGAGATCTCATCAAGAATCCAAGCACGAACTAAGACGATACCATTTGATATATTATATCATTGGTAGAGGAGACATAAAGATGGAACGTGTCACCTCAAAGGATAATACGACGGACCCGCTATCTAAGCTGTTGGATGAAGATGAAGATGAAGTGCAAAGAAGACAAGTAATTAAGGGAAGGTTTTGATGATTTCCAAAACATCATAATCAGCTAAGTATGGAAAGCTTAGTTCCCTTAGAAGAATTTTGAACAAGTAAAAGAAGACATCAGAAGAGTTCAAAGTTCAAAGCTCAAAAGACTAGTGATCTCATGCTGAAACAGCGAACAGAAGGGTAGGTCATCAGCCGAGTCAAATCAGATGAGTTCAGTATTTGATCAGCAGAGTACCTATCAGAAGGGTCGTTTTGATCAGCAGAGTAGAAGAGATCAAGAGATTAGTCCAACGGTAATAAATGCACTTGGTGTAATAAATGCTGTAAGAGAAGGGTAGTAATGGCAAATGATTGAAGATATCCTCGGATCAGCAGAGTGCATTAAATGCAGCATTAAATGCGATGGACAGAAAGGTACTGTACACTGTACGATTGCTGCAGGGAGCCGTTTCAAAAAGAGCTGAAGGATGGATTTGAAGATGTGATTTCCTTCAACGGTCATAAATTCAAATCCAAGTATAAATAGAGCAAAGTTCGAAGAGAGATATAACACAACAAAATCAGAGATCGAAATTTTGAAGCAGAATTTCTCTAAGTCTCAAAAGCTCGAACAGCTCACTCGTCTGGTGGAAGTCATCTGTTGACAGAAACCAAGTTGAAGAAATCAGAAAAACATTATCTGAGTGATTTTGTAATAGCTGAGTGTTGTGCGAAGTGAGAATCCATCTTTGTGAGTGATTCTACTTCAAAGGATAGGTTTTCTTTGTGAATTCCTATTGTGAGCTTACAGCCTTCTCATTAGTTGTTTAGGTGTAAGTGGAGAAATATTGTAATCTAAGTGATTATAGTATAACCCAGAATCTGTGTGATCTGGAAGAGTGGACTAAAGGATTTTTATCCATATAACCACTATAAAAATTCTTTGTGTTATCTTGCATCTAAAGTTTTCTTGCATATTTAAAGTTTGCATTTTCAAACACCTTGAATTACCTAAAAGATTTTAAAAAGGAGTTTATTAAAAACTGGGGATAAAATCTTTTAAGAACTTAGTCTACTTGTGAAAAACACTTTAAAACAATCCGCTGCAAGTATACTCTTTGAAAAACTGTTTTGCTGAAAAACAGCTAAGTTACTGCAAGAAGAGTGGTCAGTCGTCTGTTCAAGATTTGTTCACGATCAGACTAGTCTGCTTACTGTTCTTCATCAGCTTAGTCTGCTGACAGAAGACTAAAAAGTTTTTAAGTTCAAAAATTTTCAGAGGTCTATTCACCCCCCCCCCTCTAGACCTCATCTGACCACTTGGGACCAACATAAGCCATTGCCTCAAAGGTATCCAAAAACATCTGTCTAAGATGGGAATCAGAAGTATGAAAAGTTGGCTTTAGTACAAGTGGGAGATTGATAGAATAGTGTCCTGCAAGCCAACTATTTGGCTGCATTTAATTGAAAGGACCATTCAATTGGATTAATAAATTCATTTTATTATATGGTCATCTTTATCTTATGTAATAATTATCTACGCATAAGGATAGAAGTCCTTAGATCACAGGGCTATGGGACAACCAGTGGACTGATCTCCAAGGCCGTGATCTAGAATATATTCAAGAGTCGTAGAATCCAATCGAGATAGGACATCATTGGATTCGGTTAGACTCTCACTATTTTGTATACTCCGATGAACTGGAGAACGTTGGGGTCCACGAGCGTGACTGGGATAGTCGATACACATAAGTGGGTGGCTTGCTGGGATGGCAAGCGCACTGAATACCCCAATTAAGAAATAACTCAACATGGAAGCGGTAGTCGCATATCGGGGTTGAAGTTATTCCAATTTACAATATTATACGAGGAACGAT
Source organism: Penstemon barbatus (assembly GCA_003313485.2). Taxonomy (NCBI): domain Eukaryota; kingdom Viridiplantae; phylum Streptophyta; class Magnoliopsida; order Lamiales; family Plantaginaceae; genus Penstemon; species Penstemon barbatus. Next base: position 47,948,355 of record CM064879.1, on the reverse strand, counting down.
CCCTAACTACTTGAGATGATAGGGTTTATCTGGTGCGAGAACGTCTATGCTTTGATATGAGTCCCGACTGACTGGAGATCGCCAAAAAGTCTCTGTGGACTCATATTGGGTATAGAGGAACTCGTATGCAGATTCATATCATCAAAAAAGGATCCATTGACCCGACTTGATAGGTTGGGAAATTCTCCTATGGATTTATGTGAGAAATTAATTCTGGTAAAATCCTCGGCTGAGGTATCTGACGACTTTATGTAAGTAGCTCATAAAGGTTAAGTCAAAGAGAATTATTTCGAGACCAGAATGCATAAGGTCAAGACAAAAGAAAAGGGAAACCGATGAAAGACCATACCCTTAAGTCTCGACTGAGAGATTGATCGATGGAGAGATTATGTCGTATGTGGAAATTGTAAATGATAAAAGGTTCACTGAATTAATTCACCAGTGATTGGGCTCCATGGGCTTGTGGCTGGACATCGACCGTGGAGTGTGGGAGAATTCCCAAATTGGCAGGGGTGCTAATTTTGGAATGGTCAATCGACAGAGTGTTCGATTGATATAGAGTAAGTCTTACTCGAATAATTAAATAATATTTAATTATAACCCACGGCCAATTATTTGGTGAACCTACGGGGGCATACACAATACACATGAAGCGAAAGCGAGGAAATAAGAACGACCGAGTCGACTGGGTCGACTGGGTGAATAATCGACTGGTTCGATTATTATGGGTAGGTCGACTGGGTCGACCCAATTGGAACAAATTGGGATCCAATTGGAATTGGATCAGGATCATAAATTAAATTGGAATTTAATTTGTGGATTAATTAATTAAGTTGGATTTAATTAATTAGAAGGGATTTTTAATTAAATGGGCTTAGAGTCTGATTTAATTAAATGGGAGATTAAGTTAATTAATTGAGCTATTTAATTGGGAGATTAAATAAAGCCTTGTCAAATTAATTAACTGGGCCATGAATTAATTAGAAGACTTGGTCTTCTAATTAAAGAGGGCCATGGCCCATGTAGGAGAGAAGAGCCCTAGTCCTAATAGGACTAGGTTAGGGAGATAACTATAAGTAGCTATCTTGTAGTTATTTTTCACACAACTCCATAAGCAAAAATTGAGCAGAGCAAAAATTCTCTCCCCTCTCCCAGTGTGATCGGCCGAATCCTTCTTCCCTGTGGTAGAAATTTTTCGTTTTCGATCTTGTTCCAAAATCGTTCCTAAGTCCTAAATCTTAATATATCTTGTGTTCTAGTCGATCAAGATATATTATTTTCGTGTAATTGTGGTGTATCAACCCGTAGAGGCGCAACACGTGGGGCGCTACTGCAGAGCTTGGATCGATACTTGCTAAAGGAGAAATCAGAGTTCGTTTTGCTAGCCAAAGGATTTGCAAGGAGATAGGTATAACGTGTAAACTTATACTATCGTTTTATTTGTATTCATATATATACAACTAGAGATGTATCCTGGCAAGATTCCGTAAGAGGTCCTAAAATTTTATATTCCGCTGTGCCTAGGGCTGTTTATCTTACCGAATCCCAACACCAATCTGCTCTGATACCACTTGTTGGTCCCAAAAGTGGTCAATGAGATCTAGAGGGGGGGTGAATAGATCCCATAAACTTTAAAAAAATTTCTCTAACTTTTTCTGTCAGCGGACTAAGCTGATCTAATTCGTAAGATTACTAAGCTGATCGCGCAGAAAGCTTTGAACAGCTGAGTTGACCACTCATCTGATTTCACTAGGCTGATTCAGATATACTTAGAGTTTCAAAACTTGTATGCAGCGGATTTTATCAGGTATGTTTTTCAAACAAGTTTCTCTTCGAAGTTTTACCCCAGTTTTGTAAATTCCTCAATTTAAAAGCTTTGTCTTTTAAACGTTTGTTTACATATGAAAATATCCAAGTTAAAAGCAAGTAATCAAACACAAGGAATTTTTATAGTGGTTATATGGATAAAAATCCTTTAGTCCACTCTTCCAAGTCATAAAAATCTTGGGTTATACTATAATCACAAAGATTACAATATACTCTGCTTGCGCCAATCAACAAATGAAATGGCCAAAAGTGCATAGTAAGAAATCACTTAAAAATCCTACCCTCCGAAGCTAGATTACTCACAAAGACGAATCTACACTTCTCGCAACACTCAGTATAGGAAATCACTCAGAAAACCTATACTACGAAGTTATATCACTAACAAAGATGGATATAAACTTCTTCTCTTTACAGTTGAATGTCACTCAGACAAACAAAGGTTTGATCTTTGTTCTTCAACAATTTTAGCTCCGTCAACATATGACTTTTCTTGTGATCAGACGACTCAACTGATGGATCTTGCTCTAAGGATATGATCTTGATTTGTTCAAGTCTCTTTTTCAATCTTCAGTTTGTCTTCTATTTATACTTCGCGGATTTGAATTTCTGCCCGTTGAAGATGAGACAGAAATCTACAATCCTCGAGTACTGGTCCCCAATTTCTGGAACGGCTCTCTGCAACTGTTGCTCTGTACACTCTGCTGTACGGATATCTGCTTTATGTCAGTCGCATTTAATGCACTCAACATGTTACCGCTGGATAGCTTACTGACCAACTTCACTTTGCTGATGGGATTACTCAGTTGATGGCTACTCTGCTGATTCAAGAATGAACACATATATATTAACTCGGCTGATGATAACCAATCTGATCTTCACTGATCTGATATCCCACTCGGCTGATTCGGTCACATAGCTTCTAGACCGTGAGATAGGTTTCACTAAGCTTTTCAGTTCTTAGTTGGTGACAACTCTTTTATTCTTTTGATCTTCAAAACCATTATGGCCTTTTTGTCTTCTGGAAAACCTTCTCCAATACTGACCAACAATTTTCCCCTTTTTGATGATGACAAAACCTTCAACTAAGAACGTCTTCCAAGTTTCAGTTTTGGTCTTCATACTCTGAGATGGAAATTATTTGATGTGATACAACTTTCAAAAACCACTTGTCGTTAGTTTTCCCTTTTGATTTTCTTCTGATGAAGGGTTCTTAGTTGTATCCTTATCTTCCCCCTTTTTGTCATCAACACCAATACTTAGTTGCATCTCCTTCTTCCCCTTTTTTCTTTTATAAAATTGCAAACTTAGTATGCTGAAGACAGGTAGGTGAGTACTTAGCTGTTCGAGATAGTCTTCTTTGCTGTTTATAACTCCAGTTAGAATAACTATTCTTCCTGACATCAAGAATTGATACCACTTGTTGATATAAGATTAGTCAGCTGATACCATTTATTTGGGTGATACCACTTGTTGGACTGATACTACGTGGTGTAGTACATTCTTGAATATCACTTGGTTGTTGAGTTCTAGTCGGCTGATGAGAAACAGTCTTCTGATAGCTTCATTTTGACTTATTGAAAACTTCATCTTTATTCAGGAATACCGCTAGTGGTACACGTTCCCCCTGAGTTCAAGAATCCGTGGTTAAGTAGTCTGATGAGAGTTACTCTTAAAAGACACTCAGCCATTGAATTCCAGTAAGTTGTTTTGGGTTAGTCTTCTGATACGTTCCCCCTCAACTTATGAATCCAAAAACAACAAACTAATTTTCTTTGTCACATGATTGACTTGTTAGTTCTGATGGTCTCTCCACCACTTGTTATCCTTTGATAGGCTTCAGCTTTCCAACAATCTTGCTTCCTTGAACTCTCCAAATGTAGCGTCTACCACTTGTTGATTTATACCAATTGTCTAACACCACTTGTTTGATACCACTCACTTGACTGATATCACTTGATGGTTTGGAGCAATCTGATATAATCAGCTTGATAGTACCATTTCGTGGTGCACACTTGATGGTATGATCACTTGTTGAATTTGTTGAAATTTGCAAGGGCAGTCAACTCATCTTCGTCATCTCACATGCACTTCACCTGTAAAAACATATGACTATTTATGGTACCCCTTATTATTGGGTCCAGCAGGGTTAGTATAACCTTTGACATGTGATGATCCAGTGACTTATGTTTTATCATGACAATACTACTGCTTGTTGGTCATGATTAAAATAGAGCTCATAAGCAAGGTAAGATGCATGAAGTATGTGATAAACATGTATATAATGTGGATGGCAATAGCTCAGTGAATATGATCAGCATGATATTATGGATAAGCATTGGATGTCATAATAATAATTATCATAATGTGATTCAAATTCTTGCCAATTATTTCATTTTTGCCTCAATTTCTTACCCGAGTTATCTAATAACTCTCCTTAGATTTAGAAGACTTAATACCACTTTTAATTTTACTCCTATCAGCAGCATATTTCAGCTTACTCGGCTGATGAGTTTACTAGTCTGTTTAGTTCTTAGGTAGCTTACTAGGTTTTCTAAACTTTTGAGCATCAGTAGACTTCTTCTTTTAAGCCTCTGATTTCGTTTTAGAGAATGATGCAATTACTTCTTTCAATTTCATTTGTATTTTCAATACGAATTGCATACTCAACTTTTAGAGTTTCATTCTCATGCTCAAGCTTTTTGTAGTCAGCTGATTTTTTAGGTTTTTCAACCTGAAGTTTCAGTGATCTGTTTTTGCACTTTTTCAGCAAAGTCATCTCTTCATTAAGCTTGACAAATGTACACACAATATTTGAATTTGTAATTTAGCATTTATTCAAATTATTCAAATAGTGCATTTAATTAATAGTAGAAGTTACCTCAGTTTCAGAATCATCAGATTATATGACAGTTGATAACTCTGTGAAAATAGAGTTATCGCGTGGACTTTTTAGGCTTAAATGAGTGTTTTTCTTGAATAATTGTGAGTCGTTTGAGATTTTATTGCATATTTCACTTTTTAGAGTCGATTCACGAATTTAATCAAGTTTTGAGAATAATCCTTGATTTTTGGTACTAATTCGATTTATTCCCTTGTAGGAGATGAAATGAATCAACAAAGTTTGCTATCAATTGAGAATGAGCAATTTCAAATCTTGAAGGTGTAAAAGGATACAAAGACAAGAGATCAGGGGCTGAAAATGCAATTAGAATCCAATTTTGTTGAAACTGAGTTGATATGCGGCAGGAATTTGTTTTAATTGTTAATGGGTTGGCGGCCCATTTGAGGATTTTTTAAGGTTGAAGAATCCTACTACACGTAGGATTATGAAGGGAGGAAATAAAAAGGCAAAAAGAGCAGAAAAAAATCACACACCATATTAGAGAAAAAGAGAAGACACGCGAGATCAGAGAGAACAAGCACACATCACACTTTTGGCTAATTTCCGTTATTCCTTTATTAGAGAAGACTATGAACTCCTCTTTTATTGTTTATTTCGTTATCTTTAGCATGAACTAATTTCGTTTAGTCTAGGGTTTTGACGGATCCATGTTATGCGAATAATGTTTTATTTTCTTTTCTAGTTTTAATTTAGTGATTTTCGATTTTTATTATCGATATTCGTTTATCTAATTTTGTGCTAATTTACTGTCAAATTGACTGGCCACCTATTTGATTGTTTACTTTTCTTGATTGAACCTGGGAACGGAATATTAAGAATAGAAGAGGAATTAGGTAGTGGGTTGCTTGTTAGTATAGGAATATACCCAACACACCCATATCCAAATTAGGTCATATGATTCATGCATGTTATTAATTCTACTAACTTAGGAATAAGAATAGTAAGTTAATTGCATAGGTTCTTAGGTGATTCGGAAGACACTTAAGAATAGAAGTGAACCCTAGGATAACGAATAAGAATCACTAGTTAAAATTAGGGAGTTAATTAACATTAGGAGTATAACATTGGTGAAGTTTAACTCTAGACCCTTGCCTCATTGATTGTCTTCTTAAGCACTTTAATCATCATCTTAGATTAATTATTTTTATAGTTTTAGTAGTTAGTTAATAAACAAACCAACAACATTTTAGCCTAGTTGAATTAGAATAAGAATTAAGGTAGGGAATTTGGTACAATTTTAGTTTCAAGTCCTCGTGGGTTCGACACTCAACTTACTCTTTATTACTTTTGCGATACGTGCACTTGCGTTTATTTGCGTGTGTAAAATCCGCAACAAAAGTTAAGCATAGAGTTTAAGGTACTTCTTCAAATTCTTTATCAGACGACTAATTGTTTGAATAAGACATGCCGGAGTTTATTTGCTTTGCTGCATCAACTAACTTTGATTTGCTCATACTAAGCTTACGCTCCTTTTTGGCACGCATTTCCTTTTCAGCTAACTTCTCAGATGATGAGTGTGGATGACCTCTGATCAAGAGTCCATACTCTTTGTCATTGTTATCTCTAAGCTTAGCTTTTAAGGAATCCCTGTCTTCCTGGAAAAGATTAGAAGAAGATGAAATAGCATTTTCATATTTTAATTTCATTTTCTTTTTATAAAGCTTCTTGAAATCATTTAGAAGTAGGGCAACATCGTCAGCAGTGAATGCTTTTTCTGAATTCAGCAGAGTCTTCTCTTCAGACTTGTTTGCTGATTTTCTTGACTTGTCTGACGCGGTAAGTGCAGCAATAGGGTCGTCTGAACTGGTTGACACTTCTAATCCCATTCTTGGCATCTTTTACTCAAATGCTTTGAGGGATGAGAACAGTTCGGAAAGGAAAATCTTCCCTAAGTCCCTTGATTATTCCATGGCTGTCACCTTCTTGTTGAATTTAGGTGGAAGAGCCTTGAGAACCTTCATGGTGATCTCCTTGTCTGAAAACTTTTTACCAAGCCTTAGAACTTCATTCAGAGTTTTGGTAAATCTAGTATCCATTTGATCAATCGTTTCACCAGACTTCATCTTGAAATTTTCAAACTCCTCAAGAGCCACACTGAGCTTGAGTTCTTTGATAGCGTCATTTCTTTCGCTTAGCTTACAGACTTTATCCCACATCTCTTTGGCTGTTTTGAGATGCTTGACCTTCTGGAATCTGTCTTCATCTAGAGCCTTTAACATTATGAACTTAGCCACCTTGTCAAGATTGACTAACTTGACTTCTTCAGGGTTTAGCTCATCCAGCTCTTTGTCAACAATCTGATTAGGCAGGTCAGTAGCCTTCACAGTCTTCTTAAATCTTAACGGTCCTTTTGTAATACATGTAAACATGTTATCATTATAAGCAGCAAGAAGGATTTCCATTCTGATTTTCCAATCTTCAAAGTTCATATGGCCATTGTGAGGAACATGGCTTATGCACTCCATTTTCAAAAAGTTTTGATTTTTCAAAATAAGCTCTTTTTGAAAATTTTGAAAAACACACTTAGGATCACGTTGGTTTGATCAGGCAGAAGATCAGGTGAACAAATCTGCTCTGATACCACTTGTTGGTCCCAAAATGGGTCAATGAGATCTAGAGAGAGGGGGGCGGGGGTGAATAGATCTCATAAAATTTAAAAAAATTTCTCTAACTTTTTCTGTCAGCAGACTAAGCTAATCTGAATCGTAAGATTACTAAGCTGATCGCGCACAAAGCTTTGAACAACTGAGTTGACCAATCATCTGATTTCACTAGGCTGATTCAGATATACTTAGAGTTTCAAAACTTGTATGCAGCGGATTTTATCAGGTATGTTTTTCAAACAAGTTTCTCTTCAAAGTTTTACCCCAGTTTTGTAAATTCCTCAATTTAAAAGCTTTGTCTTTTAAACGTTTGTTTACTTATGAAAATATGGAAGTTAAAAGCAAGTAATCAAACACAAGGAATTTTTATAGTGGTTATATGGAAAAAAATCATTTAGTCCACTCTTCCAAGTCACACAGATCTTGGGTTATACTATAATCACACATTTTCTTAGGACCAGTTCGAAGATTTTGGCTTCGAATTTCACTTCGTCTAGGAATCAATTTATTGCACAGAGATGTGCAATTGCTCATTTCTTCATTTTTTTTCTCTTTTTCTTGTTTTGTTTTCCCAAAATTTGGTTTGATCTTCATTGTTCAATTTCTTTTTAGTCATTGTGGTCACTATATTGTATTTGTAATCTGTTTTGTTTAGTAATGAAAATTTGTTTAATTATAAAAAAAAAATGAAAGACTATTACATATTGGGTTAAATGAAATTAAAGAAGTTAAACATAAATCACTAGGAAAGATATGAAACAAGAATGTAATAAACTATCAAATAAACATCTTAATCCTTTTCTACGACTAGAAATAAGATATATTGTACTATATTCGCAATGACCAAGACTTATAGATAAATATTGTCATTTGCAAAATATGTATAAAGTGTACCTAGCCAAGTACAACCAAACCCACCTAGAATTTGAGGACAAAATACCACAATTGATAAATAGGCAAAATGAAAGGTGCACACGATACTACGATGCAAATGAGTCTTATCGAACATAAGTTCAATGAGAATTTTTGTTGTTACAGTTACTTAATGATGTGTTATTTTAAATAGGCAATTTAACTCCTTGTAATAAATAAAAGGGCAAAATACCTCATTGTGATATCCTAAATAGGCAATTTTACTCCATGTGATAAGAAAAGGGCAAATTACCTCCCTGTATTTTTATATAAGAAGCACAGTACTTTCTTCTAAATTGCTCATTAATTCATATAGCAGAGAGTTAATTTCTCATTATTTCATTTCACATGGAGGTAAATTGCCGACTTTTATATCACAAGGAGGTAAATTGCTCATTATTTCATTTCACGGAGAGTTAAATTGCCTATTTTGAGTTCACAAGGAGGTTATTTGCCCATTAGACATATCACAGGGAGTTAATTTGCAATAACCCGTTATTTAATACTAATCTAGAGAATTGTAATTTTCGTAACGCACTTTAGGTCAATTTCTACTTTTGGTACACCATTTTTCGTGTCCAACACACTTGGTGCACCGTTTTAACAAATTGTGACACATTTGGTACTGCCGTTAAAATTCACCACTAATTGATGACATGACAGTTAAGTGTTATTGCAAAGTTGATGTCGTAACTTATATTGACTGATATTTTCACCCCATAACATTTGACTCTACCAAAATAGGACAAAATCTCCCAAAACATCTCCCAAAATCGCGATTAGAACATCACCTTATCGTGAAACAAATTTTCTATGTCATATGAACCATATTAATCTTTTCCTATTTTTTTCTTAAATCTTGGTCAAAATCCCCTAATTCTAATTCAATAGGCCCGTAAGTGGAGTATACTATTCTCTCAATTGGGCTGAATAAGTCCAAAGAGTACTTCACTGATGTAAGTTAATGGATAAAATTATCAGCCCATGCATATATGTGGTAAACTTGCTAATATCCATTAGCTATAAGACCATTTTTATTTAATTCACATTAATTGTAAAAGCATATTTAGAGCCACCAAGGAAAAAATGTATATATGAACCAAAGATATTTATTGCAATAGGGGTAATATTGTCAAATGTAGTCGAGATACTTTCGTCAACGTGTCATACACGCGTAAACACTATTTTGATTTTATAAACAGGATATCGCCTCCCCATCCTAATTTTCTCGGTTACATCGCTCCGCGTTATAAATTTCGTTTTCTTGGATACATCGCCTCGCGTTATAAATTTCGTTTTCTTGGATACATCACCCCGCGTTGTAAATTTCCACCAAATAGAAGGGGTTAGAACCACAGATAGAAAAATTATCTTCCCAATCAACACTGGTCTCATTCGAGAATCGTTGCAGATCTATCACGTCGAATCCAAGAGAAAAAGGCTAATCATCATTGAAAGATATGCAATACTACTTTGCCATATTTCGTATACAAAATCAATTCGCGTGAACTTTCCTCTTAGAATCGAGTATACCCTTTACCTCTTCCACATATCTATCATTTCTCTCACCCTTATATTTATAATTTTTCAATTTCCTATTTTACGATTTTGTGCTTGATGTGACCACCACATATAACTTTTTATTTGATAATTAATTTATAGTAAAACTGATTTGCAGTGACGATGAAGAGCCATCTCAAGCTTACGTGGATAGTGATTTGGAGTATTAAAGATGCATGTTGCAGCCGATGATGTACAACATTGCCAAGATTGTTCATCAGCCGAACTTCATAAAGTGCTCTATATATCGTCTAGGTAATCTGTTTTGTATTAATCCTAATATTAGTTAGATATATTTTGTAAATCTTTGAATTAAATTGCTAATCTTGATTTGAATGAATTGGTGGGACTTATTTCCCAATTTAATAGCTAATACACATGCTGCAAAAATGGTCATGTAGTTTCTTTGGGAATTAGCTATAAAACCATTTTGAACTAATATCCATCACCTAATTGCGAGTTTTAAAAGACAAAAAAATTTATCTAGTTTTCCTAATCGCGATTTTGAACATGGTCTTTCTAATCACGGTTTTAGAAAAAAAAAAAAACTTTCTTTTTTTACTTGGTCTTCGTAATCGCATTTTTTTTAAAAACTGGCATTATCGTTTTTTTTCTTTAGAAATCGCTGTTTTGAAAACTAAGCAAAAAGTTCTTAGTCCAAAATCAATAGGTGGAAGACCTAGTAAAAAATATCAAAATTGCGATTAGGAAGACCACGTTAAAAATCAAAATCGTGATTTGGAAGACAAAGTGACTTAGATTCAAAAATCACGATTCAGGAAATCGGGTAAAACGACAAAAAAATCTCCCAGAATTGCGATTATGACATCACCTTATCTTGAAAAAAACATTTATGGTTCGTGTGACCCATATTAAATTTCTTGGATACATCGCTCCGCACTACCACATGGTTTTCTTGGATACATCGCTCCGCATTATAAATTTCTACCAACAGTAGGGGTAGATTCACAAAAAAAAATTATTTCTCCATTAAAGGCTGGCTTCATTCAAGAATCTTTGCAGATCTACCACGTCGAATCCAAAAGAAAAAGGCAAATTATCAGTGAAAGATATGCAATACTACTAAAAATTGCTATATATCACATGAAAAATCAATTGTCGTGAACTTTCCTCTTCGAATCGAGTCTACATCTACCGCATATCCATAATTTCTCTCACCCTTTTATTCATAATTTACCCAATTTTTAACTTATGATTTTGTGTTTGCTGTGACCACCACATATTTACTTGGATCTTTACAAAAGTACTCTTAACTTTTTATTTGATAAATGATCTAAAGTATAAGTTGATGGATATGGATTAACCAAGTGATAAAGGTGAGAGTTAAGACGACGCTAAAGATAAATTGGAAGAGTAGGATTTGGTATGGGTGGAATTGGAAAATGGTTTCTAGTATTAGGTAAAATTTCGATTTTCCTAAGATTCTATTCGGGTTTTTTTTCCTTTTTATGTTATGTATTATCGACTATTACAAATGCTGTGATTTTCTTGCATATGCATAGTAATGAAGATTTGGATTGCAAGATATTCGAAGAAAGGAAGAAAAAAAGGGATAAAGGGATTTAAAATTAAAGTCTGTTTATATATAAATAGGTGTATATGAAACGTGCATATATATATATATATATATATATATATATATATATATATATATATATATATATATATATATATATATATATATATATACTAATAAGAGACGGTCCAGTTGTGAACAATGCAGCTGAATTTATTTTTCCTTTTTTTTTTTTTAATCTCTGGTGAATAAAACGACGTTGTTTTATTCCTTCTGCTGCTGATCGATGTTGTACCTTGTGCTGTGCTGCTTTTCATTTTCATTTAATTTTGTCTTCTCTTACCTTCGACCGTTAATATGTGTGGGCCTTCAACCGTATTTTTGGTCCGTTTTTCTTTTATTTTTGCACTTCTTCTTCTTCATCGTGCCAATGTCATCCACCATTCTTTCAATTTGAAGCTTTGCTAATTCCTTTGAAATCTTACCGTTCGTTTTCTTGTAACCTTCCTCTGTTCTACCTTTTCTTTCCTGTCTAATCGTTAAGGTCCGCGAATTCTTCTTGTCTAATCATACTTTTTCTTCTTCTTGTTCTCTCTCCGTAATCTCACTGTTCTTTTGTTCTCAATCTCACTGTTCAATGTCTTCCCATCTTATGCTGATGGTGGGTAGTAATATTTTATATAAGATTTTCGAATATAATATGATATTTACTATCCACTTGATTGGAATTGTATGATTCATAGTATTATGTGGATTTTTTAATTGTGATTCTATTGCAGGTTGTGAGATTTTGCCGTCTTACTCTTACAATGGTGTTCCTTCTCTCTGCTATAAATAGGGATCTTCATGTTCTATTTTCCACTGCTCATTCTTACCATAGGTATTTTTTCTACGCTATTTGATTTAATCTAGTTGGTCGTTATTTTGTTCTACTAGGTTTTTATTTTTTAATTGTGTTTTCGCATGTGTAATTGCAGTGAAGCTGTGGTGGTTTTGTTGCAGGTATTTTTCCTACCTAATTTATATTGAGCTTAGACAACATTATCATTATTCTTGCTGACCCTAATTTATATATATATATATATATATATATATATATATATATATTTTCTTGAGGTTGTTCATATGATTTAAATTTATTTATGTTCGTTTAGTTTGATTAAATTCCTATATATTATTTGTCTATGGTTTTACAGGTTCTGTTTCCGTGTTCATTGTCGAAGGTAATTATTGTTTCCTATAAGCCTTTGTTTTGTTGTTTTCTGTCATATCAGAATTATTAGTGGTTTTGAATTTTTTACTGGATTTGTTGTTTGATTTGTTTGATTAAATTTTTATATTTTAGACAATATTGTTATAATTTGTTGTATGTAAGTATTTTGCTCTATTTGGATTAAATGGTTGTATGTTCTTGCTTTGTATGTTAGTAATATCTGCTTGTTTATTCTCTTTTTTTTTGGGTGCTTCTATGGTTGGTGTTTTAATATATTGTCAGTTTGTTTATGGATTTCCAATATGATACAAGTTTGGGCCTTTGTTGAGTTGGTCTTATGGAGCCTGAAAAAAGCCGTAATATTGGTCGAAACGAGAAAGATAGGGCTAGGTATGCTTCTTTGTCTGACTCGGCTAGAGAGGAGGTTTTATTGCGAAGGAGATGTCGTCGTGCTTCGAATTGTGATGTTGATCCTGAGGTTTCCAATGTTATTATTCCTCCTTCTGATCTGTTGGATGATATTCCTACATCATCCGGCTCTCTTGTTGCTGATGTTGTGGGGGGTATTCCTACCTTGCCGGTAACTGCTTATGTTGTTTCTCCTGTTAATATTTCTGATGGTGTGCAATGTGAGTACATGTATTCTTTATTTTATTATTTTGTTTGTCTGTTTTTATTTTCATATTTTTTAATTTTTAATTTTTTTATGTATATTTTGTAGTAATGTGGGAAGTTGTTCCTCCTGCGTAAGTAGCGTTGAATCGTCGTGAAAAGACAAGGCTAAGGTATGCCAATATGGACCCAGTGGATAAGCCTAATTTCTTGAGTAGGCGCCGTGCTCAGTATGCGCTTAGACGTAATCCTCTCGCGGTTGTCCCCTTGTCTTTGTCTTCTGCTGTTGGGGTAGCGGGTGTTGGTGCGGTTCCAATTGGTGAGTTACTACTTGCAGAACTAAGTGTGGCTTTTTTTTTTACTTCTACTATTGTGTTACATTATCTTTTAAAGTTGTTCTCGACTTACAGATCTTCGTGATGAGGTATCTTTGTCTTCGGGTGTTCGCAGTCGTTCTAGGCGTTTTGACAGGATTAGTGTGGTTCCACTGGCTGTGTGGTCTTTGCCTCAACAGGACTCTTGTGTCTTTTGTTGTACTTTGAAGTTTTTCAGAGAGCCTCCAGGGTTTTGCTGCTGCAGTGGCCAGGTTGTTTTGGTGTCCAATTATGTGGTTCATTTATACTGATGTAGCTTCTGAGTTTGCTTGTGAACTTTGTTGAAAGAATAGGTCCTATAATCATGCATTTGCTTTTACGTCTATTGGGATGACTATACATCCTGATTCTTGGTGGGCTAGGGATGGTATATATGCGCTGAGAGTATTGGGTAAAGTCACACATTTTTTCAATCCTATTGATGGGACTCCTAATCTGTCTGGACTATTGTAGTTGTTTTTTTTGGATACTGCTGAAGACCTTAGTGATGAGATCTTGGGAATAGGGATTTGCGCCGGGATGTTATGTCTCTACTTATCCAGGCATTGTCTGACAACCCATATGGTAAATTTTTTAGGCGTTTAAGGTCGTGGGAAAATCCTAGTGATGCGCGTATTGTTATACGGACTACTCCAGTTTTAGAACAAAAAAATTTCAATATTCCTACCGTGAATGAGGTGGCTGGGGTTTGGAAAGATGGAGATGAAGATGTATCTGGTTGTGAACGAGATATCCGTGTGTATACCGAGGAGGGTCATACTCATAAGGTAAATTATTATTATTCGTGTTATAACCCGTTGCAGTACCCAATCTTGTTTCCTTATGGGGAGCCAGGTTGGCATCCTGGAATTGCGAAGGTGGGGCTGCGTCGGGATGCGTCTTCTGGTAAGCGTAAAGATTTGTGTCCTAATGCTAGTGTCGTTGACCTAGGTAATATTGGATCTGCTGCTCAGATATTAGCTGCCGAAGAAGAAGGTGAATTGATTTATTTTTTAAAATTATTTTGTTTGTGTATTTGCTGCTGAGGATGTAGATGAATCTTTCTATTTTGTTAATTTATTTTGGTTATGCTGTTATTGTTGATTTTTTCCTTTTCTTGCAGCTTTCGAAATTAACCGAAGAAACAGGGGTAATGTTTCTTGTCGTGAGTATTCTTGTTATCAGGCTCAGATTCAACCTAATGATTATTCTATTTTGCTAAATGCTGGTAGGCTTGGTCACGAGTATATTATTGATATGTACATTAAGCTGGAGACATCTCGCCTTGATTATTATAGGTCAGAACAGGTCCAGAAAGAATTGCGTACAGAGTCGTACCAGGAAGTTATTGACAGCGTATATATTCATGGTCAGAATGATCCTTCTAGCACTGGACAAAGAGTCATGTTGCCTTCTTCTTTTATTGGTGGCCCGCGTGACATGAGAAAGCGTTACGTAAATGCAATGGCGTTGGTTCAAAAGTATGGTAAATCGGATCTATTTTTAACTATGACTTGCAACCCGGCTTGGAAAGTGATTGCTGATAATCTTCTTCCGTGTCAGAAAGTTCATGACCGACCTGATTTAGTTGCACGTATTTTTAGAGCGAAACTGAAGGACCTAAAGAACGAAATCGTAAAGAATTTTTTTTTTTGGTGAAGTGGCTGCTTACGTATACACAATTGAGTTTCAAAAGCGGGGCTTGCCACATGCACACTAGGTTATAATCTTGGCCGCTCGTCATAAGATTATTTCTCCGACGGTGTACGATCAAATAATTTCGGCTGAGCTTCTTGATGGATCTCATCCATTATTACGGGCTTTAGTTGTCAAGCACATGATGCACGGTCCTTGTGGGAATCATAATCCAAAAACCGTGTGCCTGCGAGATGGACATAGCAAGAATCATTATCCTAAGGATTTTGCAGCGTCCACCATAAATGGGTCCAATTCTTATGTTGTTTACAGAAGGAGAGATGATGGTAGATCTGTCTATATTAAAGGTGCAAGACTTGATAATCGATGGGTTATACCTTATAATCCTTACTTGTTGGTAAAGTTCGATTGTCATATTAATGTAGAGATCTGCGTGGATATAAAGTTGGTGAAATATTTATACAAGTATATTCACAAAGGCCATGATAAGGTAGCCTATCATGTTGTATCGGTTACTGAATTTGAACAACGAGATGAAATACAGTCGTACCAGGATGGTCGATGGATATGTGCTCCTGAGGCTATATGGAGGATATTTGCATTTTCGATAAGTGAGATTCATCCTCTGGTACTTATTATGCTTGTGCATCTCCCAAATCATCAGGCGTTACGGTTTGGGATGCAACAAAATTGACGCAAGTTGTTGCCAATCCTTTGTCTGGAAAAACGATGCTCACTGAGTTTTTCTCAATGAATTTTTCTGATGCTGATGCTAAGTGATTAAATCTTTTATATAAAGAATTTCCTGAATTCTTTGTCTGGGAATCGGTTAATCGAAAGTGGAAATTAAGTAAAAAGTTAACTGTTCTTGGTCGATTAAATGCTGTAAATCCACTGGAGGGTGAGCGGTATTTTGAAAGACTGCTTTTGTCTAGCGTTCGGCACCCTGTCTCTTTTGATGATCTTATGACTGTTGCTGGTCATAATTTTAGTACGTTTCGAGAAGTTGCTGTTCGAAGGGGCTTAATTCAATCGGACGAATATGTTGATGGATGTTTGGTTGAGGCTTCTTTGTATGAATTGCCTTATTCTTTGAGGGTTTTGTTCGCTATGCTTCTTGTATATGGTATTATTGGTGACCCTCAAGCTTTGTGGGATAAGTATTATCGTGCTTTATCGGAGGATTTTGTTCGTCATGTTTCTTTTTCGGATACTTATGTGTTGCATAGAACTGTTGAAGTTATAGAAACAATGCTTACGTCTATGGATAAATCTTTGGTTGATTTTCCTATACGCTTACCTTCGGAATGTTCGCCTGGTGGTAATAGGCATAGCAGGGATTATGATAATGAATGTTCAATGGAAGTCTCAAATGAAGATATGCTTTCAATTGGTCTATTAAATGCATGTCAAAAATCAGTTTTTCATACCATTGTTTCCAAGATAAACTGTGGAGAAAGTGGAGTATTTCTTTGGATTGCCCGGGTGGTACTGGTAAGACTTTTTTATATCGTGCTCTGCTGGCTTATGTTCGTTCGAGGGATGGTATAGCTTTGCCTGTTGCAACTTCTGGTGTTGCAGCATCTTTGCTTCCTGGTGGACGTACAACCCATTCTAGATTTAAACTTCCTTTTGATGCTCTAGATAAAACTAATGGAAAAATTAGCAAACAAACAAGTCTTTCTAAGATGATTGTAGAGGCAAAGCTTATTATCTGGGATGAGGCGTTTATGGCTAATCGTTTTTCTATTGAGGCGTTAGATTTGACGTTGGCTGATCATTGTGATAAATCTAAACCTTTTGATGGAAAAATTGTGTTATTTGGTGGTGATTTTCGTCAAACCTTACCGATAGTAGTTCATGGTTCTAGGGATGCTATGATGGAAGCTAGCTTTGTTAGTTCAAAATTGTGGAAAGGTTCTGACTAGGTTAAGGTTGCATGATAATATGAGAGCTAAGGAAGATCCTTTATTTACATTTTTCCTTTTGGAAATAGGAAATGGAGAGGTACCGTATGTGTTTGGAGAAAATATTCGTTTGCCCTCCTCCTTGATAATACCTTTTGTTGATGTCAATACTCCCCTAGATCAGCTAATATATTGTGTATATCCTTGTATTGATATTTTTTTGACTGATCCTCATTCAATGGTAAGCCGTGCTATCCTTACTACTAAGAATGAATGTGTGACAGAGCTTAATGATTTATTAATTGATCGGTTTCCAAGTCAATTGGAAGAATATGTGAGTTTTAATAGGACTAACGATGCTTTGCAACAGTCTGAATACGAAGATTATTTAAGTGGTGTAACGGCTAGTGGATTGCCTCCACACGTACTTAAGTTAAAGAAAATTTGTCCAATCATGTTGTTGAGAAACTTGAGTCTCATAGAAGGTCTGTGTAATGGGACGCGATTAATTTGTACAGAACTAGGTGATAATTTCGTTGGAGCATAAATCAGCACTGGAGATTTTAAAGGACACCATGTTTTCATATCACGTATTCCATTAGAGTCGTCTGATAAGCTTAAGTGCCCTACTCCGTTCAGAAGAATGTAGATACCTGTAAGACCATGTTTTGCAATGACGGTGAATAAATCTCAAGGACAGACTTTGGATTTTGTTGTTCTTTATCTACGGGAACCAGTTTTCTCTCATGGTCAGGTCTATGTTGGTCTCTCTAGAGTAAAATCTTCTTCTTCGGTGAAGGTTTTAATTCATCCTGATTCAAAAAATTATGTTCATGTAGACCATACAAAGAATATTGTGTTTAAAGATTTTCTTGCGTTAGCCTAGAGGAACTGATAAGGTTGTGACAATATGTTTATTGTGTCAACTCATGATTTGTTGTCTCTTGTTTGTCATGTGCCTGCTAAATTGTTTGTGTTTTATCATGAATACTTATTAGATTATTTTCATCTTTATAGGGTGGTGTTGTTATTTTTAGTCTATGGTATCACTTCTATGTTAACTATTTTGTGCAGAAATATGACTACCAAAATGTTGCACATTCGAGATATTGATGAGGATACAAAGTTGTGGAAGATTAGGTTGATAGTAGAGGAGAAGACGCAGCGACGTCGATCAAGAACTGGTTCAGTTGACTATCAACGTATAGTGTTTGCTGATGAGACTGTAAGTATACGTTACTTTGTTTTTTCCTTTCTATATATTTTTTATACTTCAAGCTTTATATTGAAACAAATGTATATTACATTTCAGGGTCAGGAGGTTATTGTCTCGATTTTTGGGGTGACATTGATCATTTTAGAGACAATTTAGAGTTACACAAGACATATGTTGTCACTAAGGCGAGGGTTAAACGATGTGATCCTAAGTTCTGCAAGTTTGACTATCCCTATTCTTGGACTCTTACTAAGAAAACTCCTTGCCAATTGGAAACTGAAAGTTGTATTCCGCAATCAATTCTTAATGTGAACTTTACGTCATTACTTGATCTTAGTAGTCGAGTTGGGACTGATGAAATTATTAATACGTTTTGACCTCTGTGTCATTTTTTTGTCATTAAATTATAACAAGTTATGTTGTTATTTTTTGTGTTACTAATATAATTTTTTTTGAATTTAAAAGATGTGCTGGCTATTGTCATTGAGAAAAAGGAACGTCGCTCCTCTGGAGGTGAAAATGTAGTCAAGGAATATGCTATTGTTAATCAAGAGTAAGTGAAATATGATATTTTGAATAGCAATATATTGTTATGTACGTAAATATACTGTTTTTATAATTATATTTATTATGATTCAGGAAAAAAGTTGTTATTCTTACCTTGTGGAATGCAGTAGCTGAATCGGAAGGTCCTCTTATTGACGGGGCTGTTGATATTTTCCCAGTTGTCAGAGTGTCAAACTTATCTGCCTCTGCCTTCTATGGTTTAGATTACTTACTTTTGAAAACATTAATTTTCCAGACATTCTTTCGCTAACAATACGTTTTGATAAATAATTGTGTATGTTCTGTTTTTCCAAGGTGGTTCGCTTGGTTCATCGCCGTCAACTGTTGTTGTCGTGGATCCACAGATTCCAAAGGCTCAAAATTTAAAAATCTAGTACATTAGTTATTGAATATTGATTTAATTTTTTTTATTGTTAATTTAGGATTTTATTTAATTTTTTGACTAAATTTTAGGCGATCAAACAATTTAAAAATAATTGTGGAGATGATTGCGAATGATAATTTTGTTCATGCTGAGTCCTCTGGCGTGTTTCCAACAGAGAATGTAGTATACATAGCTGATGTTTTATCCGAGACCAAGGTATTTATATCGTTGTAGTTGTTTTACTTCTCTGTGTTTGTTCAATATTCCTTTCATTTATATGCTCAAGCTGATCTGGTTTAATTGAATATTATTGTGTATTTCGTCCTACTGTGAATTTTAGGTCGAAAGGTTCACAGTTCAAGTAAGTGTTCAAATTACTGACCTGTATCAAAAATATTACTACATGGCTTGTGAGAAATATTTCTCTAACATTGATGCTGAGCTTTATTACCATTACATCTGTTTGGCGTGTAAGAAACCTACCAGAGCAAAACCCAGGTTTGTAACTACTTTATTATATGAATGTTGTCATTTTGGAAAGTAGTTAGTATGGCTTTTTGAATTTATTGATGTTGATAATTTCAGGGAAAAAATTCATGTTAACATCTATAATGGAAGTGGTCATCTAGATGTCATTGTATTTGGACCACATGCAATCAATATAACGCAGTCAGACTCTGACATGTGCATGGAAGTCTTTAACAAGGTTATTTTCTTTTGTTTGTTTTTAGTAATAATACTGACAGAAATGTGACAACTACAAGGTTTCTTTATATTAAGTTGCAGGAGAATTTTCTTTTAGCTGATACCATTAATAAGTCTCTCAAGGATGCTAAATTTTTCATGAAGATAAGAAAGAAGCCGCATCAATTTGGTGGCATGAGTTAGTTTCAGTATGCTGTGGTGAATTTACTGATAGAAATAGTGTCCTGCAAGCCAGCTGTATGGCTAGCATTAATTGTAATTAATGAGGAACTATTCAATTTAGATTAATAAATGCACTTTTATTAAATGGTCAACTTTATCTTATGTAATATTTGTCTACGCATAAGGATAGAAGTCCTTAGATCACAGGGTTATGGGACAACCCGTGGACTGATCTCTAAGGCCGTGATCTAGAACATATTCAAGAGTCGTAGAATCCAATCGAGATAGGACATCGTTGGATTCGGTTAGACTCTCACTATTGTGTATACTCCGATGAACTGGAGGACGCTGGGGTCCACGAGCGTGACTGGGATAGTCGATACACATAAGTGGGTGGCTTGCTGGGATGGCAAGTGCACTGAATACCCCAATTAGGAAATAACTCACCATGGAAGCGGTAGTCGCATATCGGGGTTGAAGTTATTCCAATTTGCAATAGTATACGAGGAACGATCCCTAACAACTTGAGATGATAGGGTTTATCTGGTGCGAGAACGTCTATACTTTGATATGAGTTCCGACTGACTGGGGATCGCCAGAAAGTCTCTGTGGACTCATGTTGGGTATAGAGGAACTCGTATGCAGATTCATATCATCAACAAAGGATCCATTGACCCGACTTGATAGGTTGGAAAATTCTCCTATGGATTTCTGTGAGAAATTAATTCTGGTAAAATCCTTGGCCAAGGTATCTGACGACTTTATGTAAGTAGCTCATAAAGATTAAGTCAAAGAGAATTTATTTCGAGACCAGAGTACATAAGGTCAAGACAAAAGAAAAGGGAATCCGATAAAGACCATACCCTTAAGTCTCGACTGGGAGATTGATCGATGGAGAGATTTTGTCGTATATGGAAATTGTAAATGATAAAAGGTTCACTGAATTAATTCACCAGTGATTGGGCTCCATGGGCTTGTGACTGGACATCGACCGTGGAGTGTGGGAGAATTCCCAAATTAGCAGGGGTGCTTATTTTGGAATGATTAATCGACAGAGTGTTCGATTAATTTAGAGTATTAATTGCTCAAGTAATTAAATAATATTTAATTACAACCCACGGCCAATTATGTGGTGAACCTACGGGGGCATACACAATACACATGAAGCGAAAGCGAGGAAACAAGAACGAACCAGTCGACTGGGTCGACTGGGTCAAAATCGACTGGGTCGATTAAATGGGTGGGTCGACTGGGTCGACCCATATGGAACGAAAATGGATCCAATTGGAATTGGATCAAGATTATAAATTAAATTGGAATTTAATTTATGAGTAAATTAATTAATTAGGATTTAATTAATTAATGGAATAATTAATTAATTAGACTTGGAGTTTAATTAATTAATTGGGAGATGATTTAATTAATTGGGCTATTTAATTGGGAGATTAAATAAAGCCCTGAAAGATTAATTAATATGGGCCATGAATTAATTAGAAGACTTGGTCTTTTAATTAAAAGGGCCATGGCCCATGTAGGAGAATTAGTATCCTAATCCTAGTAGGATTAGGGTATGGGAGATATCTATAAATAAGAGACTAGGTCTCATATCTCACACACAACTCTTCAAGCAAAATCAAGAAAAGCAAAAATTCTCTCTCCCTGTCCCTGTGATCGGCCGAACTGTTCTTCCACTTTGGAAGAATTTTTCGTCTTTGTTTTTCGTTTCAAAGTCGTTCTAAAACCTAGATATTAATATACCCTATGTTCTAGTCGATTAGGATATATTAATTTTCGTGATATTGTGGTGTATCAACTCGTAGAGGCGCAACGCGTGGGGCGCTACCAAAAGGTGTGGGTCGATCAACCGGGGTCAGAATTCAGAGCTCATCTTGCTAGCCGAGGATTTGCAAGGAGACAGGTATAAACGAGAAAACTTATACTGTCTCTTATTTACATTCATATATATACAACTAGAGAATATCCTGGCAAGATTCTTTAAGAGGCCCTAGAAAATTTTATATTCCGCTGTGCCTAGGGCTGTTTTTCTTACCGAATCCCAACATTTACAGCGTATTCAGGCAAAGGTTGTGGATAAAAAAATGAATGTTCGTCCTCCAAAACACGAACTGTTATCGAACAGCCAACTAATGTTGGGACTTCTGTTTTTGAAGATCTATTTCAGAATGGTATGTAATAGTAGGCATGAGTTTTTCATGAAAATATTTGTATTATTCAGTATGTCTAATTTATTTATTATTTCTTTCAACAGGACTTACTTATGCAGATCAAGATAGTAAAAATACACCTACTCTTATTTCAGCCAAGGAAAAAGCATAATTGATTATGAAGTTCTTCTTGTATAAGCTAGTGATGTTTTATTTTGTATGTTTGATTATGGTACTTTGATAACAGCTGAATATTTCCTTGGTTTTGTTTAGTAAAAATTAGTCAGCTGTGTGACTTGTACCTTGTCCTATAACTGTAGTTTTTGTAAAATCGCTAATGACGATGTTATGTTTTTGTATTACTCTTATATATTATGTTAATTGATGGTTTTGTTGATTACTTTGTTCTGAATCTATAAAATATGCTATGTGTGAGCATTTTGATTATGTCCATACCAGTGTTTAATGAAGATAGCCACTCCTTGTCTATTATTTTTATATAATAAATGAATATTTTGTACGTGTAAATTTATAAGCAAGGCTGATAGTATTTTGTTACTTGGATTATCAAGAGTTGAATGAATAAAATAGTTAAATAAATTGGTGATAACGATAAATATAAGACCCACACATATATTATTGGAATAATTCAGTAACTGAAGTACAACAGAAATACATTGCATAATTAAATTTGAAAAGTATTTAATCTAAATCGTTCATTGATGATGAAGGTGGTAAAGGTCCGTTTGATGTTGCCTGTGGGTGGTATGGTCTAAACAAATTTCCTCTCATTCTCATTACCCGTAGATTTTCACGCATAGCTGGGTTATTAATTGCTTGTCTTGGCAGTGGAATGCAAAAAGGTATATGGTAATTGTCATTGTTCTCAAAATTGTTATATAGATGATCTTGTATATAAATAGTTAACCTATTCGATTAGACAGCGTCCAATATATCCAGCATATGTTGAAGTACCAAATGCATTCGGCTGTGTAACCAACAACTTCACTCACTGTGTATATCAAATCGATAAAATGGATTCTTCGGACATTGTTTTCTGAAATCACAGCATTAGCTCCGTTGAAGTATTCAAGAGCTCCATTGTATATTATGAACTTTCCACCGTGCCAAATATCAAATTCAAAATAGTGGTTCATTGAAAATTGTTGTATTTATAAAAATATTGTAAATGAATGTGTATTTAATAACTGATTTTTCCAAAATAAATCACTCTATATTATTTATGAAATAAGGTTAGATTAAATACATACCTGTTAGAATATTTGAGCAGCCGGCATATACGAATATGAAATATAATAGATGATGAGTATTGTTGTTTATTCCTCTATTTATAAGCATACAAACTTTCTTAAGATAGAGATATAAGTTGTAGGCTATAGGTTGTAGGTTTCATGTGACTACAATTGCTTTTTTCTAATGAAACATTGAGAAGCGTGCAAAATTTTAAAATTTATATCTGATTATTACATTGCTGGTTATCGAAAATCTACTGCATTAACTTGTTCAACTCTTTGTATTAATAATACATTGTAAAGTGTGCCATACCTTTCAGTTAATGGTATGTCTAAAGATATTATAAACTCAAATATGTATTTAAAATTGATTTTTTAATAATTTTTTAACATTCTTCTAATACTTATTATTAAGGATCGGTCTAAAATAAGATTTTTTAGACTGGAGTAAATGATATATTATCATTTACCTTATTGACACATGTCTTCTTAAAAGATAAGTTCGAATAATTTATATATTCATTTCTTAAAAATTTTGGAACAAATTCGTCTTTCTTATCATTGTAGTTTAATTCATTAGTCTATCTTAAATACACGTATGTTCCATAAAATATTCTTAATTTATGCTAAACTTATACGAACAAAATGGGTCTTAAGATTTTCTGATTAAAGATTATTTTAGTTATGACTTTTATTAATTGTGTGTGATGTTCCAACTCAACTATTAAATAAAATGGGAGAAATCGATATTTTAATATATGCTGTTTAGACAATTAAGTAGTCCGGATGTTTCTATGTTTAAGTTTAATAAGTATTTTACAAAGTCCATTTATCAATTGGTAGTAAGTATGGCACACCTTTCAATATAATGCAACATACATATATATAGATAATATATAATATTAGGGAAAATTCTTACTTAGACCTGGTCTAGGAGATTTTTCCTAGACCTTGTGGTTGAAAAACACTCCACATCATTAAATGTGATGATGTGGTGCTGTCACAATGATGATGTGGAGTGTTTTACAACCACAAGATCTAGAAAAATCTCCTAGACCAGGTCTAAGTAAGAATGTCCCTAATATTAGTGCATGTATGCATGATGGTCAGACTAATGTAATATGTGAACTCATACATGTGTATTGATCAGATTTGGCCGATTGTGTAGTCCATGAATTTAGCAATAGATAACTGACAATTTTAAACCGTTTGGAAATAAAAAATACACGTCCATTGGATTTAGGAGACGAAAAGGTGTGATATATCTATAAATTATAAAGACTTGTTTATTCATTCTTAATTAACCGAACAGAATAATTATATTTTTTTCAAATATAAATAATTAAATATATTTTCAATATGGATCCTAATAAAAATAAGAACAATTTTGTTAATGAAAATGACAAAAAAAAATTGCTCATGACGACAAGAATGATGCTCACGAGTAAGTCAGATATTTTGGTTTAATAAAATTATCTTAGTTTTTTCCAAGTTGAATTAATCCAAATATGTATACTGAATTTCTTTTAAAATATTATTCGTTGTTTGCTTGTGTAAAATAATTTTCCTTTAAGTGATATTCTGTTAGAATTATTTATCCAAACTAATATTTTATATCGCATGTGTTGTTAATAGGAAAGAATTTATCGCTGAAATGGAAGAATGGATACGTAAAATTGATGAGGACAGGCGACGTGAGAGATGGCAATATGAAGGTGAAGTGGACGAATCGAATGAACAGGTTGATAATGAAACACCAAGAGAAACAGAGGTTGGAAATAATTCACCTATAGAGGAAATAAATAAAGAAAAACAAGAAGAAAAGAAAGAAGAAGAAGAATAATGTTATTATCAAGAAGAGGAGGATGGAGACGATTCTGATGAAGATAGTGATGTGATATTGGACCGAATGGATCGTATAAATGTCATATTCTTTTAGGTTTTATTATACATTTTTATTTGAATAAATAATACATTCAATTTCTTGGGAACATAATTAGTTTAGCATTGTTAGTTTGTTTTATTCAATAAAAATTAATAATGTTTTTATATTACCAAGCCTCCAGAATTCTTTTTGCTGTTAGTCGCTGGTTCTTATTAAAAAAATGGATTCCATGTACATTTTTTTGAAAGAATGCATGTAGTCATGGAAAAATATAAAAATTCTTAAGGATTGTTTTTGTGAATTGCTACTTTTAATATTTTAGCAATGATAGTAACCAGGTTCAGGCCGGACAATGGTAAATATTATTGGGCTTACAATTTCTCGGCCCAAATATTAACTATAGTATTATTGGTTTCTATTATTTATAAATTTACAGTAGAATAATATTTACAAGCACTTATTAATGATTGTTTAGGGTTAAAATTGGATTTCTAAAAAGTATAAGGGAGAAAAAGTATTAGCATGGACCTTTCTAAAGATGGGTAATTATGAATACCGATGGTTCGTTTTTTCTATGTAATAGGAAAGAAAACTGAAACCTTCCACTAAAATATTATACCGAGACAAAGATAGGCTGTCAATAATATAAATGAATTATGATGAGAAATTTGTCATATTTCTTACGAATTATACATGGATGATAATTGAACCCGGTGACCATAAATAAGCACTAACATTTATAGTAATACTAAGAAATGAATAAGTATAATTTAAGGAATATTTGAACCAACTGTGACTGTTTTTTCAATAAAGAGGCTAATATTAAATGAAAACTCTATTTATATCTATTTTAAAAATAAGCACTACCTTGTACTGTTATTAATCTTGTGATAAGCACTTTCCTGGGAAAATTAGAAGATTAACTTTTTTTGACTCATAAAACTCCATCTATTAGTCCTTAAAGATACCAATTAATAAAGTTCAAGTAATTATTTCTTTAAAATCAATTAAATGTCCGGGTAGAAAATATATATTATTGTTAAAAATATTGTTTTCTGGAATATATTGAACTTCTATCCCACATTTAAAAAACAAATCATCTTAATAGACTTTATAAACAATTGGACAATAAGTATTAAATGTGGTGCTTGTTTGTTTAGTGTAATATATTGAAAGATTTCATTGAATATATTACAATAAACATACGGGCATCCCTTTTCCACATTCCGATAATATTTATTATTTAAACTAAACTATAGTTTTCAAGTAAATCCTAAATTTTTATGTTTGTGCTGGTGTTCATATTTGGAGAAGAGGTAATTTTTTCTCTATTTCAACTTTTTGTGTATTTGATGATTTATGAACATTTTTCGTTATGCTCTTATTCATAGTGGATTTTTTTTATATATAATTTTATTGGATTACCTTTTTGTTTTTTGTAACAAAAATAAAAAAATCAAAGTCATATGACACCTCCACTCGAACCACTGCCGTTCAAAATCAAAACCCAATCCTTGTGCAATTCTAAAATTAGAGAAGTGCATTATAGAAGATAATTTAGAGGGAAAAAAAATAGCAACAGTTCGCAACAAAAGAAAAAAAGTAATAAATCAAATTTCAATTTCTTACCTTCCTTATATTGATCAGCAGGTGATTGAAAGAAAAGATGAGAGATGGTCTCCGAAATCACTTTCCCTCATAAACCTTCACTTCATCCTCATCGTCTGCCTCTACAATTTCAACGTTGACCATACAATTCTTCCTTCTCCCTCTGCAATCTCACCATTCATTCTCTTACCCACTTATGTCTTTCTTTTCTGTCTAATTTATGTTTTCACCTTTCCGTATATATATACTTATCAATTGTTGTTTTATTTACCATTTGTAGGTGGTCAGTAAAGTAGTGCTGCACCAAGCATTACTTCAATATGTTTTGATTTTTGTGTTTCCAAGATTCTCATAATTACTTCACTCTCACACTACTTTCTAAATGCTATTACATAAAGGCAGCTAAAAATATAATGTGAAATTCATTATTTTTTTAATATAATTTTTCACCACTTCTTAATTGAGAATTTCTCAACAATAATGCTAAAAATTAAATAAATTATTCGATATTCAACTCAAATATTAAATTAAAATATAATTTTATTTGTCATGTCCTATGAAAATAATATTTGCAATTGGTTGACAATCTATTTTTTTTAGTTTAAACTGGTCATTAAATTTAATGGGTAGTACTTTTTTATATTAATAAGCTATTTAACATGTAATTTATAACTAATAAATATCTTTCGATTCATTTTTTTTAGTTTAAACTGGTCATTAAATTTAATGGGTAGTACTTTTTTATATTAATAAGCTATTTAACATGTAATTTATAACTAATAAATATCTTTCGATTCATGACGCTATACCACGTTCACAAGCAAAAGAAAAAGGACAATGACAAGTCCGCTATTCGAGAAAAGACTATTCGAAAAGTTGACTAATAATGATTTTTGCTCCTGTTAATATTTCTTAACTGCAATAAAACCATGAAATGTCTAAGTAATTCTTTTCAATTATGAATTTTGTAAATTTATTTATTCCTTTTTTTATTAATCCCTGATAAACTAAACGACATAGTTTTAGATGTCTTGTGGCTGTGATGTGTTGTACATTAAGTTGTGGTTATTTTCATAACCCTTTAATTGGCCTCTCAACTGATTATAATAAGCGAAATAAGTTCAACAAAATAAAAAAGTTCCAACCTCAACCAAACCCACAAACTAGAATAAGCTGCCACTAACGAAAGGAAATTTCACAAAATTATTATATCGTAACCAACATAAGGCATATAGACACCATGAAAAGTATCAATAATTTTTGTTAGCAAAGTACAATAACTGAAGTAATACAAAAATGAACTATCAATTTTTACAAACACAGGATGATTATCAAATCAACAATCAATTTAATATCAAGAACAGTAACATTTATTCAACGAAGAACATTTAATTGCAGAAACTAAACCCTAGATAACAACTTGAGTATTATATATGCTCATACAACATACAATAAATTGAAAAAACATTTGTGAAAGAGACTTGGTCATTTATGCTGGTACGTTGGTGTGAAGGAATAAAAATTGGGTAAAATTAGTTGTTGGATTCTTATATAATTGAATTGCTAAGAATATCACAAAAACCATTGATAAACAAATCATAGGTTAACAAAATTAAGATCAATAAACTTGTTGATGATTAATATGAGTACATCCTCGCTACTCAACAGTAATAGTTATAGTAAAGAAAACTTCTAGTTTCCACTATAATTGAAGCATATATATATATGTATGTATGTACGTATTTTTTCTTTCCCTTGTTTCTACACAAACAATCTTTAAATTTTTACGTAATAATTTGTAATATCTATTATAGTTGGTTTTAGAATAACTATATATATATATATATATATATATATATATATATATATATATATATGTATGTATGTATGTACGTATTTTTTCTTTCCCTTGTTTCTACACAAAAGACAATCTTTATTTTACCTTCCTTATTCTTTTACCTGTAAACGTGATATAGCATGATGGATATAGAAAAATTTATTAGTTATAAATTACATGTTATGTAGCTTATTAATATAAAAGTTTACCGTCTATTAAACTTAATGAGCAGTTTCAACTGGGAAAATAGATTATGAAATTAAATTATACTTTAATTTAATATATAAGTTCAATATCCAATAATTTATTTAATTTTTAACATTAGTCTTGACAAATTTCCAATTAAGAAGTAGTGAAATATTAAACTAAAAAAATAATGAATTTCACATGATATTTCCAACTTCCTTTATGTAATAGCATTTCGAAAGTTGTTTGAAAGTAAAGTATTATGAAAATATTTTAAACACAAAAGTCAAAACCTATTGAATTAATGTTTGGTGCAGCATTACTTTTCTTATCATCTACAAATGGTAAGTTTAAAAATTATTTTACTTATTTAACACTAAAAAAAGAACCCCGCTGTCATGTCTCGGGATTACGGCCATGAATATCTTCAAGGTAATCAATGGTTTTAGAGAAATTGTATAAAAGAGTAGAGAATAAAGATGGGAGAACGGTTAGAAGAAGAAAGAAGAATTGTGATGAAGATGAGAAATTGTAAGGAAGAGAAAGAAGAGAGAATTCAGAATTGAGAGAAATTAGGGAAAACTTGATATTTCATTAATTGTGTTATCGAGTGGTTACAATTGGGTTTATATAACAAAATAAACTAATAAAAAGTATCAAGCTAACAACATACACTGTAATGATTATTTAACCCTTACGACATAAATGACTATTTAACCCCTGTCTCCTAGGATATGACATTGCCCTCCCCTTAAGATGATCCTTGTCCTCAAGGATCAAAACTTGTCTTTAAACGGAAGTATGGAACCTTCATTGAAATCGGGTGGGCAGCTCTTGGATACATGTCAGCAAATGGCTTGATAATCACCCTAATCAGTGCAGAAAAATATGAACCCAATTCAAAGCTCCGTAGTTTATTACTATGCCAAGTAGCAAGCAAACAAAAGGCCACACATGGTAATTCATGAAGCTCATTTGTCTGTGAGGATAGGCTAATCACCAGCTTAAGAAACCAATCTATAGCACTGCCGAATAAAGTTGATGAATCAGCTGTATATGTAGCTAACACCACTAAAGATTTTATCACGGAAACTATGCCTTGACAAGCACCAAAATTACCACCAAAGTTTGGAAGCAAGACAATGATAAAATCAGGTGTACAATCCTTCATAATAAGAGTTCCAACAGTGGATTGTCCATGCAATGTATCTATAATGTTTCTTTCCATCAATTGTATTAGAAGCACTGTCATTGAAGATGTTAATAGGAACACACCAACACTCCTTAATACTCCGCTGCTGTTATCCACAATACCAATTGCAGCTGGAGTTAAACCATTAAGTTCATCTTGTTCCGAGTTCACAACTTGCAAGTTCACAAAATTTGATAGTGAAAATGATGTCTCCCTAAGAATCCCATTGAACTTCACATTAGGAACATCCAAATTCTTCAACTCAACAATGTGATGCAGAGAGGCTGAAATTAAAAGATCAAGAACCTCAAGCTTTTTCATCACCCAATTATCCATAAGAATTTCACTATCTCCACCAATTATATTAAAATGTATGAGCCTAAAACTCAAGTCATATAATACCCCAACCTCTGAATAATTATCTAGAGTATTCAAATCCCAATTGTACAACACCCCGTATGGGTTTGAGAGTGAAGCCTCCAAGTCCATGAATATGGATATATCAAAATCCGACCCGCAAACCATGTCGCATTGACCCGTATCAAACACTAAGTGCAACAAGGAACGGGTACCACTCTCTTTACTGTCCACTAGACGTTGCCCACGTGCGAAGGAATTTGATGCCAGTGTCGATGGTGGAAATAATTTGGAGTTTCTAACATAATTAATTTCTTTAACATGCTTGACACGAACTTCCTCTACTAAGAGTGTTTGTTTCGCAGCACCATAAGAATTGTTGTGTATGCTGCCAGATGTGGTTGACAGACCATATAGCGATGAGTTCTACTTTGGACGATTTGTCCAACTTTCAGGAATCTTCTTCTGATTTAACCGGATTTCGTCTGGTTAATTGAATATCAGTGAATTTGTGAAATCGGGGGGTTTACGATATTTATATATATATATTCAGTAGGGCTCTGTTACTTTATTCCGGATGGATCGATTACAAAGAAAAGCAATATTCAAGAACAAGAAGTAAAACCACAAACAAAGCTAAGAACACACCGATATGGAGATCAAAAGCTATGAATAATATTGAATCTTATTCAGTTGTGCTGTAGTAAGCAGTGTATAATCATGTATTTTTTGGAGTTGAGGGATTTCGTAGTTGTCTAATACAATGATTAACTAGGTATTTATATAATGTTAAACCTAGCGTTACAAGGAAACATAGTCCTAATAGGACTCGGCCCAAATGTCCTTCTTGGGTCCGGAGTATTGTCTTTTGATCGAAGAGAGCTGTATTCGGCCTGGTCGATGAGATGATTTTGAACAGCCTGATTTGGTCGAACTGTTCTCAATTTCTTTAGTCGATAGTACAGTATGTAGGGTGCGAAATAGCCCCCATCAGTACTCCCTCACTTCTTCGAGCGTATAGATAATAGAAGCTCGTAGAAGTAGATAAATTTTCACGACCGTTTGTTTTCCATGAATGGAGCCTCGTTAAAAACCTTTCTTAAGAAAAAACCCTGTGGGAAAAAATCTTAAGTAAGGAAAAGAGTGCTACATATCATAGATAGTCGTTTTCTCTGCCGATTACGAATCGCCACGCGTCTAATCAGGAGACTTTTTATATCCTACCGTTTTTGGCGGGAATATGATTAGCTGCGATGAGTTCGAAACGTCTTTTCTCATCTCATTATAAATAGGTGACTCTCGAGTTCGCCATTTTTTCTTTATACTTCCTTATAATTCGTAGTCATTTTCCTGCTTAGTCGTTCATCACACAAAATTTTTCCTTTTATCGACCTTTATTTTCCGAGAACTAGAATACATGGCTTCTGCAAGAAGATCTTCTTCTAGAGAGACTGTCGCCCCCGATAACGAGGAGGAGTTGCATTCTAGTCTTTTGGGCTAACAATCTACTGTATCTGACTTCGTCGTCCCTGTAGAGGATACCTTCAAGGTACGAATCCTTACTGATGCGGATGTGGCTGCACGAGCCAAAAAGGGCAAAGGTACTGTTCCTCAGATTTCTGAACCAATTGAGGACGTTGCTTGTGCTTATACAGTGGAAACATTTCCGGAGGTTGTGAATAATTACACCAAATATTTTCCAGAAGGTTCCGAGATAATTCTTCCTTCCCCTTCTGATAGGGTCACATCTCCACCGGAGGGATGTCGAGCTTTTTATTCGGCTCACTTCAATAGCGGATTGCATCTTCCTTTGTCTCCCCTTTTTCTCAAAGTTTTGAAAACTTTCAGTGTGTGCCTGACACAGCTGGTTCCAAATTCCGTTGCCTTTGTGGTTTGTTTTTCCGTTTTGATGATCGCAAAGGGGTTTAAACCTTCTCTTCGTAATTTTACGCAACTTTTTCGCTTTAATATTTCTAGTTCTTCGAATCGTGGATACTTCTTCGCTAGTGAGCGACCTAGTCGAGCGATCTTTGATGCCCCCATTTCTAGTAATCCTTCATGGAAATCTCATTTTTTCTTTGTTCGTCCTCCGTCTAACCTTTGTTCGGCGGACGGTTCGACCGTGCCTTTTTCTTGGGATCATGGTTCCAGTTGGATTCCTGGAGGTCGCTTACCGACTGGCGAACTAGTTCCTGACGATGCTCAGTTTATCGCTGAGATCCCCGAAATGCATGCAAACAAATATCAAAGTGCTCTTCTGATCGGGGAAGCTTTCCTTCGTAAGGCGGGGTTAAGTGTTCATAACTTTCCCATCAGTTCATCATCTGAACTTCTTGGTTAGTACTTTATTTTAGCTTAGTGTTGTGATGATACCGTTTATAGGGAAGAAAAATAACTTATAATTTATTTCTTTTTCAGCCGATATGGTAGAAAACTCTCGGCATTCTTCGAAGGGAAAAATGGTGCTGTCGAAATCTTCCAAATCCGTAGAGAACGTCCCTATTGAGCAGAGAGCGTCACGAAAAAGGAAGTTGGAGTTAGGTCATGAATCTGAGGAGGACAGAGAGGAATCTCCAGATTCTCCTCATGAGCCCCCTATTCGTCAGGGCACGGGATCTGGTTATCCTCCTCTTCAACTTAGAACATCTTTGGGTGTTCGAGGATGTCGCACCTGGTCGATGCCTCATCCTACTAATAATCCAGTTGATAGAAAGAGGAGCTATTACGGACGCTCTGGTCACGATCTTTCTTTAGTTGGAGATAAGCATCCAAAACCTACTCTTGTCGAAATGATCGAGGATCATTTAGAGGGAAGGAGGGCCGCTGGTTATTCCGAGAAGGACTCTCTTATTCACGATGATAATGAGAACGCGATCGATAAGGCAACCCGTGTTCTTTTGTCTGGTGTTTTTACTCGCGATCTGAATAAGCTTCTTCATAAGGATCCTCTGGAGAAATTCCAGCGAGCTTCTCTTTATGCTGAAAAGGTGATATCTTTTTCCTTTGATCATACTAACAGATAATTTTAAGGGTCTTCCTTAATTTACTAATCCATCTCTTTTTCTTGCTCTCTTTGTTCTTCCAGACTAAAACTTGTCTTGCGTCATACGCCTATGAAAATGCACTTTGGAAACAACAGTGCGAGTTCCTGGAGGAGAAGAATAAAGCTTTACTTCGTAAATCCTCCGGTTCAGAGGTTGGTCCCTCGACATCTTCTTCCGTTCCCGTCGTAGAGACTCGTGCTACCGGGACTGAAGATCAAGAAATGATAAACAGGGTGATGGAGGTTTCTCGTGCTCAAGAGCAGGCCAATCAAATGGCTAGAAAGTTAGAGGAATTCCAGTTACAGAGCACGGCTCAAATTAGTGAGCTTGAATCTCAAGTGTCAAGCCTCGAAACTTCTTTAGAGGAGTACGAAAAGGATGTCCCACTTAGTGGACTCAGGGATCGATACGGTAGGAATCCTGACGAAAGAGTGGTTCGTGAATTCCTTAATTCTCCTGTTCATACGGCGTTGGTGTATCGGATGGTCGGTCCTCTTCTTGAAAATACTTTTAAGAAGGCGATTCATCAGCTGGTCGCCTTAGAGATGATCGACGACCGTCGAAAGGAGTATTTTAAGGCTGCTCACATTCGGTTGAATCGCTATGGTGAAATTTATTCTTCTTCCGAGGTTCCTGATGTCGTATATCAAGGTTTTCCTTTGGCTCACCTTGTCGAAGAATTTGGAAATCCATTGCCGATTCCTCCTTCTGATGTTAACAAGGAGCTTGATAACACTTTTATCGATCCTGAAGACGAAGAAGGAGAGGAAGACGATATTGGCATGACTGAGGACGTCGGTAGTGATCAAAGAATTCCGGATAGCGAGCAGGCTTCTTAGAATAGTGATTTTTTGAAATAATCATTGTAACTATTTACTCGTAGGTTTTAATTGTAATTTTACCCTTTCTTCTCTTTGTACCCTAAACGTTTCGTATTCTGTCAGTCGTGTCTTTTCACATTCGCCGTAATAATTCAGACAAGTCATTAAATTTGCCGTAATCATTATGCGTGTGTCTTTTCAAATTCTAGCGTTTGCTCCAAGGTCAGTTTTTCTGTTTCGCGCCCTTTCTTTGGGTCTGTCGCGTCCTTTCGTGTAGTATAAATATGAAAGGTAAAAACTTGACTTATTTTTTACTGCTATACTCCTCTCTTAACAGAATACTCTTTCTTTAGCTAGTCGATAAACTTTCTCGATATTAATTTGTATTTTTCCATAATCCGATCATGAGTAACCTTTTTGGTAATACTTCGAAGCGACCTTCTCGTGAGGGCGCTAGAGATAATAGACCCAAAAAACTTCGAAGAGATGGGCCGTCGATTGAGCCTCCTCGTTCATCCCCAATAATTAGGTCGGAGATTGATACTCGCGTTATTGCCTCCGAATCTTTTTCTGTAGTAAACTCGTCGTTTTCAGAACCAATATTCTCTTCTTCCACTCAAATAGGGAGCATGCCTTCCCCTGGTCGGATAGCTTTTGGCGATATGTCCAACGAGGAACCGAACTATACTATACCTGTTACTTCAAGTGCTTCTTCCTTCGAGCATGTTTTTCATGGAGAGGATTTTGCTGTTTCCCTTTCTTAGTCTACTTCTACTGCCCCAATCGCCAGCGGAGGGCAAGCTGGTGATGATTTTTTTGTCAATCCTTCCGCAACACAATCTATCATGCAGGATTGTCCTGATTATCTGTTTAATGATACTACTGTGATGACTACTTCCTTCGAATCGGGAGGACCTTCTGGAGGTCGGACCGGTTCCAGGTCTGGTCGTCGGACCGTTATTTCTGCTTCGGGCAAGGAGACCTCCGTTAGCCCCGACGAGAGAGAATCTCCTCGTCTATTAGATGATCGATGTATCTTTGAGCAAGTCAAGGATATTATGTTGTCAGAGACTCCTCGTCCTGATGGAGTCCCTTCCAATAGTGAATTGCCTGGCTCAGTTGAGCCTGATGCTTTGTCTTGGGATCTGGGTTTAAGCACTATTTTGCCCGGTGAGCTGAAGAAGCTTGAGGGTGCTTCCAACGTACGCCTTGTTCAATCGCTGATGAAAATATGTGAACAGGTGGGTGAATCTTTTCATTATTTTATTTGTTTTACTTTTCGACTTCCTTCTTACATGAGGATTGTTTTCTTTTTCCAGGCTAAGTACTTTGCACTCCAGCTGGGTGTGCAAAACGATGAACTGTGGAGAAGTAAGGGTGCTTATCAACGTCGTTTGGAGTCGGAGTCGGCGAAGGTAGCTGGGCAGTCTCTCGCACTGCAGCTTGCCAATGATGATTTGAAAAAATTGCAGGAGGAAAAGTCCGTCTGGGAGAAAGAGAAAAGTGATTTGCTTCAGGCTGTTGCCTTAGCGGAGGAATCTCAACGGCGGTCCTATGAGGAAGGATATGACGCTGGTTATCTAAAGCGTCAGGAAGAGTTGATGGCTTTTGCTGGCAACTTGACTCCTCGGAGGACTGTTTCCAGTAGTCGACCTGCTGATCGTTCTTCTCAGTGATCCTTGTTCGACCTGGCAGGCCTTGGACTGTCTCTCTTTTTTTTTTTTTTTTTTTTTTTAGTTGCCCGACTTTTGTGCATTTGTTCGGGCTAAAATTTTTGTAATGGGAGAAGTACTAAATTGGAAAATATGACCTTTTTGTAGGCAGATTCTTGCCTTGATCAATTTTCTTCTGTAGATATACTTCGTTATGCTCATTCTTCCTTTGTGCATAAATATAATGTTTGCTTCTGCAAATCAAATCTTTGGTTGATCAAACCCAGTATACTCCTTTGGATTACATGCACCGGCATGTTTTATGTCATAATTTAGACAATAGGATATTTATATCGATAATGCTCATCATCTTGGTCGATGCTCGATCTAAGCCTTGTACTTTTGTCTTTTTGTGATCTAAATCTTATATAAGGAGGCTATTGTCCCTTTGTTGAACTTCGTGTTTCTTTACATCAAACTAAGGAAAAATATCCCTTTCATTCTCTTCCAAACCCTTATGTTTCCCAGCATTAATGTTAAACAATATGTTCCTTGGCTAGTGTATTATTATATCCCTTTCTTGATATGGGAGGAATTGGAAAATGTAGGGGTCATAGCCAGATCTACCCTGTTCAGACCTCCTTAAGCAATTCTTTGGTATGTTAGGCAGTTAGGTCCTTGCTGTTTCGAATAAGGAGGACTATTCTCCTGATTTCTATGTCAGATATCTTGGACTCCATAGGAGTTCATGTATAGCTTAGTCAATGGTCATCCATATGATGTATGAGGCAGTGACGTCCCTTGTATGGTGAAGGGTTTGGTCTTTTACCTTTTACAGTCCTTTTCGCTGCGATTTTGAAGCTTGTATGACTTCGTTTGTGGATTCTAGTTTTTTAAGCCATCGACCATGAAGTATGATCGTTCCGGTATGTCTGATCCGGAGTTCTTTTAGGTTTGCTTGTGTTATTTGGGTGATCGCTTCGATCCACGACCTCTTTTGTTGTCGACCAGTTGAGGCGATTAGATAGTGCCGTTCCAACTTATTTGCATTTATTACGGGGAGTCAAAGGGTCGTATCCATGTCCGTTGATCAAATACTTTTTCAGCCGTTGGATCCCTTAGATCTACCCCTATAAATAGGGGGGTGGTTTACATTCTTCATTTGCAATTTTTCCAAAAAGGATGGAGATCTCAGATTCCTTAAATTTTATTCTGCCCTCTGATCCCATTGTCTTCAAAAAATCACATTATCAGGATTTTCGTATTCGAAATAGTGAAATCGTTCCCAGTCTTGTATTGACGGGTCCCATGTCAGCCCTACCTTGTATCGACGGGTCCCATGAGATCTCTGCATTGGTCTTCATCATCTTAGAGGTCCGTGGTTTCTTGTTTGCACATGGAGGGTTCATACTTGCAAGTCATCCCCGCTCTTGGATGTTACCTCAGGGGTGATGGACCACTGGGGTGGCTGGTAAGCTTACCGTTTCACGACGGTCCCGAGGAGATGCTGCTTTAGGATAAAATGTTTTATAGATAATTTAAAAGCAGTATCTTCTCGTGGGTGAATGAGTATTGCCTGTTATCTGGCTGGTAATGCTCATTTCGTCTGGAAGAACATTTGATCTTCAGAGCCTAGCCATCGAACTAAAGAAGTCGACCATCCTGAGCAGCATGCTTCTTAGGTGGTTCATTATAATCGACGAGGTACTAGGGAGGAGATTGGTGTTTCCGTGGACATTGTCGTGAAGATCGCCGATCTTATAGGATCATCTTATTTAAATCATTGTAACGATCTTTAAGTAGCATGTAGATCTTTGTAACGTAGGATTTTTGTATGTAACTGATTTGATGAATAAAATATTACTTTTATCCTTCGCATCTTCCTTGTCGTTAATTCTGTCATAATTTTTATTTATGATTAGCATTTTCCGAGCAGACGGTTTTATACTCAGTCTATCTTCAAAACTTCAGGAGTATTAGCAGATCATTTAGATCGTTAGGAACAGAGCAAGGAGTTTTTATTGAGCGGATCAATGTTTACTCAACTTGTCATAATTTAGATTTAGGTTTTTATCACCTGAAATCTTTCTGATCGTTGTAAATATATCGAGGAGTTTTTATTGAGCGGATCAATGTTTACTCGACTCTTTTTTGATTAGACTTAGGTTTTTAACCTAAAGTCTTTTTCGATCTTCGTGAATAACGGACGAGGTGTTTTTATTGAGCGGATCAATGTTTACTCGACTCGTTTTTAATTTAGACTTAGGTTTTTAACCCAAAAGTCTTTTTGTTCGTTGGATATATATCGAGGAGTTTTTATTGAGCGGATCAATGTTTACTCGACTCGCTTTTAATTTAGACTTAGGTTTTTAATCCAAAAGTCTTTTTGATATATCGAGGAGTTTTTATTGAGCGGATCAATGTTTACTCAACTCTTTTTGATTAGACTTAGGTTTTTTAGTACCTGAAAGTTTTTTTAATATATCGAGGAGTTTTTATTGAGCGGATCAATGTTTACTCGACTCGTTTTTAATTTAGACTTAGGTTTTTAACCCAAAAGTCTTTTTGACATATCGAGGAGTTTTTATTGAGCGGATCAATGTTTACTCAACTCTTTTTTGATTAGACTTAGGTTTTTAGTACCTGAAAGTCTTTTAGATATATCGAGGAGTTTTTATTGAGCGGATCAATGTTTACTCGACTCGTTTTGTTCTAATTTCCATCAATATGATAGTGTAATTCCAAGGAGTGTTAACCGAAATAATCGATGTATAGAAAATGCTAAAAAAAATCTTTAATAATTGAACTGTAGGCTAAGGCCTTTGTTACAAGGATTAAAACTTGATAAAGTAAGATAAAACAATGCAGTATAATCTACTAAAATTTATTTACCATAGTATTTCCTAAGGTTGACCGCATTCCAGGTTCTTGGTAAGGCTGTTCCATCCAAGTGTGCAATTTTGTATGAACCTTTCTTCCCTACGCCAATGACGATGTAAGGTCCATCCCAATTTTGTTGTAACTTTCCCACATGCTTGGATACTTCTACTTTTTTTAAGACCAAGTCCCCTTCTTTGAAGGTTCGGACGCGTACTTTTTGATTGTATGCTTTCTCCATATTTGCTTTAGTGGCTTGTAGGCGTACAGCAGCTTTATCTCTTAAAGCTTCTGTTAAATCAATGTCATTTTCTCTCAATTTTTCATTTTCTCGATCATCGAACATCTCTATTCTTGGCGTTGGGATTAGGGTTTCAACAGGGATAACAGCTTCCGACCCATATACCAAGCTAAATGGGGTTTCCCCGGTTGAGCTCCTTACCGTGGTCCGATTAGCCCATAGTACTCCTGGGAGTTCATCAAGCCATTTTCCTTTGGCAGCTCCTAATCTTTTTTCCAAAGATTTTATTATCTCTCGGTTTGCTACTTCAGTTTGTCCATTTGCTCGAGGATGTCCTACCGAGGTAAAATTCTGTTGAATTCCAAGTTTTGTGCACCATTCTATTATTTGTTTTCCCGCGAATTGAGTTCCATTATCGGAGATAAGGATCCTTGGGATGCCGAATCGACAAACTATGAATTTCCATAGGAAGTTGATAACTTGGAATTGGGTAATTCGCATGAGGGCGACGCATTCTATCCATTTGCTGAAGTATTCTACAGCGACCAGGACATAGGATTTCTTGGATCTAGCTGCTGGGAATGGTCCCACAATGTCCATTCCCCATTGGTCGAATGGCCAACATACCGGAATTGGGTGCACGTTTTCCGCTGGTCGATGACATATGTTAGCATGGATCTGGCAGTGATGACATTCTTGGACATATTGAGCGGCATCTTTATTGATGGTAGGCCAATAGTAACCTGTCCTGAGACATTTTAAGGCCAATGCCCTTGATCCGCTGTGATTTCCTGCATCTCCTTCATGTATTTCTCGTAGTATATCGATGGTTTGTGATTCAGAGACGCATTTCAAAAGAATTCCTGATACCGATCTTCGGTAGAGTTTTCCTTCTACAAGTGTATACTTAGGAGCTCGATATCTTATTTTCCGAGCTTCGTTTTGGTCTGGTGGTAGTTTTCCTTCTCGAAGATAGTCTATCATCGGGGTCATCCAGTTTTCTTCGGCTTCTTCGATTTCCATTATATCGACTACCGGTGTTTCATCGATGTCGATCGCCGGCGTATTAGAGATCAACCAGTTGATCACCCGTTCGGTCTTTCCGTCATACGATCCTGTGAACCTGGATAGCTGATCGGCCCATTTATTTTCCGAACGTGGGATGTTCTGGATACTGAAGCTTTCAAATTTCTCAGCTAGTGTTTTCACTTTGGCGAGGTATTTGACCATATTGAATTCTTTAGCCTCGTATAGGCCTTCAATTTGTCTTTGCACTAATTCTGAATCAGTTAGTACTTTAAGACTTTTTATGTTGGCTTTGATCGCCATCTCCATTCCCGCAATCAACGCTTCATATTCTGCTTCATTGTTTGTTACGATGAAGTCCAGTGTTATCGCGTAATTCAAATCTTCTTTGTTCGGTCCGGTGAAGTTGATTCCGGCGCCTCCTCCTTCTCGGCATGAAGCACCGTCTACATGCATTAACCAAGTTTGGTTTTCTACGATCAAGACATCATCGTTGAGGCAGCTCGAAGGTTCAGTAGCCTGTGTCGGTGTTTCTAATATAAAATCAGCCAACACTTGGGCATTAATTGCGATTCTTGGTTTGTAATCGATTTCGAACTGGCCCAGTTCGATCGCCCATTTAATTAGTCTTCCTGAGGCTTCTGGTTTTGCTAAGACTTGTCTTAGCGGTTGATTTGTCAAAACCACTATTTTGTAAGTTAAAAAGTAAGGTCGAAGTTTACGTGCAGCTACCACTAAGGCCAACGTGAATTTTTCAATTTCCAAGTAATTCTTCTCAAGCCCCTGCAATAATTTGCTTAGATAATAGACCGGCTTATGTTCTGAGCCTTCGATTTTAATTAGTACTGAACTAATTGCTACGTCGGAGATGGAGATGTACATATACAATGGTTCTCCTTCTGTTGGTTTTGCCAACATCGGTGGTGTTGTCAAATATTCTTTGAGTTGCTCGAAGGCTTGATCGCATTCTCCGGTCCAAACAAAGTTCTTTGCCTTTCGGAGAGTTTGGAAAAAGGGGAGGCTTTTGTCTGCTGACTTTGATATGAATCTGTTTAATGCTACGATCTTCCCAACTAAACTTTGTACTTGGGAGATGGTTTTGGGAGGTTTCATTTCGGTTATGGCTCGAATTTTTTCTGGGTTGGCTTCTATTCCGCGTTGGTGAACTAAATATCCCAAGAATTTTCCTGATTTGACACCAAAGGTGCATTTCGCGGGGTTTAACTTCATACGATATTTTCTTAAGATCTGAAAGCATCGATCGAGATGTTTTACGTGATCCGCTTCGTTCATACTTTTGACCAGCATGTCGTCCACGTAGACTTCCATCAATTCTCCGATTAACTCTTTGAACATTAGGTTTACTAACCTTTGGTAAGTAGCTCCGGCATTTCTTAAGCCGAATGGCATTACTATGAAGCAATATACTCCCTGCTTGGTTACGAATGCAGTCTTTTCTTGGTCCCGCTCATCCATGTATATTTGATAAAACCCTTGAAAGGCGTCCATCATGCTGAATATCGCGAAGCCAGCGGTCGAATCGACCAATAGGTCGATCCTCGGGAGGGGACATGGGTCGCGTGGGCATAACTTGTTAAGATCAGTAAAATCATTACACATTCTCCATTTGTTGTCCTTTTTATCCCCTTTTGCCACTAGGACAACATTGCATAGCCATTCCGAGAAATGTATTTCTCGGATTTGTTTCGCTTCAAGCGGTCTTTCTACCTCGGCTTTGATAATCTTATCTTTTACCGGTCCATGATTTCTCTTCTTCTGTCTGGCGGGTTTCGCCAAAGGATCTATTTTTAGGGAATGCTTGATTATTCGAGGATCGATTCCTTCAATGTCATTTGCGCTCCAGGCGAAGACGTCGGCATTGTCTCTGAGGAAGTCGATTAGCATTATTTCCCCTTCTTTGCTCAGTTCTGTACCTATTCTCGTTGTTTTGGACGAGTCCCCTTGTACTAGAATTATATCCTTATGTTCTGGAGGTTTCAATGATAAATCTAGCGGTTCTTTTCCCTTTTTATCCATTCGATCGGTACTTGGGATTTCAATTTTATTTCTGATAAGATCTTCTTTGATCTTTCTTTTACTTGGAGTAATCGATTTTGGGTGTTCTTTCATAGTTAACGAGGTACTGTAGCAGTCCCAAGCCATGCAATGATCGTTCGTTATTTCTCCGATGCCTCTATCGGTTGGAAACTTTATCTTCTGATGATAAGTAGAGACAACAGCTCGGAATAAATTGAGAGCTGGTCGTCCCAATATTGCGTTATAAGCGAAAGGGGTTTCTACCACTAGAAATTTTACTAGCTTCACTGTCCGGTGGGGTATTTTTTCGAGTGATACGCTTAAGGTTATTGTTCCGCTGGGGATGATTTCGGACCCTCTGAATCCTATTAACGGCGTAGCTACTTTCTGCAGGTTTATCTGTCCCAAGTCCATTTGGGCTAAAACTTCTCGGGAGATGATATTGGCTGAGCTCCCATTATCGATCAGGATTCTCTTGACATTGTAGTTCGCTATTTCTAGCGAG
>CM064879.1:47607306-47905560 GCA_003313485.2 Penstemon barbatus | reverse complement strand
CTGATTTAACCGATTTCGTCTGGTTAATTGAATATCATGAATTTGTGAAATCGGGGGGTTTACGATATTATATATATATATTCAGTAGGGCTCTGTTACTTTATTCCGGATGGATCGATTACAAAGAAAAGCAATATTCAAGAACAAGAAGTAAAACCACAAACAAAGCTAAGAACACACCGATATGGAGATCAAAAGCTATGAATAATATTGAATCTTATTCAGTTGTGCTGTAGTAAGCAGTGTATAATCATGTATTTTGAGTTGAGGGATTCGTAGTTGTCTAATACAATGATTAACTAGGTATTTATATAATGTTAAACCTAGCGTTACAAGGAAACATAGTCCTAATAGGACTCGGCCCAAATGTCCTTCTTGGGTCCGGAGTATTGTCTTTTGATCGAAGAGAGCTGTATTCGGCCTGGTCGATGAGATGATTTGAACAGCCTGATTTGGTCGAACTGTTCTCAATTCTTTAGTCGATAGTACAGTATGTAGGGTGCGAAATAGCCCCCATCAGTACTCCCTCACTTCTTCGAGCGTATAGATAATAGAAGCTCGTAGAAGTAGATAAATTTTCACGACCGTTTGTTTTCCATGAATGGAGCCTCGTTAAAAACCTTTCTTAAGAAAAAACCCTGTGGGAAAAAATCTTAAGTAAGGAAAAGAGTGCTACATATCATAGATAGTCGTTTTCTCTGCCGATTACGAATCGCCACGCGTCTAATCAGGAGACTTTTTATATCCTACCGTTTTTGGCGGGAATATGATTAGCTGCGATGAGTTCGAAACGTCTTTTCTCATCTCATTATAAATAGGTGACTCTCGAGTTCGCCATTTTTTCTTTATACTTCCTTATAATTCGTAGTCATTTTCCTGCTTAGTCGTTCATCACACAAAATTTTTCCTTTTATCGACCTTTATTTTCCGAGAACTAGAATACATGGCTTCTGCAAGAAGATCTTCTTCTAGAGAGACTGTCGCCCCCGATAACGAGGAGGAGTTGCATTCTAGTCTTTTGGGCTAACAATCTACTGTATCTGACTTCGTCGTCCCTGTAGAGGATACCTTCAAGGTACGAATCCTTACTGATGCGGATGTGGCTGCACGAGCCAAAAAGGGCAAAGGTACTGTTCCTCAGATTTCTGAACCAATTGAGGACGTTGCTTGTGCTTATACAGTGGAAACATTTCCGGAGGTTGTGAATAATTACACCAAATATTTTCCAGAAGGTTCCGAGATAATTCTTCCTTCCCCTTCTGATAGGGTCACATCTCCACCGGAGGGATGTCGAGCTTTTTATTCGGCTCACTTCAATAGCGGATTGCATCTTCCTTTGTCTCCCCTTTTTCTCAAAGTTTTGAAAACTTTCAGTGTGTGCCTGACACAGCTGGTTCCAAATTCCGTTGCCTTTGTGGTTTGTTTTTCCGTTTTGATGATCGCAAAGGGGTTTAAACCTTCTCTTCGTAATTTTACGCAACTTTTTCGCTTTAATATTTCTAGTTCTTCGAATCGTGGATACTTCTTCGCTAGTGAGCGACCTAGTCGAGCGATCTTTGATGCCCCCATTTCTAGTAATCCTTCATGGAAATCTCATTTTTTCTTTGTTCGTCCTCCGTCTAACCTTTGTTCGGCGGACGGTTCGACCGTGCCT
Organism: Penstemon barbatus; assembly: GCA_003313485.2. NCBI lineage: Eukaryota > Viridiplantae > Streptophyta > Magnoliopsida > Lamiales > Plantaginaceae > Penstemon > Penstemon barbatus. The sequence goes on along the minus strand of CM064879.1, from coordinate 47,903,906 downwards.
TTTTCTTGGGATCATGGTTCCAGTTGGATTCCTGGAGGTCGCTTACCGACTGGCGAACTAGTTCCTGACGATGCTCAGTTTATCGCTGAGATCCCCGAAATGCATGCAAACAAATATCAAAGTGCTCTTCTGATCGGGGAAGCTTTCCTTCGTAAGGCGGGGTTAAGTGTTCATAACTTTCCCATCAGTTCATCATCTGAACTTCTTGGTTAGTACTTTATTTTAGCTTAGTGTTGTGATGATACCGTTTATAGGGAAGAAAAATAACTTATAATTTATTTCTTTTTCAGCCGATATGGTAGAAAACTCTCGGCATTCTTCGAAGGGAAAAATGGTGCTGTCGAAATCTTCCAAATCCGTAGAGAACGTCCCTATTGAGCAGAGAGCGTCACGAAAAAGGAAGTTGGAGTTAGGTCATGAATCTGAGGAGGACAGAGAGGAATCTCCAGATTCTCCTCATGAGCCCCCTATTCGTCAGGGCACGGGATCTGGTTATCCTCCTCTTCAACTTAGAACATCTTTGGGTGTTCGAGGATGTCGCACCTGGTCGATGCCTCATCCTACTAATAATCCAGTTGATAGAAAGAGGAGCTATTACGGACGCTCTGGTCACGATCTTTCTTTAGTTGGAGATAAGCATCCAAAACCTACTCTTGTCGAAATGATCGAGGATCATTTAGAGGGAAGGAGGGCCGCTGGTTATTCCGAGAAGGACTCTCTTATTCACGATGATAATGAGAACGCGATCGATAAGGCAACCCGTGTTCTTTTGTCTGGTGTTTTTACTCGCGATCTGAATAAGCTTCTTCATAAGGATCCTCTGGAGAAATTCCAGCGAGCTTCTCTTTATGCTGAAAAGGTGATATCTTTTTCCTTTGATCATACTAACAGATAATTTTAAGGGTCTTCCTTAATTTACTAATCCATCTCTTTTTCTTGCTCTCTTTGTTCTTCCAGACTAAAACTTGTCTTGCGTCATACGCCTATGAAAATGCACTTTGGAAACAACAGTGCGAGTTCCTGGAGGAGAAGAATAAAGCTTTACTTCGTAAATCCTCCGGTTCAGAGGTTGGTCCCTCGACATCTTCTTCCGTTCCCGTCGTAGAGACTCGTGCTACCGGGACTGAAGATCAAGAAATGATAAACAGGGTGATGGAGGTTTCTCGTGCTCAAGAGCAGGCCAATCAAATGGCTAGAAAGTTAGAGGAATTCCAGTTACAGAGCACGGCTCAAATTAGTGAGCTTGAATCTCAAGTGTCAAGCCTCGAAACTTCTTTAGAGGAGTACGAAAAGGATGTCCCACTTAGTGGACTCAGGGATCGATACGGTAGGAATCCTGACGAAAGAGTGGTTCGTGAATTCCTTAATTCTCCTGTTCATACGGCGTTGGTGTATCGGATGGTCGGTCCTCTTCTTGAAAATACTTTTAAGAAGGCGATTCATCAGCTGGTCGCCTTAGAGATGATCGACGACCGTCGAAAGGAGTATTTTAAGGCTGCTCACATTCGGTTGAATCGCTATGGTGAAATTTATTCTTCTTCCGAGGTTCCTGATGTCGTATATCAAGGTTTTCCTTTGGCTCACCTTGTCGAAGAATTTGGAAATCCATTGCCGATTCCTCCTTCTGATGTTAACAAGGAGCTTGATAACACTTTTATCGATCCTGAAGACGAAGAAGGAGAGGAAGACGATATTGGCATGACTGAGGACGTCGGTAGTGATCAAAGAATTCCGGATAGCGAGCAGGCTTCTTAGAATAGTGATTTTTTGAAATAATCATTGTAACTATTTACTCGTAGGTTTTAATTGTAATTTTACCCTTTCTTCTCTTTGTACCCTAAACGTTTCGTATTCTGTCAGTCGTGTCTTTTCACATTCGCCGTAATAATTCAGACAAGTCATTAAATTTGCCGTAATCATTATGCGTGTGTCTTTTCAAATTCTAGCGTTTGCTCCAAGGTCAGTTTTTCTGTTTCGCGCCCTTTCTTTGGGTCTGTCGCGTCCTTTCGTGTAGTATAAATATGAAAGGTAAAAACTTGACTTATTTTTTACTGCTATACTCCTCTCTTAACAGAATACTCTTTCTTTAGCTAGTCGATAAACTTTCTCGATATTAATTTGTATTTTTCCATAATCCGATCATGAGTAACCTTTTTGGTAATACTTCGAAGCGACCTTCTCGTGAGGGCGCTAGAGATAATAGACCCAAAAAACTTCGAAGAGATGGGCCGTCGATTGAGCCTCCTCGTTCATCCCCAATAATTAGGTCGGAGATTGATACTCGCGTTATTGCCTCCGAATCTTTTTCTGTAGTAAACTCGTCGTTTTCAGAACCAATATTCTCTTCTTCCACTCAAATAGGGAGCATGCCTTCCCCTGGTCGGATAGCTTTTGGCGATATGTCCAACGAGGAACCGAACTATACTATACCTGTTACTTCAAGTGCTTCTTCCTTCGAGCATGTTTTTCATGGAGAGGATTTTGCTGTTTCCCTTTCTTAGTCTACTTCTACTGCCCCAATCGCCAGCGGAGGGCAAGCTGGTGATGATTTTTTTGTCAATCCTTCCGCAACACAATCTATCATGCAGGATTGTCCTGATTATCTGTTTAATGATACTACTGTGATGACTACTTCCTTCGAATCGGGAGGACCTTCTGGAGGTCGGACCGGTTCCAGGTCTGGTCGTCGGACCGTTATTTCTGCTTCGGGCAAGGAGACCTCCGTTAGCCCCGACGAGAGAGAATCTCCTCGTCTATTAGATGATCGATGTATCTTTGAGCAAGTCAAGGATATTATGTTGTCAGAGACTCCTCGTCCTGATGGAGTCCCTTCCAATAGTGAATTGCCTGGCTCAGTTGAGCCTGATGCTTTGTCTTGGGATCTGGGTTTAAGCACTATTTTGCCCGGTGAGCTGAAGAAGCTTGAGGGTGCTTCCAACGTACGCCTTGTTCAATCGCTGATGAAAATATGTGAACAGGTGGGTGAATCTTTTCATTATTTTATTTGTTTTACTTTTCGACTTCCTTCTTACATGAGGATTGTTTTCTTTTTCCAGGCTAAGTACTTTGCACTCCAGCTGGGTGTGCAAAACGATGAACTGTGGAGAAGTAAGGGTGCTTATCAACGTCGTTTGGAGTCGGAGTCGGCGAAGGTAGCTGGGCAGTCTCTCGCACTGCAGCTTGCCAATGATGATTTGAAAAAATTGCAGGAGGAAAAGTCCGTCTGGGAGAAAGAGAAAAGTGATTTGCTTCAGGCTGTTGCCTTAGCGGAGGAATCTCAACGGCGGTCCTATGAGGAAGGATATGACGCTGGTTATCTAAAGCGTCAGGAAGAGTTGATGGCTTTTGCTGGCAACTTGACTCCTCGGAGGACTGTTTCCAGTAGTCGACCTGCTGATCGTTCTTCTCAGTGATCCTTGTTCGACCTGGCAGGCCTTGGACTGTCTCTCTTTTTTTTTTTTTTTTTTTTTTTAGTTGCCCGACTTTTGTGCATTTGTTCGGGCTAAAATTTTTGTAATGGGAGAAGTACTAAATTGGAAAATATGACCTTTTTGTAGGCAGATTCTTGCCTTGATCAATTTTCTTCTGTAGATATACTTCGTTATGCTCATTCTTCCTTTGTGCATAAATATAATGTTTGCTTCTGCAAATCAAATCTTTGGTTGATCAAACCCAGTATACTCCTTTGGATTACATGCACCGGCATGTTTTATGTCATAATTTAGACAATAGGATATTTATATCGATAATGCTCATCATCTTGGTCGATGCTCGATCTAAGCCTTGTACTTTTGTCTTTTTGTGATCTAAATCTTATATAAGGAGGCTATTGTCCCTTTGTTGAACTTCGTGTTTCTTTACATCAAACTAAGGAAAAATATCCCTTTCATTCTCTTCCAAACCCTTATGTTTCCCAGCATTAATGTTAAACAATATGTTCCTTGGCTAGTGTATTATTATATCCCTTTCTTGATATGGGAGGAATTGGAAAATGTAGGGGTCATAGCCAGATCTACCCTGTTCAGACCTCCTTAAGCAATTCTTTGGTATGTTAGGCAGTTAGGTCCTTGCTGTTTCGAATAAGGAGGACTATTCTCCTGATTTCTATGTCAGATATCTTGGACTCCATAGGAGTTCATGTATAGCTTAGTCAATGGTCATCCATATGATGTATGAGGCAGTGACGTCCCTTGTATGGTGAAGGGTTTGGTCTTTTACCTTTTACAGTCCTTTTCGCTGCGATTTTGAAGCTTGTATGACTTCGTTTGTGGATTCTAGTTTTTTAAGCCATCGACCATGAAGTATGATCGTTCCGGTATGTCTGATCCGGAGTTCTTTTAGGTTTGCTTGTGTTATTTGGGTGATCGCTTCGATCCACGACCTCTTTTGTTGTCGACCAGTTGAGGCGATTAGATAGTGCCGTTCCAACTTATTTGCATTTATTACGGGGAGTCAAAGGGTCGTATCCATGTCCGTTGATCAAATACTTTTTCAGCCGTTGGATCCCTTAGATCTACCCCTATAAATAGGGGGGTGGTTTACATTCTTCATTTGCAATTTTTCCAAAAAGGATGGAGATCTCAGATTCCTTAAATTTTATTCTGCCCTCTGATCCCATTGTCTTCAAAAAATCACATTATCAGGATTTTCGTATTCGAAATAGTGAAATCGTTCCCAGTCTTGTATTGACGGGTCCCATGTCAGCCCTACCTTGTATCGACGGGTCCCATGAGATCTCTGCATTGGTCTTCATCATCTTAGAGGTCCGTGGTTTCTTGTTTGCACATGGAGGGTTCATACTTGCAAGTCATCCCCGCTCTTGGATGTTACCTCAGGGGTGATGGACCACTGGGGTGGCTGGTAAGCTTACCGTTTCACGACGGTCCCGAGGAGATGCTGCTTTAGGATAAAATGTTTTATAGATAATTTAAAAGCAGTATCTTCTCGTGGGTGAATGAGTATTGCCTGTTATCTGGCTGGTAATGCTCATTTCGTCTGGAAGAACATTTGATCTTCAGAGCCTAGCCATCGAACTAAAGAAGTCGACCATCCTGAGCAGCATGCTTCTTAGGTGGTTCATTATAATCGACGAGGTACTAGGGAGGAGATTGGTGTTTCCGTGGACATTGTCGTGAAGATCGCCGATCTTATAGGATCATCTTATTTAAATCATTGTAACGATCTTTAAGTAGCATGTAGATCTTTGTAACGTAGGATTTTTGTATGTAACTGATTTGATGAATAAAATATTACTTTTATCCTTCGCATCTTCCTTGTCGTTAATTCTGTCATAATTTTTATTTATGATTAGCATTTTCCGAGCAGACGGTTTTATACTCAGTCTATCTTCAAAACTTCAGGAGTATTAGCAGATCATTTAGATCGTTAGGAACAGAGCAAGGAGTTTTTATTGAGCGGATCAATGTTTACTCAACTTGTCATAATTTAGATTTAGGTTTTTATCACCTGAAATCTTTCTGATCGTTGTAAATATATCGAGGAGTTTTTATTGAGCGGATCAATGTTTACTCGACTCTTTTTTGATTAGACTTAGGTTTTTAACCTAAAGTCTTTTTCGATCTTCGTGAATAACGGACGAGGTGTTTTTATTGAGCGGATCAATGTTTACTCGACTCGTTTTTAATTTAGACTTAGGTTTTTAACCCAAAAGTCTTTTTGTTCGTTGGATATATATCGAGGAGTTTTTATTGAGCGGATCAATGTTTACTCGACTCGCTTTTAATTTAGACTTAGGTTTTTAATCCAAAAGTCTTTTTGATATATCGAGGAGTTTTTATTGAGCGGATCAATGTTTACTCAACTCTTTTTGATTAGACTTAGGTTTTTTAGTACCTGAAAGTTTTTTTAATATATCGAGGAGTTTTTATTGAGCGGATCAATGTTTACTCGACTCGTTTTTAATTTAGACTTAGGTTTTTAACCCAAAAGTCTTTTTGACATATCGAGGAGTTTTTATTGAGCGGATCAATGTTTACTCAACTCTTTTTTGATTAGACTTAGGTTTTTAGTACCTGAAAGTCTTTTAGATATATCGAGGAGTTTTTATTGAGCGGATCAATGTTTACTCGACTCGTTTTGTTCTAATTTCCATCAATATGATAGTGTAATTCCAAGGAGTGTTAACCGAAATAATCGATGTATAGAAAATGCTAAAAAAAATCTTTAATAATTGAACTGTAGGCTAAGGCCTTTGTTACAAGGATTAAAACTTGATAAAGTAAGATAAAACAATGCAGTATAATCTACTAAAATTTATTTACCATAGTATTTCCTAAGGTTGACCGCATTCCAGGTTCTTGGTAAGGCTGTTCCATCCAAGTGTGCAATTTTGTATGAACCTTTCTTCCCTACGCCAATGACGATGTAAGGTCCATCCCAATTTTGTTGTAACTTTCCCACATGCTTGGATACTTCTACTTTTTTTAAGACCAAGTCCCCTTCTTTGAAGGTTCGGACGCGTACTTTTTGATTGTATGCTTTCTCCATATTTGCTTTAGTGGCTTGTAGGCGTACAGCAGCTTTATCTCTTAAAGCTTCTGTTAAATCAATGTCATTTTCTCTCAATTTTTCATTTTCTCGATCATCGAACATCTCTATTCTTGGCGTTGGGATTAGGGTTTCAACAGGGATAACAGCTTCCGACCCATATACCAAGCTAAATGGGGTTTCCCCGGTTGAGCTCCTTACCGTGGTCCGATTAGCCCATAGTACTCCTGGGAGTTCATCAAGCCATTTTCCTTTGGCAGCTCCTAATCTTTTTTCCAAAGATTTTATTATCTCTCGGTTTGCTACTTCAGTTTGTCCATTTGCTCGAGGATGTCCTACCGAGGTAAAATTCTGTTGAATTCCAAGTTTTGTGCACCATTCTATTATTTGTTTTCCCGCGAATTGAGTTCCATTATCGGAGATAAGGATCCTTGGGATGCCGAATCGACAAACTATGAATTTCCATAGGAAGTTGATAACTTGGAATTGGGTAATTCGCATGAGGGCGACGCATTCTATCCATTTGCTGAAGTATTCTACAGCGACCAGGACATAGGATTTCTTGGATCTAGCTGCTGGGAATGGTCCCACAATGTCCATTCCCCATTGGTCGAATGGCCAACATACCGGAATTGGGTGCACGTTTTCCGCTGGTCGATGACATATGTTAGCATGGATCTGGCAGTGATGACATTCTTGGACATATTGAGCGGCATCTTTATTGATGGTAGGCCAATAGTAACCTGTCCTGAGACATTTTAAGGCCAATGCCCTTGATCCGCTGTGATTTCCTGCATCTCCTTCATGTATTTCTCGTAGTATATCGATGGTTTGTGATTCAGAGACGCATTTCAAAAGAATTCCTGATACCGATCTTCGGTAGAGTTTTCCTTCTACAAGTGTATACTTAGGAGCTCGATATCTTATTTTCCGAGCTTCGTTTTGGTCTGGTGGTAGTTTTCCTTCTCGAAGATAGTCTATCATCGGGGTCATCCAGTTTTCTTCGGCTTCTTCGATTTCCATTATATCGACTACCGGTGTTTCATCGATGTCGATCGCCGGCGTATTAGAGATCAACCAGTTGATCACCCGTTCGGTCTTTCCGTCATACGATCCTGTGAACCTGGATAGCTGATCGGCCCATTTATTTTCCGAACGTGGGATGTTCTGGATACTGAAGCTTTCAAATTTCTCAGCTAGTGTTTTCACTTTGGCGAGGTATTTGACCATATTGAATTCTTTAGCCTCGTATAGGCCTTCAATTTGTCTTTGCACTAATTCTGAATCAGTTAGTACTTTAAGACTTTTTATGTTGGCTTTGATCGCCATCTCCATTCCCGCAATCAACGCTTCATATTCTGCTTCATTGTTTGTTACGATGAAGTCCAGTGTTATCGCGTAATTCAAATCTTCTTTGTTCGGTCCGGTGAAGTTGATTCCGGCGCCTCCTCCTTCTCGGCATGAAGCACCGTCTACATGCATTAACCAAGTTTGGTTTTCTACGATCAAGACATCATCGTTGAGGCAGCTCGAAGGTTCAGTAGCCTGTGTCGGTGTTTCTAATATAAAATCAGCCAACACTTGGGCATTAATTGCGATTCTTGGTTTGTAATCGATTTCGAACTGGCCCAGTTCGATCGCCCATTTAATTAGTCTTCCTGAGGCTTCTGGTTTTGCTAAGACTTGTCTTAGCGGTTGATTTGTCAAAACCACTATTTTGTAAGTTAAAAAGTAAGGTCGAAGTTTACGTGCAGCTACCACTAAGGCCAACGTGAATTTTTCAATTTCCAAGTAATTCTTCTCAAGCCCCTGCAATAATTTGCTTAGATAATAGACCGGCTTATGTTCTGAGCCTTCGATTTTAATTAGTACTGAACTAATTGCTACGTCGGAGATGGAGATGTACATATACAATGGTTCTCCTTCTGTTGGTTTTGCCAACATCGGTGGTGTTGTCAAATATTCTTTGAGTTGCTCGAAGGCTTGATCGCATTCTCCGGTCCAAACAAAGTTCTTTGCCTTTCGGAGAGTTTGGAAAAAGGGGAGGCTTTTGTCTGCTGACTTTGATATGAATCTGTTTAATGCTACGATCTTCCCAACTAAACTTTGTACTTGGGAGATGGTTTTGGGAGGTTTCATTTCGGTTATGGCTCGAATTTTTTCTGGGTTGGCTTCTATTCCGCGTTGGTGAACTAAATATCCCAAGAATTTTCCTGATTTGACACCAAAGGTGCATTTCGCGGGGTTTAACTTCATACGATATTTTCTTAAGATCTGAAAGCATCGATCGAGATGTTTTACGTGATCCGCTTCGTTCATACTTTTGACCAGCATGTCGTCCACGTAGACTTCCATCAATTCTCCGATTAACTCTTTGAACATTAGGTTTACTAACCTTTGGTAAGTAGCTCCGGCATTTCTTAAGCCGAATGGCATTACTATGAAGCAATATACTCCCTGCTTGGTTACGAATGCAGTCTTTTCTTGGTCCCGCTCATCCATGTATATTTGATAAAACCCTTGAAAGGCGTCCATCATGCTGAATATCGCGAAGCCAGCGGTCGAATCGACCAATAGGTCGATCCTCGGGAGGGGACATGGGTCGCGTGGGCATAACTTGTTAAGATCAGTAAAATCATTACACATTCTCCATTTGTTGTCCTTTTTATCCCCTTTTGCCACTAGGACAACATTGCATAGCCATTCCGAGAAATGTATTTCTCGGATTTGTTTCGCTTCAAGCGGTCTTTCTACCTCGGCTTTGATAATCTTATCTTTTACCGGTCCATGATTTCTCTTCTTCTGTCTGGCGGGTTTCGCCAAAGGATCTATTTTTAGGGAATGCTTGATTATTCGAGGATCGATTCCTTCAATGTCATTTGCGCTCCAGGCGAAGACGTCGGCATTGTCTCTGAGGAAGTCGATTAGCATTATTTCCCCTTCTTTGCTCAGTTCTGTACCTATTCTCGTTGTTTTGGACGAGTCCCCTTGTACTAGAATTATATCCTTATGTTCTGGAGGTTTCAATGATAAATCTAGCGGTTCTTTTCCCTTTTTATCCATTCGATCGGTACTTGGGATTTCAATTTTATTTCTGATAAGATCTTCTTTGATCTTTCTTTTACTTGGAGTAATCGATTTTGGGTGTTCTTTCATAGTTAACGAGGTACTGTAGCAGTCCCAAGCCATGCAATGATCGTTCGTTATTTCTCCGATGCCTCTATCGGTTGGAAACTTTATCTTCTGATGATAAGTAGAGACAACAGCTCGGAATAAATTGAGAGCTGGTCGTCCCAATATTGCGTTATAAGCGAAAGGGGTTTCTACCACTAGAAATTTTACTAGCTTCACTGTCCGGTGGGGTATTTTTTCGAGTGATACGCTTAAGGTTATTGTTCCGCTGGGGATGATTTCGGACCCTCTGAATCCTATTAACGGCGTAGCTACTTTCTGCAGGTTTATCTGTCCCAAGTCCATTTGGGCTAAAACTTCTCGGGAGATGATATTGGCTGAGCTCCCATTATCGATCAGGATTCTCTTGACATTGTAGTTCGCTATTTCTAGCGAGATTACCGTCGGGAAGTCGGGGTTATCCTCTTTTGTGTCCCAGACGATATTTTTAGGTACTTCGCCTTCGTTAAAGCTGATCGGCTGATCGTTTGATGGCCTGCTTTCCAGGGTCCAAATTTCTTTTGGGTATTTTGAGTTTCCAATTATGGATCGGGCTGTTCTTCGTCGGGCGTTACGACTATCTCCACCCGCGGGCCCCCCGGATATCGTATGGATAGTTCCATTGATCTGGTCGTGATTCAACTCCTGAGTAGGTCGGCGTTCAGGTGACCTTCGATGAGAACTTCTCCTTTGATTACCGTTCTGAGGGCTTCTACTTCTTTCCCTTTTGCGATTATCTCGCTCTATGTATTCGTCAAGTTTTCCTTGTTCGATCAGTTTTTCAACTTCTCTCTTAAGGTGAAAACAATTCTCCGTTCGATGTCCATGTGCCCTATGGTACTTACAGTATTGATCGTAGTTTCGAGACCCTGGTCTTGGCTGCGCGATTTTCCTCGCCTCGGGAATCCAGTTATTTCTTTCTAGAACTTCCAATATTTCTTCCATTGGAGCATTTAACCTTGGGTGTTCTACTTGATTCACCCTGCTTCTGATTGGTTGTTCAGGGTTTCTTCGTCTTTGGTAGAAATTAGGTTGCCTATCTTGGTCGGCTTTGTTGTATTCCAATCGCTGGAAAACATTACCTCTCCTGGAAGATCGCTCGTAATCCAATGATTTTTGGGCAGGAAACCTGTCATGCCGTTTGGAGCCTGAAGTTGTGGCTTTGTTTTTGTTTTTATCCTTAAAGGAATTCATCTCTTCTTGGGTCATATACTTAGACGCCAAGCTCATAATGTCGGCAAACGTTCTCGGTTGTTTTCGACTGAGGGCGTTTCCAAACTGCCTGTTTTTAGTGAGGTCGAAGAGGATAGAAATTATGTAATCGATATTCGGAGAATCGATTTTGAGTAATTCCACGTTGAATCTTGCCAACCAATTTCTTAGGGACTCTCCCTCTTGTTGGTGTATGGTTCCTAGGTAGCTCATCGGGAGTTTTTGTCTTTTCTGACTGGCAAACTGCTGCGTTAGTTTATTGCATAATTCCCGGAAACTGAATATAGAGTTGGCCGGCTGTTTGGCGAACCAATCCAGCGCGAGTCCTTCGAATGTGGTCACCATTAACTTGGCGGTGAATTCGGCGGAGTGGGCATATAAATTCATTATGTTCGTAAAGCTAAAGATATAATCATCCGGGTCGGTGGTTCCATCATATCGGGGTAATCTTCCTGGGACCTGTCCCGTGGATTGTGCCTCTTTTATTTCCCTGCAGAAAGGAGAGCAAGCCGCAAGGCTTTCCTGGAGTTCCGCAGTTCGGGCCCATGGGTTTTGAACAGATCGTAGGCGTTGTTCGAGTCGCTCCTGTACGATCCTCTCGATTTCCCTTTCCGAGAATCGAGTTGCCCGTGGCCGATCTGGGATTGCATCATCTATGTCATCCTCGATAGGGATTATTGTTCGTTCCTTCGATCCGCTGCGACCCGCCTGTGGCTTTCTTCGACCTGGTTTTCTTCGGGGATGGTTATCGGAGGGTTTAGAATTATCCTGCTGTGGGCTGTGTAGCGAGCGTCGCTCACTTGCTGGGTTGTCCGCTTGTTGAGAGGTTTGTTCGTTTGGCCTTGGTACTCCTGGTGCAGGAGTTGTCCTGGCAGTCGTAACGTTTCGAGGAATTTGATCTAGTAAAAGTAATTCTTCTGGAGAAAGTGATTTGAAGAGCATTGCTATTTGTCGCAGTTTCTCCTGAGCGCCCGGGAGAGGAACGGGGACTTCGGGGCCTTCTAGTTCTTCCCGTATGGCACCGGGAAGGCCTCCTTGGGGTCCCTGCTGTCGGGGGTGTGTATCTTGGACATTCTCGTCGGTATTGGGAACGTTGTTATCGTTGTTGTCCTATATGTCTTCCGATGTGTTATGGCCGGTGGTTGTATTGCTTCTCGCTCCAACACGAGCGCTTTTCCTTGGGCGAGCCATGTGTCAATCGAATAATTAACCTAGCCCCACGGTGGGCGCCAACTGATTTAACCGGATTTCGTCTGGTTAATTGAATATCAGTGAATTTGTGAAATCGGGGGGTTTACGATATTTATATATATATTCAGTAGGGCTCTGTTACTTTATTCCGGATGGATCGATTACAAAGAAAAGCAATATTCAAGAACAAGAAGTAAAACCACAAACAAAGCTAAGAACACACCGATATGGAGATCAAAAGCTATGAATAATATTGAATCTTATTCAGTTGTGCTGTAGTAAGCAGTGTATAATCATGTATTTTTTGGAGTTGAGGGATTTCGTAGTTGTCTAATACAATGATTAACTAGGTATTTATATAATGTTAAACCTAGCGTTACAAGGAAACATAGTCCTAATAGGACTCCGCCCAAATGTCCTTCTTGGGTCCGGAGTATTGTCTTTTGATCGAAGAGAGCTGTATTCGGCCTGGTCGATGAGATGATTTTGAACAGCCTGATTTGGTCGAACTGTTCTCAATTTCTTTAGTCGATAGTACAGTATGTAGGGTGCGAAATAGCCCCCATCATCTTCGGAGAAAGCTGGCTGAAATCTTTGTTTACTTCCACGTTAATGTTGGTTTCATCTTGTAACTGATCTGATCTTTCCACGTCTGAGTCATCCGGAAATACTTGCATTTTCTTAGATATTGGAACTTCTTCTTGAATTTCCATCAAAAGATCAACAATTGTATCATCATCCTTCTCATTATCATCAAGTATATCATTTTCTTGTTGAAATGATAAACTCCCACTGTTTACTTCAATTGCTAGTATCATCTTCTGATTTTCTATGAATCCAATCTGATTAAGAATTTGCAATGGCATCTCACTGTTTGTTTCTTTCACAACCATTTCGTCAACCACCATAGGATTAATGGTTTTTTCTTTCAAATTTTTGAATTCCTTCTCAGGAATTACATCAAAAAGTTTGTGCTCATTTTTTGTTGCTTCTTTGTTGGTAATATTTACACCAAAACGGAGTTGGATTTTGCATCTCAAACTGATACAAAAATTCAGCAATGTCAAAAATTGATTTCTTCCAAGTCACGCAGATTCTACGCTCTCCTCAAAACAATATTCGCCCTCACAATGTGTAAATGAGTTCTACAGCGAATTTGTCCCAGGATACAATGGAGCCCAGTAATAAACTATTTGTTTGTTTGTGAATTACACTTGCAAAAACAAACCCGAATACTCTAAAATGTAGAAACCTTTTGGATTATTAAAGAAACTAGAAATCCGATGTTGCTTTAAAAAGTTTGAAACAACAGAAGCAAATATGTAGCCTTTATGAAATACTCAAATTGGGAATATGTATTTAAGAAACTAATGGGATGAAATTAATTCTCTGATTGCTCCTATGTCGTTGAAGACCACTTAGTTTATATAGAGATCAAAAGCTTTCTCCAAAAGTTGCATTCTTTACGAATTTAACGGGTAAAAACTATTCAAGGAGAAATGGTGCAACGGTTAGTAGTTTTGTCTCATTAAATAAATTAATTTAAATATATTTGGTTAATTAATTATCTAAATTAACCAACAAACAGATTTTGAAAATTTTCTAACATTCCTCCACCATTTTCAAAATAAATGTTTAGGTTTAGGAATACAGGTATCAATAATGGTGTTTCACTACTTGAACCATTACCTAGCGAAAGTATTTAAAAGTTAATCAAATTAATTAAAAATTTTAGGCTCCGGTATTTGTGTTTCAATAATGGTGTCTCACGACTTGAACGATTACCCAGTGAAAGCATTTCAAAGCTAACCAAGAAGAATGGTAGACTTGTCTTTGAACCAACTTCTTATACGATTAACCGGAAATACCAAAACGCACAAATTCCAATGTTCTTGAGTATTCTAATAAGCCGACACGTGGAATGGCCTTGTGTCTATATCCTGTTTCATGTGCGCTCTAGAGTTAAGCCCTTAACTCATAGAAGGCGGCACCACCCTCTACACTCATATAGGTAGACTTATCGAAAGTGCCCCGTAACTTTAGCACTTTAAGACACATGTCTTATAAGTCTATTAAGAGCATATTTCTCAACCTATCTTTAACATTACAGTTACAAGCACTATTTACTGGGGATGATGTATTGCTAGTGCTTCAACCACAACATATGATATACTTTGCTCATTGAACTCTTAGACTTGAAAAACAAGAATAGAGTTGAGTTTCTATCATTGGTGGTTATTAAAAATGGGCTTAAGTCACATCCCCTTAGCAGTTTGATTAATCATATTTCTTTTTAATCCTTTCGTCAAAGGATCTGTCAGATTTTGACTTCGCACAAAATCAATTGTAATTATTTTGTCCGGACTTTTTATTATACACCTTATTATAGGCTCCTGACAGTGTGGCCTCAATGTCACAATGAATATATATGGGTGGTTTAGGATTTGGTCATAACGAAATTTCGATCATTTAATATCTTATCATTTTCGCTAACTCCACTATTACGAGTGAAAATCCACCCACTTGTGGAAGTATGATCTTCCCGCTCAATTATCTTACTGACATTATTAAATCCTTCTAAAACCAAAGGATACTATTTACAGAATGAATTCCATAAAACATTGTTATCTTAAATGCTTTGTTTATCGTTTTTCAATGATCATGAGTAGAGTTACTAGTGTATCTACTTAGTTTAACAACAAAAACAGTGGCAGGTTGATTACTAGTCATAAAATACGAAAGACAACTTACTACTCCAGCGTTTCCAAGTTGATTTACATCTCTATCATAACCTCTACACAACAACTTAATGCCAAAATTAAATGAAATATTAACACCAATGCAATTATATTAATTTAACCTATCTAACATTTCATTTTATGAATGTAATACAATATAGCAATACTTTGAATAATAATCAATTAAAGAAAATCACATGCCATATCAATCATGCTATAAAAATAAAATAAAGAATCTGCACTATAAATAGAGTAATTACTATTTAATTAATATCAAGTTTAAACATTCCCTTATACAAATATCATTTTCAGACAAAGGTTCCACTCTTGGACAAAACAAATTTATCAGATTCAAACACAAGCTTCAAACTATGCTTTCAAAAGGCTACCAGAAACTAAATTCTTTATGAGTTCAGGGACATGATACACATCTTTCAAAGATAAAATCTTTCCCGAAGTGAATTCCAAGTCCACTGTTCCTTTGCCTTTTACAATAGTCGTCGACGAATTGCCTATATACAAGACATTGCCTTCATGAGCAGGTTCATAAGCAGTAAAGCAACTTCAATCCTTGCATACATACCTCATCGCCCCGGAGTCAATCCACCAAGAACCATCATCTTGTACCATATTAAGTTCAGAAACTACAGCGATATATTTTTCTTTATTACTTTGTTGACCAACTTTATTCTTAAGTTCTCTACAATCTTTCTTGAGATGACCAAGTTTTCCACAATGCCAACAACATCCTTTTTTTCTTCTTATTTTCATTATTTTGGTTATTAGTGTATGGTTCCTTTCTCTTACGGTTTTCATTGTTTTGCCCGGAGTTTTGATGTTGCATGAACTCTTTAATTTCTTCCACCATGCACCTTAGAAGACTCTTTTACTTGTGGTTCTTCACTTTCTTGCATTCTAGATTGCTCTTCAATGCGAAAGATAGAACCCAAATCTTTAACACTAACATCTTCCTTTTTATGTTTTAGACCTTTTTTAACAATTTTCCATGAAGGAGGAAGCTTATCTATTATGCAAGACACAACAATCCACTCATCCATATTCATATTCAATTGTTTCATATGACCTAACATCGATTGTAATTCATTAAATTGCTCACTTACGGATTTTTCATCGACCATCTTGTAATTCAAAAAATTGAGATGCTAAAAATTTCTTATTTGTAGAATCTTCAACCAAGTACCGTGCATTGAGAGTATCCCAAAGTTCCTTTGCCATTTCAACATCTTGATAAATGTCAAACAAACTATCCATCAATGCATTTAAGATACGACCCTTACAAATTTCGTCGTCTTTCCCCCACTTTGTTCTTCTTCGAGATTCAGCCAATGTTTCGTTTTCAAGTTCTTGCGGCTTTGGTGTTGTCAACACGTACTCCACCGAAAGTGACAATAAAAGAAAATGAATCTTCTTTTGCCATCGCCTAAATTTTCCACCATCAAACCTTTCCAATTTGACGAAATCGGTAGTGAGTTGTTGCAAGCTTTGAGATGCCATAATATTGTTTTGAGATTGTTGGAGCCCAATAATAAATTGTTTGTTTGTCTACGAATTACACTTGCAAAAACAAACCCGAATACTCTAAAATGTAGAAGCCTTTTTTATTATTAAAGAAACTAGAAATCAGATGTTGCTTTAAAAAGTTCGAAACAACAGAAGCAAATATGTAGCCTTTATGAAATACTCAAATTGGGAATATGTATTTAAGAAACTAATGGGATGAAATTAATTCTCTAATTGCTCCTATGTCGTTGAAGACCACTTAGTTTATACAGAGATCAAAAGCTTTCTCCAAAAGTTGCATTCTTTACAAATTTAACGGGCAAAAACTATTCAAGGAGAAATGGTGCAACGGTTAGTAGATTTGTCTCATTAAATAAATTAATTTAAATATATTTGGTTAATTAATTATCTAAATTGACCAATAAACATATTTTGAAAATTTTCTAACATTCTTTATCTTTCTGTTCCGAGCAGAATGAGCTTCTAACAGATGTTATCATACCATCAATTACCATAGACATTTTCTTCATTATATCAAATACAACACAATAAGATTCATCAACAAAATTACTCTCACTCAACACATTATCGATGAAACTTTTAGACAAGTGTTTAATTTCCAATCTACAACAACCATGGTAAATATTACGATTATTTAGAGCAATTTTTGCCGAATTCGCAGTCCATATGTATTGATACCTTAATAGTGCTTGGAAGTGTCCATTCTTAGGAAGAATGTCTATTCGTTCCACCTTCCCATACGCATCAAAAACCTGGTGCAATACGGCTTCAGATATAGATACAATTAATCATGCACCGCACAATCAGAGTTCTATTATACTCGGAGTAGATGGAAATGATTTTTTATTCAGGAAGTTCCCTCGGATCGGAACTGCTCTGATACCAATTGTCATGTCCGGGGATTACGGCCATGAATATCTTCAAGGTAATCAATGGTTTTAGAGAAATTGTATAAAATAGTAGAGAATAAAGATGGGAGAACGGTTAGAAGAAGAAAGAATAATTGTGATGAAGATGAGAAATTGTAAGGAAGAGAAAGAAGAGAGAATTCAGAATTGAGAGAAATTAGAGAAAACTTGATATTTCATTAACTGTGTTATCCAGTGGTTACAATTGGGTTTATATAACAAAATAAACTAGTAAAAAGTATCAAACTAACAACTTACACTGTAATGACTATTTAACCCTTATAACATAAATGACTATTTAACCCCTATCCCCTAGGATATGACACCCGCTAACATTAGTTGATCTTAAAAAGGACTGAAAAGTTAAAGTGTGCATATTAAAACAAGATTTAATTATCAGTGCAAATTAGTAACTTCACGATACTATAGATCACACAAAAACAATCAACATGATATTAAAAAAACATATAAAAAATGATTATTCACAAAGAAAACATAGTCAGCGCAGAATAGGGGAAGATTGAAAGAAAACGAACAGTGAGATTGCACTAAGAGAACAAAGAAGAAAGAAAACCATGATTACACACAAATAAATCGTAGACATGTCGATTAGACAGAAAGGAAGAGGTAGAATAAGGGAAGGTATAATAGGGGAAGGTTGAAAGAAACGAATAGTGAGATTGGAGATGAATTGTACAAGGTTGAAAGTGAAAGAACGGTGTGTATCGACTATCCCAGTCACGCTCGTGGACCCCAGCATCCTCCAGTTCATCAGAGTATACACAATAGTGAGAGTCTAACCGAATCCAATGATGTCCTATCTCGATTGGATTCTACGATTCTTGAATATGTTCTAGATCACGGCCTTGGAGATCAGTCCACGGGTTGTCCCATAGCCTTGTGATCTAAGGACTTCTATCCTTATGCATAGATAATTATTACATAAGATAAAGTTGACCATTTAATAAAGTGCATTTATTAATCGAAATTGAATAGTTCCTTATATATTACAATAAATGCTCGCCATACAGCTAGCTTGCAGGACACTATTTCTGTCAATCTCCCACTTGTCCTAAAGCCAGTCTTTTATTTTCTTGAGTCCCATCTTTTGCAGATGTTTCTCAAATGCCTTTTGAGGCAGATGCTTCGTTAGCGGGTCCGCCGTATTATCTTCTGAGTCGACACGTTCCATCTTAATATCTCCTCTACCAATGATATCTCTTATCACATGGTATCGTCTTTGTACGTGCTTGGATTTCTGATGAGATCTCGGCTCCTTTGCTTGCGCTATTGCCCCATTGTTATCATAGAAGATAGTAATGGGCTCAGCGATGCTAGGTATCACACCCAATTCCTGGATGAAGTTCCTCATCCAAACACCTTCCTTTGCTGCATTACTCGCAGCAATGTATACTGCTTCGGTGGTTGAATCCGCGGTTGTTTCTTGCTTGGAGCTCTTCCAGCTAACCGCACAACCATTGAGGCAGAACACGTATCCTGATGTCGACTTGAAGTCGTCTACATCACATTGGAAGCTCGAGTCTGTATAGCCTTCCAATTTCAATTCTCCTCCACCGTATACCAAGAACAATTCCTTAGTCCTTCTCAGGTACTTCAGAATTGCCTTTATGGCTATCCAGTGCTGCTCACCTGGATCAGACTGGTAGCGACTTGTAACGCTTAGAGCGTACGCCACGTCTGGTCTAGTACATAACATACCATACATTATGCTTCCTATCGCGGATGCATATGGTACTCGAGACATATTGCTTCTCTCCTCAGGCGTCTTTGGGGCCATAGACCTAGAGAGTGCAATCTCATGTCTCATTGGAAGCAATCCTCTCTTGGATTCTTCCATATTAAATCTTTTCAAGATTTTATCTATGTACTGGGATTGGGAGAGGCCCAGCAGTCCTTTTGATCTATCTCGGTAGATCTTTATACCTAGTACAAATGATGCTTCTCCCATATCCTTCATTGAGAATTGTGTAGATAACCATGCTTTAGTTTCGGACAACGCTTTCACAGTGTTTCCAATGAGAAGAATGTCGTCAACATAAAGTACCAAAAATTCAACTGTACTCCCACTGATCTTCTTGTACACGCAAGGTTCGAACATGTTCTTGATGAATCCAAAAGTTTGGATTGTCTCATCAAAACGAATGTTCCAACTTGGGGAAGCTTGCTTCAGTCCATAAATGGACCTCTGGAGTTTGCACACCTTGTGTTCATCTCCTTTGGATGCATATCCTTTTGGTTGCTCCATGTAGTTCTCCTTATCAATGTCCCCATTGAGAAAGGCAGTCTTTACATCCATCTGCCATATCTCGTAGTTATACCACGCAGCTATGGCCAGCAAGATTCGAATGGATTTAGGCATTGCGACGGGCGAGAAGGTCTTCTCAAAGTCAATTCCAGGTCTTTGAGTATATCCTTTTGCCACTAATCGCGCCTTGTAGGTTATTACCTCTCCGTTCACTCCAAGCTTTCGCTTATAGATCCACTTGCAACCCACGGGAGCCACTCCCACTGGTGGATCTACCAAGGTCCAAACCTTGTTTGAGTGCATGGAGTCCAATTCGGATTCCATGGCTTCGCGCCACTTTCCCGAGTCTATGTCTAGCATAGCCTCTTCGTAAGTCTTTGGGTCGGGTAGAGACTGTCTAGTCTCATGCAGCAGACCGTAGTACCTTTCGGGTTCTCTACGTTGTCTTTCTGACCTACGAAGAATCGGTGTACTTTCTGGTGCACATTCATGCTCATGTTCTCCCACTTCCTGTGGCGATGGGTCAGCTTCAGTGACCTCATCCAGTTCTACGTTATTTTCCTTCTTGTCAACCAAGAAATCCTTCTCCAAGAAGTGAGCGTTCCTCGAGACAAACGTAGTTTGTCTTGTAGGATCGTAGAACTCGTATCCTATCGAGTTTTCTGGATACCCCACGAATTTGCACAAAGTGGATTTAGTTTCCAATTTATCTCCCACTAGCTTTTTAACGTAAGCGGGAGATCCCCATATGCGCATGAATGCGTATGAGGGTGCCTTGCCAAACCATAATTCGTATGGTGTCTTTTCTACGGATTTAGAAGGTACCATGTTTAGTATCTTCGTTGCCGTGAGGAGGGCATGTCCCCAAAATGAAAGAGGAAGGTCAGTGGCACTCATCATGGATCGAACCATGTCCATCAAGGTTCGATTCCTTCTCTCTGCTACTCCATTTAATTGGGGTGTTGCAGGAGGAGTCCACTGCGATAATATTCCATGCTCTACAAGATAATTCAGAAATTCGTTACTAAGAAATTCTCCACCTCGGTCAGAACGAAGAGCCTTTATCGTATGACCAAGTTGATTCTCTACTTCCATCTTGAATTCTTTGAATCGCTCAAAGGCTTCAGACTTGTGTTTCAACAAGAACACATATCCATAACGACTAAAGTCGTCAGTGAAAGTGATGAAGTAATCATAGCCACCTCGGGCGCTCTTTCTTAGTGGTCCACATACGTCAGTATGTATCAAGTCCAATGTTTGTTTGGCTCGCTCAGGGTTTCCCTTAAATGGCAACTTAGCCATTTTACCTTTAAACATGGTTCACATGTTGGCATTTCATCAATGCGATTGATTTCAATCGCGCCAGAAGATGCTAACTTTTGAATCCTTGACTTAGAAATATGTCCAAGTAGAGCGTGCCATAATTGGGCAGATATTTCATTATCTTGTTTCCTTTTGTTTTGTTGTTCGTGCATGACTAACTTAGGTGGTTTTATGATGTAAAGTCAATAATTCAATGTATATAAATGAATAAAAGTTTTTTATTAAAATAAAACTTGGTACATAAATGAAAGTTTCCTAATGACTTTATCAAACCACCTAAATCTACTTTTGCCTACGGCCTTGGCGGCAGCTCCAGCTCCATTGCCTTATTCAAGGATCCAATCCTCAGGCTCCAGTTTCCTTGATGCTCCCATCAACTACAAGGATGAGAACTCCAGTCAGTGTCTAACACCAAAAATGCACAGTTAATTGTAAAATTAACTTCAACAAGGAATATACATGTTCGAACTCTCCATAGGTTCGAATTTAATCCTTTCCCTTGACCTTGTGCAGTAAGGAGCTCTGGTTTCCATTTGCTTTGGCTTTGAACGCCGCCCAGTCCTTTTGCCAACCCTCACTTTCTTTCCAAAAGAAGCTTCGTGTTCCTCGAGCATTCGTCGTAGGACATGCATAGTGATCTCTTGCCTCTGGAGATTCAAGTCCGCGATAGATCTGTCATATGATCTAGGAAGAGAGTGTAGAATAAGATCTTCTCGGAAATCATTGTCCATCACGACACCCATATCATCGAGTTCAGTAAGAAGTCGAATCATCTTGTGTACGTGGATTCCGACAGGAGTTTCCCTTCTCTTTCTTGCTTGTAAGAGTTCCCTCGTGATCGCGAATCTGCGACGACCATCTCTAATCCCATAAAGGAATTTGAGATTCGAGAGAATCTCTTTCGCGGATGCCATATGCTCATGTTACAAATGCAGATCAAGTGACATATATTCCAACATGTACTCACGAGCTAAGCCATCATCCAGTTTCCATTTGGTGATGCTTTTACGGAGCTCATCAGGAACGTCATGTGAAATATTAATGGGTGGTGGCACAGACAAAACATAGGATATGTTTTCGGCTTCAAATAATCCATTCAAATGATGCGTCTAGAAATGCAAGTTCGGTCTAGTTAAAATATTACGTTCAAGTGATGAGATGGACAAATCTCTAAGTGCTCTAAGCTCTTTTGACATCATATCTATAAAATGACGAGAGAAGAAATAAATACGCGAAAGATTAATTTAAAATGCACAATTTACAAACATGGTTTTTATTTATAAATTACTCCCACTATTTTAATCAAAATCTTATGCCCCCACATAAGTTTCGGGAATTTAAAATATCCTAGCGGGCTTAAGGCCCAAATGCAATCTCCTAGTACCCACGACTCGTTGGCCATACTATTTGATTCACTTGGTGGTCGATTACGTCGACGGTTAACCATTGCAGCTAACCCTTAAGTTCATTTAGCCTCGTTTTTCGATATGGACCCAAGACTCGTGAGACATCCATACTTACTAGCGTTAAATCATGTCCAATACTCGTGGAGAGAAATAGTTCAATCCTAGACACCCCACGACTCGTGAGACAGCGCCTAAAACCTTGCTATCCCCTCCCTTGGCACTAAACTCGTGCATCGAGGCAATAGACACATCATCTTCCTATAGCTCGACCCACGACTCGTGAGACATCGAGATATATTTGTACAATATGCCTAAGACCTAGTAATTGGATAGGCTCGGACCATAGACTCCATTCATATGCACCCGTTATTCAATTTAATATTCTAATTGAATTTTTAAAGTTCAATTGGAGGTTTTAAGTTTTCTTGTGCGAGGTCTCATCAGATTATGCTTATCTTGTTTACGTGATCTATTCTAAGCATGCATAACATATATCAAAGAATAACAGTAAACATACATCACCTAGCAGGATATGATTGATCGATTGCCCATCCTATGCGATTCATCACGAGCCATGTGATGAATCAATTGGTCAGTCTATGGTGGAAATTAAATGTCCTAACTATTACAATTTTCAAACCCTTACATCATGGGCCTTCTTGTAATATCCAGCTTGATTGGGCCTCCATGTCCTCCAAGGTAATGGGCCTCCATGCGGATCTCCAAGTCTTCATGAGGTCTTCTCGGCTCCAAGCCTAATCTAAACCTAGCTTATAAATTTAAATGGTCCTATTCTATTACATTTGTTTGCGCAAGCAAGGGCACCAATCAGGCCCATTTAATTACAACCCAAAAATAAATAAACCAAAAACTACACAGGGCTTAAGGGCAAAATCGATCAATCCACACATTCACTCAAGAACATGCATAAATTCACATAAGGGCAAAAATGTAAATTTATCGGCTCCATTAATTTTAATTCGCAAAAATTCATCCAAGTTAATTAATTTTGAATTAACAATTAATCTCTAAGATTAATTAGCTCTTACTTGAGCTCTAAATAATCTACAAACCTATCTTGATTAAATTGGCTAATTAAGGTAATCTAAATCTCTAAGATTCTTACCTTATCCAAAACTCTAAGTTTCCCAAATTTTCCCAATCTCCAAGATTTTCAAGATAATCCTATTTTGTTTAGATTAGTTTAATTAAGGTAGTGTTTAGGTCTAACAAAATAACTACCTTATCCAAAAACTCCAAGTTTCCTAATCTTCCAAAATTCTAAAATTTCCAGAATTTTCAAAATAGGCAGAATTAGAGTCCAACCAAAAATCAACCAGTCGAGGCCAATCGAAAACTGCCACGTGGACAACACACGCGCGGACACGAAGTCCGCGCGTGGCTGTTCGCGGCAGCGCGCTGCTGCGCGTGACAGCGTGCGGCAGCGCGCGGCTGCGCGTGACAACACACGGCTGGCAGCCCGTAGGCTGCTGCCGTGTATTGCTCGCGCGGCCAGCGTGCTGATCGCACACTGCCGTGGGCAGCAGCACGCGGTGGCCGCCCAGCCGCGGTGCGCTGCCACGCACCGCCGCGTGCCACCGCAGTTGGATCCAAAAAAAATTTTTGTTCGTTTGTTTCGACCCACATGATTTAATTCAACAGATCTAGTCAATTAAATCCCAATTCAAAAATAAAAACTAACATGATAAAATTTTCGAATCCAAAATTGAACATTAACTCTAAGTTAACTAACATACGTCCTAAAACATGCAAAGTTATAGAACTAGCCACATAAATCAAACATATGATTTAATAAACACAGAATTTGCAAATTCATATATATACAAAGCCTAGAGTTGGCTCTGATACCACTGTTGGGATTCGGTAAGATAAACAGCCCTAGGCACAGCGGAATATAAAATTTTTAGGACCTCTTACGGAATTTTGCCAGGATACTACTCTAGGTGTATATATATAAATATTAAATAAAACGATAGTATAAGTTTACACGTTATACCTATCTCCTTGCAAATCAAGGTTGGCAGTCAGCAAAACGAACTCTGATTTCTGCTCCAGCAAATTGATCCAGGCTTTTCAATGAGCGCCCCACGTGTTGCGCCTCTACGAGTTGATACACCACAATTACACGAAAATAATAAATCTTGATCAGCTAGAACACAAGATATATTATGATCTAGGATATAGGAACGATTTTGGAACAATAATCGAAAACGAAAATTCTTCCAAAGGAAGAACAGGGTTCGGCCGATCTGGTAGGGAAGAGGGAGAGAATTTTTTGCTCTGCTCAAGTTTTGCTTATGGAGTTGTGTGAAAAATAACTATAAGATAGCTACTTATAGTTATCTCCCTAACCTAGTCCTTTTAGGACTAGGGCTCTTCTCTCCTACATGGGCCATGGCACTCTTTAATTAAAAGACCAAGTCTTCTAATTAATTCATGGCCCAGTTAATTAATTTGACCAGGCTTTATTTAATCTCCCAATTAAATAGCCCAATTAATTAACTAATCTCCCATTTAATTAAATCAGACTCTAAGCCCATTTAATTAAAATCCCTTTTAATTAATTAAATCCAACTTAATTATTAATCCACAAATTAATTTCCAATTTAATTTATGATCCTGATCCAATTCCAATTGGATCCCAATTTGTTCCAATTGGGTCGACCCAGTCGACCCACCCATAATAATCGACCCAGTCGATTATTTACCCAGTCGACCTAGTTGACTCGGTCGTTCTTATTTCCTCACTTTCGCTTCATGTGTATTGCGTATGCCCCCGTAGGTTCACCACATAATTGGCCGTGGGTTATAATTAAATATTATTTAATTATTCGAGTAAGACTTACTCTAAATCCATCGAACACTCTGTCGATTGACCATTCCAAAATTAGCACCCCTGCCAATTTGGGAATTCTCCCACACTCCACGGTCGATGTCCAGCCACAAGCCCATGGAGCCCAATCACTGGTGAATTATTTAGTGAACCTTTTATCATTTATAATTTTCATATACGACATAATCTCTCCATCGATCAATCTCCCTGTCGAGACTTAAGGGTATGGTCTTTCATCGGATTCCCTTTTCTTTTGTCTTGACCTTATGTACTCTGGTCTCGAAATAAATTCTCTTTGACTTAATCTTTATGAGCTACTTACATAAAGTCGTCAGATACCTTGGCCAAGGATTTTACCAGAATTAATTTCTCACAGAAATCCATAGGAGAATTTCCCAACCTATCAAGTCGGGTCAATGGATCCTTTGTTGATGATATGAATCTGCATACGAGTTCCTCTATACCCAATATGAGTCCACAGAGACTTTCTGGCGATCCCCAGTCAGTCGGAACTCATATCAAAGCATAGACGTTCTCGCACCAGATAAACCCTATCACCTCAAGTAGTTAGGGATCGTTCCTCGTATACTATTATAAATTTGGAATAACTTCAACCCCGATATGCGACTACCGCTTCCATGGTGAGTTATTTCCTAATTGGGGTATTCAGTGCGCTTGCCATCCCAGCAAGCCACCCACTCATGTGTATCGA
Organism: Penstemon barbatus; assembly: GCA_003313485.2. NCBI lineage: Eukaryota > Viridiplantae > Streptophyta > Magnoliopsida > Lamiales > Plantaginaceae > Penstemon > Penstemon barbatus. The sequence continues at coordinate 47,878,076 of CM064879.1, read as the reverse complement.
CTATCCCAGTCACGCTCGTGGACCCCAGCGTCCTCCTGTTCATCGGAGTATACACAATAGTAAGAGTCTAACCGAATCCAATGATGTCCTATCTCGATTGGATTCTACGACTCTTGAATATGTTCTAGATCACGGCCTTGGAGATCAGTCCACGGGTTGTCCCATAGCCCTGTGATCTAAGGACTTCTATCCTTATGCGTAGATAATTATTACATAAGATAAAGTTGACCATTTAATAAAGTGCATTTATTAATCGAAATTGAATAGTTCCTTATTTATTACAATAAATGCTCGCCATACAGCTGGCTTGCAGGACACTATTTCTATCATTCAAGTCGTCTGTCAGCAGACTAAGCTGATCAGTGATTGTAGTAGACTTGGCTGATCATGCACAAAGCTTTGAACAGCTGAGTTGACCACTCTTCTAATAATAACTTAGTTGATTTCAATAAAATCAATTTTCAGTCAGAATACTTGCAGTGGATATAAATCAGTGTTTTTCACAAGTAATCCTTCGAAGAATTTTATCCCCAATTTTGAAAACTCCCTTTTTCTAAAGCTTCTTTCTAACAGTTCTCAAAATGTTTTTATGCAATTTTGAAATATGCGAGTAAATAATGCAAGATAAAAACACAGAGAATTTTTTATAGTGGTTATATGGATTTAAATCCTTTAGTCCACTCTTCCAAGTCACTTAGATCTTGGGTTATACTATAATCGCACATATTACAATATACAATTCTTGCGCCAGACAACAAAAGAAATGGACACAAGTTCGCAGCAGGAAATCACAAAGAAATTCCTACACTCTGAAGTAATATCACTCACTTAGATGGATATCTACTTCTCACAACCCTCTTCTAATACATATTCACTCAAAAAATGTTTTCTTTTTGCTTCAACTTGGCTTCCGTCAACAAATGACTTCAGTAGACGAGTGAGCTATTCTTGAGCTTTTGAGACTTAAGAGATTTTGCTTCGCGAAAGATCTCAGTTGTTGTGTTGTCGTTTTCTCTAACTCTTGAATTCAGCTCTATTTATACTTGGATTTGAAAATGTGTCCGTTGAAGAAGTACCGGTCCCCCAAATTCTGTAATGGCTCCCTGCAACTATTGCAATGTACAGCCTGCTATGCTTTTCTGTCAGTCGCATTAAATGCACTCAGCTGATCTGAGGATATCTTCAATCATATGACATTAATACCCTTCTCTTGCAGCATTTATTACATCAAGTGCATTTATTATCGTTGGGCAGACTCCTTGATCTCTTCCACTCTGCTGATCGAATTGACCCGTCTGATAGATACTCTGCTGATCAAACTTGAACTCATCTAATTTAAGTCAACTGATAACCTACCCTTCTGATGTCAAATTCAGCATAAGATCAGTAGTCTTCTGGACCTTGAATTTTGACCCTTCTGATAGTCTTCTTACATGATAAAAATTCTTCTAAGGGTTCTAAGCATTCCTTATTTAGCTGATTCTGATGTTTTGGAAATCATCAAAACCTCCCTTATCTTCTTAACTTCTTTGCACTCATCTTCATCTTCATCCAACAAAAAATAATACACTACTAGAAAAAACGTAAATTCCGATTAAAATTTTTCAACCGAACTAAATTCGGTGGGAATAACCTTAAATTCCAAACGAAAATATCCCAGTCGAAATTTTACTTGAGAATCAATAAAAATTCCAACCAAATACAATTTCAATGGAAGTTATAAATCAAATACCAATAGAAAAAGATTCGGTTGTAATTTTTATGGATATTCCAACAGATTTTAAAATCGGCCGGAATACTTTGTCTAGAACAAACATAATAACCGGCTCAAAAAAATTCCGATCGGAAAATATATATTGTACACCTTATTCCTTTTCTTGACTAGAAATAAGATATATTATTGACCGAAAAAGATATAATAAGATATATTATACTATCACGCAATGACCAACACTTGTAAAAAAAATAGTCATTTGCAAAATATGTATAAAGTGTAACTAGCCATGTACAACCAAACCCACCTAGAATTTGAAGACACAATACCACAATTGATAAATAGCCAAAATGAAAGATGCACAAGATACTACGATGCAAATGAGTCTTATACAACGTAAGTTGAATGAGAAGTTTTGTTGCACCAGACATTTAATACTAATCGATTTGTGAATTTGGTACCTTGCTTTAGGTCAATTCTTACTTCTGATACATTGTTTAACAAATTATTACACATTTGGTACTATAGTTAAAATCACCATTTAGTAGTGACATGACAGTTAAGTTTTATTGTAAAGTTGATGTCATTACTGAAATTGTTTGATATTTTTACCCCATAACATTTGACCCTACCAAAACAGCCCCACATCTCAAATTTTGTGACAATTTTAGTCCACGTTATCGCAATTTTGGAAAAAAAATTGTCTACCTAATTGCGAATTTGAAAAGAAAAAAAAATTATCTAGCCTTCCTAATCACTATTTTGAAAATGGTCTTTCTAATCACAGTTTTAGAAAGAAACAACTTTCTTTTTTTACTTGTTCTTCGTATTAGAAACGCTAGCCTTATCTTTATCTTTTTTTTTTTTCATAAATCGCAATTTGGAAAACTATGTAAAAGTTGATAGTCCAAAATCAATATTAGGAATACCTAATAAAAAATATCAAAATTTTGTGATTAGTAAGACAAGCTGATTGATTTTCCGAAATCATGATTAGGGAAATCGCATAAAAAGAAAAAAAAATCTCCCAAAATCGCGATTAGGACATCACCTTATCGTCCAAAAAATTTTGTCTGGGTCATATGACCCATATTAATCTCCCTTTTTTCTTTCTTAAATCTCGGTCAGAGTCCCCTATTTAAATTCAATAGGCCCGCAAGTGAGGTACATTAACTCAATTGGACTGAATAAGTCCAATGAATACTTCACTGATGTAAGTTATCGGATAAAATTATCAGCCCAAGTATATATGTGGTAAACAGCCCAAGTATATATGTGGTAAACATGCTAATGTCCATTAGCTATAAGATCATTTTTGCGATTTCTTAAAATTAATCAAAAAGACATATTTAAAACCACCAATAGAAAAAATGTATGAACCAAACATATTTATTGCAATAGGGGTATGTCACAAGGAGTCGGGTACTTTTGTCAATATGTATTACACTCGTGAACCCTAATTTCATCTTCTCAATAGGATACCTCTATTCCTACATGCACTTCTTTGTTCCATCGCTCCACCTCTAAACTTTACAAATTTCCACCAATAATAAGGATTAGAACCCAAAAAAAAACAAAAAGAAAAAAATTCCATTCAACACTGGTCTCATTCAAGAATCGTGGTAGATCTATCACGTTGAATCCAATATAAATGGCAAATCATCAATGAAAGATCCACAATACTACTCTAAATTGCTATATATTATATAAAAGTCAATTGTCGTGAACTTTCCTATTCAAAATCGAGCCTACTCTATACATCTACACATATTTATCAATTCTCTCACCCTTATATTCATAAACTTCCCAATTTCCTATTTTACTATTTTGTGCTTGATGTGACCAACACATATGCTAAGATCTTTACAATAGTACTATAACTTTTTATTTTATAATTAATTTAAAAAAACATAGGGACATATTGCAAGAGTAGGATTTGGGAAATAGTTTCTAATGGAGCCGAAACTCTTATGCTAAACATAATCATCACTTTGCATACCTTTTTATTTTTCGGCAAAGTTGACCATCGAAGTCAAAAAACCTAGGGACAAAATAGGTAATTAATCTTTAATCTCTGGCAATTTGCATCCTCGAAACAAGAGAAATGGACACTTTGCACCCCGGAAAGAGAATTAGCACTTAGTACCCTCGAATTAAGAACAACTCAGGAACTTGCACATTCGAGACACGATAAATGGGAAATTTGCACCCCGGTGACACAGATTAACACATAGCAGTCTCAAACTAGGAAAAATTCAATAACTAGGACACTCTCATTTTTCGAGCAGAATTTACCACATGGGTAAAAATAATAATCTAGGAGTAAAATAGGTAATTCATTTTTGAATCTTTGATAATTTTAATTTAGTTATAGAAAGTTTTAATACATTTTACATATTCATATCACAAAGATAAAATATTAATCCAAGGTGAAATGAAAGGCGGAGAGATAAATGAGTATTCTAATACCGGCTGATATGGCAATGGAGCCCTAACTCGCCATGTTTTAATTAACAAAGAATCATTATTTTATTTTCTTACTTTTATAATTTTATAATTTTATAAAAGTATGCTTTTAATTAGTTATAACAGTTAATTCTAATATTCTTTTAAAAAATACAATTATTGTAGACATAATTATAAACTAATGTACGTTAACTGAGATAACTTCTTCCTTATTTATAAAAATACAATGTATAATATAATATTATCATTATGTTTTTTATAAAAAGGGCTCCGCCATCTAAGTGGTGTGTGTCAGTAAAATCGAACCGAATCGTACCAATTTTTCGTATTTGGACTGATTAGATAATTTTTGAATTTGTACTATATATATGTCAAACCTAACAATACATAGTTTGATAAGAAGATATATATATATATACATATATATATATATATATATATATATATATATATATATAAAACTAAAAATTCTAGTTTTGAGTCTTTTTATAAATTTTCTGTATATTAATTTATAAAATTAGTAATTTAACCTAAACTGAATGAATCAAGTTATATATGAAACCTAATTTTTTTAAATGATTATTCTTATAGAGTACAATATAAACGAAATAATACTAGATAGCAGGTTTAATGAAATACGCCTAATTACATAAACTTATTAACCTTATAAAAAATTACTAGAACACCCTCTCTTATCCCTAAAAAATTACAATAATTCTAATTGATAATGAGGGAGTGTGTACGATTACTGCTCTTTGTTGTTGTTTTTGTTTGGACTAATGCTTAAATTTTTTAATACACTATAACATCTATTAGACCTCAAAAGCTTTATTCCAAAATTAAGATATGGAAAATTGCATAAAAAGAAAAAAAATCTCCCAAAATCGTGATTAGAACATCACCTTATCGTGAAAAAAAATTATATGTCATATGATCCATATTAATCTTTTCCTTTTTCTTTTTCTTAAATCTTGTTCAAAATCCCCTAATTCTAATTCAATAGACCCACATGTGGGGTACAATATTCTCTCAATTGGGCTAAATAAGTCCAAAGAATACTTCACTGGTGTAAATTATGGGATAAAATTATCAGTCCATGTATATGTGTGGTAAACTTGCTAATATTCATTAGCTATAAGACCATTTTTACCATTTTCACATTAATTATAAATGCATATTTAGAGCCAAAAAAATGTATAAACCAAACATATTTATTGCCATACGAGTAATATTTTCAAATGTAGTCAGGATACTTTGGTCAACGCGTCATACACGCGTAAACACTAATTCGATTTTATCAATAGGGTATCGCCGCTCCAACCAGGTTTTCTTGGATACATCGCCCCGCGTTATAAATTTTGTTTTCTTCGATACGTCGCCCGGCGTTATAAATTTCGTTTTCTTGGATATGTCGCCTTGCGTTATAAGTTTCGTTTTCTTGGATACGTCGCCCGACGATATAGATTTTGCTTTCTTGGATACGTTGCCCTGCATTATAACTTTCGTTTTCTTGGATACATCGCCCCTCGTTACAAATTTTGTTTTCTTGGATACGTCGCCCAGCGTTATATTCCACCAAATAGAAGGGGTTAAAACCACAGAAAAAAATCATTTCTCTCGAATCGAGTCTACCCTCTACCTCTACCGCATATCTATCATTTTTCTCACCCATATATTCATAAACTTCCCAATTTCCTATTTTACTATTTTGTGCTTGATGTATGTTAAGATCTTTACAATAAGTACTATAACTTTTTATTTGATAATTAATTTAAAGTAAAACTAATGGAGATGGATCAACCATGTGATAATGGTGAGAGTGAAGACGACGTCAGAGACAGATTGCAAGAGCAGGATTTGGTATGGATGGAATTGGAAAATGGTTAGTGTTTATCTTGCTTTGGTAATCAAAATCTTTAATTCCTGCATGATATGTATATATACACACACATATATATATATATATATATATATATTTATACTAATAAGAGTGGATGGCAGTTTGAACAGTAGCCAAGACTTTTGTTTCCTTTTCCTTTTTGCTGTTTTAATCCTTAAACGATGTAGTTTCATTTATTTTTGGTCTGTTTTGTACTTCTGCTTATTTTATTTTCCCTTTTTCTTTGCCTATAATTTCGGTGGTCCGTTTAAATGTGTGGGTCTCTTCTTTCTTTTTTTAATTTTTTTTGTGGCTCCAGCGTCCCTAATCCTTTATTTAAAATGCTCAGACTCAAAACGACGCCGTTTCATCCCTATTTTAAAGCAGCTTGTACGCTCACCTGTAAGTTTTGTACTCTTAATTAATAGAGATTGGCCATTTAAACAGTTTCTTCTCCGTTTCAGCCTCCAATTCCACCTCCTGCTTTCTCCAATTCCACCTCAATTCCACCTCCTTCTTTCTCCAATTCCACCTCCTCCTTAGCGCAATTAATTGTGCCATCCGACTTTAGCTCTCCTTCTCACGTGGGATGTGTAGCTTTCCGTCCGAAATTTGTACGGCTTTGATTGCCCTGTTCTTTCCACTGTCTTCGACCAACGGAACCAACGGAAGGTTTAATTCCACTGCTTTGGGTTGTCATATTTGGTTTTACTCAGTTTCATTCCTTCTTAAATTACAGGTTCCTAATTTACCCTTTTCCAGCCTTTTGGAAGTCGGCTACTGTTTTGGTCTCAATTCACACGGTTATTTCTTCTCAGGTATTTATTATCTCGGCATCGTGGCTATATTTACCTATAATACAAGTCTTCAGATACTCATGTGGCTGAATTCTTTGTGAGTTCTCAATTTATTTTCTTGTGCTATGAAGGTTCTTTATCGTACTATTGCGTATTATAGCCGCTGTTGAATAAGTTTCCTGAGTTTTGTGAGTAAATTGCTAATAGTTTGTTCACGAATTTTTCCTATCTAGGATTGAATAAAGGAGTTAAATTTCTTTGTGTAAAATTTCATTTTCATTTGATCAAAACATCAAAAAAAAGTTGTAGATAATAATAGAACAATAATGAAACATAAATTAATCAATATTTTTATTTTGAAACATATCGTGTTTTCCGAGAGAAACGTATATATGTAGAAAAACTATAATCCTTCGAAGAAATTACATGTGTTGTATTGTTGTACTATTTCACATATGAATAAAACATTTATTAGATATTGTTCTTAAAAGAAACATTTATCATAGATTTTATTTATCTTTTTTGAGAACATTTATCAAAGATTTGTAATAACAATAACTAAAACCCCAACGTTAGTGTGAGGATAGAGTGTTCTAATGTTTACTGTTTTTCGGATTACTATGTTTTCCCTCTTGTTTATTAATATTTTTACTTGCGTATTCGGCATTCTTAGGACTGCTTATTCTTGCGTTTTCAAATTCCTATGGCATTCCTAGGTAAAATTAAGTACTACGAAGAAAACAAGGTGATAAATTTACATTATATATATATATATAGAGAGAGAGAGAGAAAGTGATAGAGGGGGATATATATTTACTGGGAAATTTGGTTGAGTGTTCAGAAGAGTATGCTGACAAGGGTTTAGGTACAAACAGGGGTAGAGCAGAGGAAGAGTGTTGATGTTGGTGTGGATGATAGTTTAGGAGAAAGTTAGGTAAATTTAGAGAAGAGATTTTTGGTATTTCCTCATCTTCTTCTTCTTCTATTTTTCCTGACTCATTTCTCCATTGCTTCAGATTGAAGTCCATGGAACAGAAAAAAGTAAGTACAAGAGTTATATGAGATTTTTCGAGGTTAGTTTGTTAGAAAACTAATTGTGTTGGGTGTTTTGGTTTGGGCATGTAATAAAGATAGAGAGAAGAGAGGGTAAAAGGGTTTCACACTGACATCTCATGGACACCTTTTATCCTTTAATTTTTTTTATTTGAGATTCTTTTGGGTGCTTCTTATGTATCTTCAGATATTAAGCACCAGTGCAATGAGAAGGGAGACATTACTTGTGAAATATGTCATCAGCCATGTGTTTGCTCCTTATACCTTTGTCGACATTCCAATCTTTTGTTGAACTCAGCAGGGTCAAATAGGATGATTTTAGTGGCAGACTCTAGCCTCTTAATGCAATAAAAACGATGGGCAAAAGGCACCGCGCCTTGCGCGGAAAGAATCCCCCTAGTATATATATATATGTAGTGTGGAAGTGAAACCCAGTAAATTAAGATCTGCTCTAATGACATAAAAGAAATCTTATCTTTCATTTTGTTCATCAAAGTCTGATATTTGGATTAAATGTTTAATGATATTATAATTATTATTCATTGTGTGAGTTATTATTATTATTATAATTATTATTCATTGGATCCCATTTTTTATCCAAGTACAAACTCTTCGGTGTAGCTTTGTTCCATCACGTTAACGAGTAATGACGTTGGTCAAATCCTCCCGAACCAAGACCAAGATATCGATACAAAATGGTTTTAGATTTAACTGCTATAATTAATTAAACATACTTTTATAAAATTATAAAAATAATAAAATAACAGAGTGAATAGTAAAATTATAAAAATAATAAACTATAACTAATGACATGGCTTTTCTTCTACTAAATAAAACGGCATCGTCTTGACTACTGATTCATTATTTTCTCAGATGCAAGCTAAACACAAACACACAGAAACAGAGAGAGAGGGAGTAGTCCGTAATCCTTAAAGAGATAGGCCGGCTGAGCAGGTTCATGCAAATGGAGCAGTTGAACTTGTCCCCGAGAATATCCAAAATGGCTCCATTATTCTTCGTCGTTTTCTTCTTGTCTTCTTCATGGGCTTCGGTGACTTCTCCGCTCAAAAGTTCCTGTCGTCGCTTGGCCTTCTCCTTGTCCGTCATCGAATCATCACATTCGATTGAGTGGATCTTCTCCACCAGACCCCCACCACCGCATCCTGCAGCCGGCTTGACGACGACGAAGGTATTTAAGCAATCGGGACATTCCCACTGAGCGGCATCGACTAGGGTTTGGAGACGGTGGTGAGGCAGATGGTGTGCCAGGGGGTAACGCAAGTCTTGCAGGCCAGGGTTTCACCATCAGCCGCCTTCTGCTTGCAGACCATCCATACACCGTCACCGTCATCGAAACCAAAAACCACATGAAATCGAACACGCATATTTCTAATTGTTTTAAACAATATAAAATAACGAAGATAAAAATAATTTTTTTAAACTAGAAAGGTAATTATTTTTATCTTCGTTAGTTTATATTTTTTAAAACAATCAGAAATATGCTTGTTTGATTTCGGGTGGTTTTTAGTTTCGATGACAGTGACGGTGTATGCATGGTCTGCAAGCAGAAGGCGGCCGATGGTGAAACCCTGACCTGCAAGACGTGCGTTACCCCCTGGCACGCCATCTGCCTCACCACCCCACTCCAAACCCTAGCCGATCCCGCTCAGTGGGAATGTCCCAATTGCTCAAATACCTCCGTCGTCGTCAAGCCGGTTGTAGGATGCGGAGGTGGGGGTTGAATGTGATAAGGCCAAGAGGTGACAGGAACTTTTGAGCGGAGGGGTCACCGAAGCCCATGAAGAAAACAAGCAGAAAACGAAGAAGAATAATGGAGCCGTTTTGGATATTCTTGGGGACAAGTTCAACTGTTCCATTTGCATGAACCTGCTTGACCGGCCTGTCTCTGTAAGGATTATGGACTACTCTCTCTCTCTCTGTTTCTGTGTGTTAGTGTTTAGCTTGCATCTAAGAAAATAATGAATCAGTAGTCAAGACGATGCCATTTTATTTTGGTATTGAATGCTTTAATTTTGTAGTTGTTTGAAATTAATTCTGCAGATTCTATTGACAGTGTATAAATCAACTCTGCTTGCAAATCAGTATAGTTTTGCCTAAATATGTAATCATTGTTTTATGTAGTATTTTGGTTTTTCTTTAAGATTATGACTTTCTGTTGATGATTGAAAAAATATTGAGAGTAGTGGAGTTCTGTTCAGTAGAGATACTGGATAATTCTTGTTTGACTAGATCATTTTACCCCAAATTTAAACATTATTTTGAAAATTTGTAGTACCATACTCCCATTCATGTGAACAACCAATTGATATTAGGACCTTTAATGAGTTTTCATTTTATTTAAACATTTTACTATTTTGAGTTCATTTTCAATTAAATTAATATGCTAAATTTTGATAATGTAGAAATATTGCACCAAACATATGGCCACAATTTCCTATACAATCAAATTATTTCCTTTTCTTCATTCTTTCAGACACCATGTGGCCACAATTTTTGCCTGAAATACTTTCACAAAATGGTTGGGAAGAAGGGAAAGAAGGCTTGTGCTTTTGCCGCAAGTCAATTCCTCCCAACATGGCAATGGAGCCTCAAATTAAGTCTGCTATTGATGGCTATCCGAATGACCAAACTTTCTCATTACAGGAGGTGCTCCAAAGATCAACCATTTTATTCATAACCAGGACCGTCCTGACAAAGCATATACTATAACTGATAGAGCCAAAAAAACTGGAAATGCTAATGCTTACAGCGGGATGATTTTCACAGTTCCTCTGGATCATCTTGGCCCAATCACACCAGAGAATGACCAGAAAGAAAACTAGGTGTATTGGTTGGAGAAACCTGGAAAGATAGGATGGAATGCAGGCAGTGGGGGGTTCACTTTCCCCATGTTGCAGGAATTTGTGGTCAGTCAGAACATGGGGCACAGTCCATGGGGAGTGGTTCCTTTACACAGGAAGGTATAATCAATGCTACCACTTAATGCATTATAAGTAATACGACTACATAAATTTCTTTTTTATACTGTATTTTTGTTACTTCCATTGCCGCAATGAGTTATTGGTTATAAATCTGGTAAGTGGTGATGTAGCTCAAGTATTTGTTGCTCCACGTCAGGTATTTATAATTTTTTTGCAACAGTTCGGATCCTTTTGTTTTTAACTTTTCTTATTTGTATAATATTGGTTGCCTCATGAAAGGATGCTTATGGGCTGATAGTTGCATGTGCTCCTTGTCTGCTCTACTTGAATAAGTTATTTGTTTGCTGCTCCTCCCAACTGCCATTTATGTAGCCTTGCATCTATCTTCCTTTCATAGTTTTGGTTCATTGAAATAATCTCTATATATGAAAAAAATATAGGATGTGTTTAGTTGATATAAGTAGATTCAAAATACTCCCCTGTTATGCTAAACGTGCAAGAAACTACCCTGTAAATTTTCAATTGTGCCAAATTTCCTTGTGTTTTCGAAAATCCTGTAAAAAACTCCCAATTTGTAAAAATAATTTGTAAAAAACTCCCAATTTTTTGCCAGGACTTCCTAAAATCGGGTAATATAAGTTTAATTGTTGTTTTTATTTGGACTAATCCTTAAATTTCTTCTAATCACGGTTTTAGAAAGAAAACAATTTTATTTTTTTACTTGGTCTTTATAACTGCATCTTTAGAAACATTAGTCTTATCTTTATTTTTTCCTTATTAAGATATTACGACTTGGAGAACTAGGTAAAAAGTTCTTACTCAAAAATCAATATTAAGAAGTCCTGGCAAAAAATATCAAAATTGCGATTAGGAAGATCACGTTAAAAATTGAAAATCGTGATTAAGAAGACAAGATGATTGATTCCAAAAAGGTGAGAGTGAAGACGACGTCAAACACAAACTGCATTGATGTTTGATCATCATTGATAAAGGAGCGGAAACTGGAATTGGAAAATGATTTCTAAAGGAGCGGAAACTACCATTCTATACTTGTTCATCATTGATGTTTGCTGCCAATGATGTACTTAAAATGACGTAAAAGTGGCTCTAGCTCTTCTTCTTCATAACTGTTTTAGAAACCAGGTATTCAAATCCCTTTTTCTTGACGAGCTTGCCCATCACTTTTCTCTTGGAGCATGAATCAACCCGCAATCCCACATTATGTTCTTGGATTGTAGTTTAATTAAATATATCTTACCCTTAGACAATATAATTTTATTTCCTTTTACTTTCTAAATTATATTTGTTGAAAGGAAAAAGCTGTCTTTTGTTAAATTTGTCCATATTCCTCCTGTTTTGATTTTCCCGTCAATTAAGAAGCCTTATTTGACAATGTTCATATTAGTAGATTAATATATGTTTTCCTCTTGAAATGGAAGATTTTTGTGATTTCAATTTTAAAACTTTAAATGCAAATATTAGTTTTTTGCACTAAGTATCCATGAAATACAGAGCTTGGACTTCGCATCCCCGACATAGGAACAATTAAGAACTTTACATCCTTTTTTATTTTTCGACAAAAATGCAAATATTAGTTTTTTGTACTAAGTATCCATGAAATAGAGAGCTAGGACTTCGCATCCCCGACATAGGAACAATTAAGCACTTTACATCCTTTTTTATTTTTCGGCAAAGTTGACCACTCGAGTTAAAAAATCTTGGAGCAAAATAGGTAATTTATTTTTTGATCTTTGACAGTTTGAAATCTTAAAACATGAGGAACGGACATTTTGTACCACCGGAACAGAATTAGTACTTGTCACCCTCGAATTAAGAACAACTCATCAACTTGCACCCTCGAAACACGATAAATGAGAACTTTGCACCCCCGAAACAAAATTAACACTTAGAACCCTCAATTTAGGAAAAACTCAGTAACTAGCACACCCTCATTTTCTCCAGCAGAATTGACAACCAAAGTAAAAAAAATCTAGGGGTAAAATAGGTAATTTATGTTTGAAAATTTGGCAACTTTTCATTAATTATCAAATTTTCAAAAGAATTCGAAAAGTTTCTAGAAAGTTTTAATACGTTTATCTATTCATATCATAGAAAGAAAATATTGCTCCAATTTGCAATATCGATATTTATATTTATGAAACGAATTTTGGAGAGAAATGCCAGATGTTTTATGGTAGCCCTAACTAGGTCTGTTGTTAAAAAAAATTATTATTTTATTTTATTTATTACTTTTATACTTTTATAAAAGTATGCTTTGAAATAGTTATAACAGAATTTCAAAACCCTTTTAAAAATAATACAAGTATTATAGATATAATTATAACCTAATCTATGTTAAAACCTTTGAAAAACACTCGGATCAAGCTCGTTGATCAGGCAGTTGATTCTAATGAACCACCTGCTCTGATTCCACTTGTTGGTCTCAAGTGGTCAGATGAGGTCTAGAGATCAGTAAGCTTTAAAACTTTTCAGTCGTCTATCAGCAGACTAAGCTGATATAGATCAGTAAGCTGACTAAGCTGATCGTGAACGAATCTTGAGCAGCACAGTTGACCACTTCTATTATCACTACTTAGCTGATTTCAGCAAAACTCAGCTTTAAAAACAGAATACTTGCAGCGGATATTTATAAATATTTTTCACAAGTAAACTTAGTCTTTGAAAGATTTTATCCCCAGTTTTAACAAACTCATTTTTGAAATCTTTCAACAGTTTTCTAAAGTGTTTTATGCAATTTAAAGATATGCAAGAAAATAATGCAAAGTAAAACACAAAGAATTTTTATAGTGGTTATATGGATAAAAATCCTTTGATCCACTCTTCCAAGTCACTTAGATCTTGGATTATACTATAAACACACAGTTTACATTATACTCTACTTACGCCAAAACAACAAATGAAGAGGCCGTAAGCTCACAATAGGAAATCACTAAGAAGACCTATCCTTTGAAGTTAGATCACTCACTAAGATGGATCTACCATTCTCACAACACTCTTTTTACAGTTTTCACTCAGAAAAATGATTTATCTTGAACTTCAACTCGGTTCTGCCAACAAATGACTTCACCAGGTGAGTGAGCTGTTCTTGAGACTTACAGATATTTTGCTTCGGAAATTTTCTCAGAGTTTGTGTTGTTATCTTCTCTCTCAAGCTCGCGAACTATTTATACTCCAGGTTTGAAAAATGTCTGTTGAAGAAAGACAGGATTCAAATTCCTCGAGTACTGGTCCTTAATTTCTGTGAACGGCTCTCTCTACTGCAGCAGTACTGTCAACAGTACTTTTTGTCAGCAGCATTAAATGCACCAAGCTGATACGAGGTTTTTCTTCAATCATTTGCCATTCATACCCTCAGTCTTCAGCATTTATTACTCCAAGTGCATTTATTACCGTTGGAGAGACTTCCTGATCATCTTCACTTGTCTGATAAGAATCACTAGTCTGATGATGAACTAAGCTGATCTCAAACTTGAACAAATCTGATTTGAGTCGGCTGATTTTCACCAAACTGATTTCTTCCTTCAACATCAGATCAGTAGTCTTCTGGACCAAATAGAATTTTGACTTGACTGATTTGTCTTTGAGGTTGATCAAAATTCTTCTAAGGGATTTTACTAAGCATTCCTTACTTAGCTGATTAAGATGTTTTGGAAATCATCAAAACCTCCCTTTAACTCCTAAATTTCTTGTCTTCTGATCTTCATCTTCATCCAACAATTTCCCCCTTTTTGATGATGACAAAACTTTTCAGCTAAGTACTTGTACCTAGACTAAAGTTTTAATCCTCAAAGATTTCTGAGATATAAATAATTTGTTGGAGTAAAAACTTGAACTTTTATTGATTGATTGATTTTGAGTAAAAGTTACAAGTAGTTACATCAGATGAGATAACAAGAAAGTAAACTGATACAAAAGAAAAACTTAAGCATTAGTGATCTGATTCATCATTAGTCACTTCTTCTTCAATCTCTACGTATTCTTCTTCTCCATCTTCATCATCAATTTCATCAGTTACAAGGTTCTTCTGAGCAGCTTCCATCTTCTGATTGCGTTCAGCTTCAAGTTTATGTTCTTGTTCTGCTTCTGCAACCTTTCTTTTGATGCGCTCCAGATTCTTATACTTGACATATGGATCAAGTTGCTCTTCTGATGTATCCTTGGATGCAGGAAGCTCTTTGTCACTTTTTGCTTGGTCCTTGGATTCTTCTTCAGTTTCTTCAACAACTTTTTCATTAACAATTTCCTTAGCATTTGCTTCCTTAGCATTAGCTACCTTTTCTTCAGCAGCTTCAGCTTCCTTCTTATCATCAGCTTTCTCTTCAGCTTCTTGTTCAGGTACAGGCTCTGTTTCCTTTTCAGCAGGTTTCTCCTTATCAGCAGAGTCCTTTGATTGCTCAGGTACTTGAACAGGTTCAGTTGTTGAAGCTGATTCTGATTTCTCTTTTTCAGTAGCTGACTTCTTTTCCCCCTTTTTGTCCTCATCAGCAGGGTTGAGTTCAGCAGCTGGTATGTTGATAGCAGTGCAGATTCGTCTGACGTTGTCATCCAATGTGGCAAGTTGAGATGTATGATGATTGAGTGTAGATTTGAGAGTTCCAGTCTTGTCATTCAGATAATCCATGTTGAGTTGCAAGGTAGCCACCTCATCATGAACCTTTGTTGCAGTTTCATCCAAGTTGCGTATGAACCCAATGTCCTTCTCTGTTTCAGCATCAGCAAGCTTGGTGATCAGACCTAAAACATCAGCAATATCTCCTTCATGACGTTGAAGAGCTGTGTGAAGATGATTTACATCAGACTTCACATCTTCAATGTTTCTTTTCATGCTGATCAGACTCTGAATTAATTGAAGAGAATTATCTGGTGGCAGAGGAAAGTTGTCAATTGCATCTTTGATCAGTCTCATGTTTTCCTCCTGCAGTCTTCTGTTTTCTTCTTGTATCTTCTTCATCAACAATTTATTCCTTTCATCCAAGGGCTGATCCAGCAGCAACTGAATGGATTCCATCAGTGAAGAGTGCTTGTCTGCTGCTGAAATGGAAGTGGAAGCTGATGGTTCTGTTTGGTGGCTCTTTCTGTTCCGGTTCAGCAATCTCTTGAACAGCTTCATGACCAATAATAGCTCCAGCATCTCCTTGAATATTTTCTTCATCAGTTTTGGCAGCTTCTTGTTGAACAGCAGCCTGTTCTTCCACCTTAGTTATTTCAGGAGTTCCATCAACTGATATAATCGTTGTTTGATGGATAACCTTAGTGATTTGAGGCATTGATCCTTGGGCAGGTGCCTTAATCACTTTCTCCTGATACGTGCCGATTTTAGGCCCAAATGCAATCTGTTGCATGCTTGGCAGAGATGGAAGGTCACTTGGAGATCCCTTGAAATATCTTGACCTTTCAGACCATTTCTCCAAGGCCTGATAAACAGCTATCAGCACTGCACTTCTGATAGGATCTTCACTCCTTTTTCTCTTTAGAGGCAGTGTGTCTTTGATCTTCTTGGCTTCTCTGGCCACTATTCCCCATGTATAATCATGGAAGACATCTCTTACATGATCAGGGTCCAAAGCTTTTGTAATGGAGGAAGTTTGAAAGAAGGATAGTACCCATTTTTCTTCATCTTCAAATTCCTTCCAAGCTTTGATTGTACTCTATTCCCCATTGTTCACTCTGTATTTCCTCCATTGATTGTATCTAATCTTCTCATGAAAGAACAGAGTAGCATGTTGGAGCTTTTTATCAAAATCTGCAAGGGCTGCTTCAAACCTTGCAAAGGCTCCAGGGTGTTGATTGACTATGTTTAGTGCCCACTTAACAGCAAAGGGACACTTTTTAACCCTTTGGCATGGGGGAAGGATTTGTCTTGCATTCATAGACTCCCCGATTTTGATTCCTCCAGGTCTTCTTGGTCCATGAGCATCCTGTTTGCTCAGTTCCAAGGCTTTTGCTATATAAGCATCTTCTAAAGCCTTCAACTCGGCTTCAGTCATTTTTCTTTTTCTTTCTTCTTTCTCAGCTTGAAACTTGCTTAGTCTTACTGCTCTGTCAAAATCTTCCTTATATTTCTTTGCTGCCAGTTCTTCCTCCCTTCTCTTTTTCTCAGCAGCAGAGATTTTGACTTTGATTATTCTTTTCCTTTTTGGCTTATCAGCAACAGATGCAGCATTAATTGGTTCTGGTGCAGCAGTTGAGATAGGAATAGCTGCTTTTGGTTCGATGATCTGCACTTCAGGATCATCTTGAGGTTTAGCAACCTCAGCTGTTGAAGTTGGCTGTAGAGTAGCTGTTGCAGCAGCTGACTCCTTAGCAGCAGTGGTAGTCTTTTTCTCAACTTCAACAGGCCTCTCAGCTGATTCAGGGCCTTCCCTAATTAAATCAGATGACTTAGTAGGAGATGGTTCAAAAACCATTTTCCTCTTGGCAGTCTTCTTGGGAACTACCTTCTCCTGAGCAGGCTTAGATGATGTTGTGTCCTTTAACTGACTCTGTGTTCTTTTTGCAATATTCTCAGCCGACATATCTTCAGAAATGGTTCTAGAGGGTGAACCATAAACCATTTTCTCTATTTCCTTTGCTGTCTGATTGATGATAGCATAAGCAGCAATCTCCTCTACTATTCTGACTTTAATAGCTGGCTCAGATGTTTGAACAGAAGGTTCAGAGATGGTTACTTTCCTTTTCTTACTAACAATATTCTTCTTAGGCTCAACCGGTGACTCTTCAGCAGCCTTTCTTTTCGTGACTCCTTTCACAGGCTGATAGTAAAGCATAGCCTTTGAGTTGTGGACAAGCTTTCCATTCGTCAGTCCACATCCAACAATTAAGAACATGTGACTTAGGAATATCCTGATATGGGTATTCCCCTTCTTGTGATGATTTGCCAGGATGTACCATACGACAACAACCCAGTTCACTTCAAACCCATAGTGAACGGCAATATTGAGTGAAATCTCTTCATTGGAATACTATCCAAGGAAAAGGTGCAGTTCTCAACAATCTTAACAACCATATCAGCCATACGCTTGATATTCCCAGACAAAATCTCCCTTCCTGAGCATAGATGTTCCAGAACTCCTGTTCTTTAGGTTCAACCAAAGTGGACAGGTCTGTTCTTCCTTTTAACGACAAACCGTACTTCTCATTCAGCAGCTTAGGAGTGATACATGTATCAACTCCTCTAACCTTCGCCTCGATCTCCAGTTTGTTGAAGTCAGTCGCATCTTTGGTTCCATAGAACTCCACAATTTGGTCTTTGTAGACCATCTCTTCATGAGCCTCCATGAAGTCAACAAACGTAGCAGCCTTGAATTTCTCCAAAATTGCCTTCATCAGGTCGGTTCTAGTTTTGTGATATGTATCATAAACAAGATACATACCTTCAGCCTTAGCGTCTTATGATTGTGAACTCATGATGACTGATCTGAAAGAGATTAGTAGAGCAAGAGTAGATTTGCAGTAAAATGAGAGCAAAAATTCTCTTTGAATGCCTTAGAAATTTTTGAGGGTGCGTGAAAGATCAGTGAGCTGATCAGATCTGAATTTAATGAGGTGAGAGCATCGGTTTCCGTGTTTCACGCTAACCGTTAGATCAGTTATATGTCATTTTTGATCGTGGGGTGATATTTACGCGATTCAAAATTTAAAAAGCATTTAATGACTGACGGGAATGCGAACCACCTCAGTCGACTTATAAAAGCGTGTTTTTAAATATAGCGTTTTTAAATAACAACACTTTATGTAATTAATCAGACGAGTAAGCTAATACTTATATGATCAGACGAGTGTTCTGATAACCGGTATTACTAGTGAAAACCAATAACTAGTAATCTTCCTTTGCTGTTTGTCAATCCAGCAAGATAATTAATCTTCAATCTTCAAGAATTAAGAACTTCTCTGATGAAAACTTAACTTCAACTAACTTTCATCAACAAATTTCATTTTTAATCAGAAGTACCGCTAGTGTTACACGTTCCCCCTGACTTTAAGAATCCATAAGTCAATTAGTCTGTTGAGAGTTAACTTTGAAGACGATAAGATTAGTAAGCTGATAAACTCCAGTCTTCTGATGAGTTCCCCCTCAGCTTATGCATCTAAATTTAGTAGACCTAGTTCAGCTCTTAAAGTTGAAAACTTTGCATCACTTAGTGGTTTAGTGAATATATCAGCGATCTGATTGTCAGTATGAACATATTCTATTATAACATTTCCCTTTTCCACATGATCTCTGATGAAATGATGTTTGATCTCAATATGCTTAGTTCTTGAATGACTTATAGTGTTCTGAGTAAGAGAGATTGCACTTGTATTATCATAGTAGATAGGTATTCCACTGATCTTGATGTTGTAATCTTCTAGTTGATGCTTCAACCAAAATATTTGTGCACAGCAAGCTCCAGCAGCTATGTACTCAAGTAGATATGGATACTGAAGTTTGTTTCTCACTCATCCATGAGATCAGACGACTACCCAAGAATTGACAGGCACCTGTTGTACTCTTCCTATCAATCTTGCAGCCAGCAAGGTCAGAATCTGAATATCCTATTAGCTCAAATCCAGATTCCCTAGGGTACCATAATCCCAGTTCTTGAGTGCCTTTAAGGTATCTGAGTATCCTTTTGGCAGCCAGGAGATGAGATTCCTTAGGATTTGATTGATATCTCGCACAAACCCCAACAGAGTACATGATAACAGGTCTGTTAGCTGTTAGATATAACAGTGACCCTATAATGCCTCTGTACTTGGTTATATCTACTGATTTGCCATCATCATCTTTATCCAAACGAAGTCCAGTAGACATAGGAACACTAACAGTATAGCTAGTTTCCATACCAAATTTCTTAAGCAGATCTTTTGTGTATTTAGCTTGGTTGATGAATATTCCATCAGGCAACAATCTTACTTGCTAACCAAGAAAATAGTTAAGTTCACCCATCATGCTCATTTTAAACTTGTTCTGCATCAGCTTGGAGAACTTATCACACATCTGGTGATTTGTTGAACAAAAATAATATCATCTACTTATATTTGCACAAGTAATATATGATTCTCCAATTCAACAGTAAACAAGCTCTTGTTAACTTTACCTTTTCGAAATCCTTTGATTAAAAGAAAATAAGATAAAGTGTCATACCATGCTCTTCTAGCCTGTTTCAGTCCATAGAGGGCTTTCTTCAGACGATATACCTTGTCTCCGTCTTGATAAGCTTCAGATCCAGGAGGTTGTTCAACATATATCTCTTCTTGCAATTCTCCATTGAGAAAGGCAGACTTCACATCCATTTGATAGACAGTGAAGTTTTTATGAGCAGCATAGGCATGAAACAGTCTGATTGCTTCTAATCTTGCTACTGGTGCAAAGGTTTCATCAAAGTCAATGCCTTTGTCTTGGCAGTAACCCTTGGCCACTAATCTTGCTTTATTTCTGGTGACAATACCATCTTCATTCATTTTATTCCTGAAAACCCATTTAGTGCTAATTACTCTTTGATGATTTGGTCTAGGAACTAAGTACCAGACTTCATTCCTTTCAAATTGATTTAGCTCTTCTTGCATAGCTTCAATCCAGTTTGAATCACTAAGGGCTTTTTCAATCTGTTAGGGCTCTATTTGAGATAGGAAGCTGAAAAACATTGCATCATTCGCAGCAGCTCTTCTTGTCTTTATTCTATCCAAAGGATCAGCAATCACTAATACAGGTGGGTGATTCTTGAGCCATCTAAGATCAGATTGCAAATCTGAATTTTGTCATCTGTTTTGATCTTGCAACACTACTGTTGGAGTTTCAGTAGTAGTCTGTTGAACATGAGTTGTCTGTTGAACAGTATCTGGTCTATCAGCTGTTTGCAACTCGTCTGTTAGACAATCAGCAGAGTGATTTTGAACAGCATTTGAGATAGTAGCTGAGTTGAGATCAGGTAGTATAATGGGTATATATTCTTCATTTCTTTCAACACTCAATTTCTGAAAATCAGTAGACAGATTTTGATTAGTACTTTGATTCTTTTCAGAAGATTGACTTGGTTCATCAAATACTAAATGAATATATTCTTCTACAAGTAAAATTCTTTTGTTAAAGACTCTATAGGCTTACTAACGGTAGAATATCCTACAAAAACAGCTTCATCAGCCTTTTCTGCAAAGGCAGTAAGATGATTATTTCCATTGTTTAAAATAAAGCATTTACAACCAAAAATTCTAAAGTAATGAATGTTTGGCTTCCTGTTGTTCCAAACTTCATATGGAGTCTTTTTTTGATGTTTGTTGATCATGCATCTATTTTGGGTAAAGCATGCTGTGTTTGTGGCTTCTGCCCAAAATCATTGGGGCAGCTTTGCTTCAGCTATCATAATTTTGGTAGCTTCCTTTAGAGTTCTGTTTCTCCTTTCAGCAACTCCATTCTGTTGAGGGGTTCTGGCAGCAGAGTACTCATGGCTGGTGATGAGGGGTAATTTGGGTCCCCTGCCTTCGCAGGTTCGATGTAACTCGACCATCGCTAGATCATGCCCACAGGAATCAAGAGCTGGCCCAGGTCTCTTAACTGTGTTCCGACCCATCGAGAGCCCGAGCTCGAAAGATGCTGATGGGCCGAGCCTAGGCCCAAGCCCATCAATTCTGCTATAAATACCCCATGCATTTATGACTCCACACAACTTCCCAGGTGCACTTGCTTTGAGATTGCTGCTCGGACTCACTTGGGAATAGTAGTATAGGCCTTCTCATATGTATTTCGCCCTCTAGCTTGTACGGCATCCTATAATGCTCGGATAGGACTCTAAACACTTGTAATCTGTACTCGATAATTCAGAATACTATACTATTGATCTTTCTTTATTATTGTCTAGCATTATTACTGCATTGCTTATCCACCCTAGATCGAACATACGAAAACGCGTAAGATCAATGGGCGCCCACCGAGGGGCCTTATTCGAGCATTAGATCGAAATATGCCTACTACTAGGAGAAATACGTACGCCAGCGGACAGCCTTAATAGACAGAAACTCTGCTATTCACTATCCAAGGCGATCCTCCAACCATTGGGGCGTTTGTCATTTCAAGGACGAAAGTAAGACTTATACGATGAATTTCCGATCTTAAGATTAACGTAGAATTAATTCCGCTCGCTCGATCGCCGGTTAATGTCGAAGGCTTAGAGGATCTATGAAGTTGCAGCTTATTGTTAACGGTCGGAATTTATTTTTCCGATCTTCATAATTATAAAAGACAAATTTTTCGAATCAATCATTTAAGAGATCATTCGCGTAATCTCGATACTTTATTTGTCGGCTATTTGTATTTTTCTCAAGTCGGTTGGAATAAGTTGGATATTCGAACAACAGCAACCAATTAGAGAAATTCTCAAGCTAATGGTTGAATATTAGCGATCATTTCGACCAATAAAGGAATTCAAGTAATGAAATTCGATCAGAAACGAAGCTTTATCATTAAAACTTTTCAAACAAGTTACAAAGTAAAGCCTCGAATATAATTCGAGCTCAAAAAGTACACTACAATCACTACTACCCTATTACAAGACCTATGAATATTTCTATCCTATTTCAGGCTCGGTCTTCGTTCTCTAAGATCACTCCAGATGCAGAACTCAGCACTGAATTTCATGGGCGGTCACTCGCCACCTGTCGCACAGCCCTCTTCGAACAGGATAAAGGCCGCCTCACAGCTCCACTTCCTTAGGTGTTCGTCTGTAAACAATGAGTGAGACACTCAATCATCATTTACAGATTAATTCGAACCGGAGCAGCAAAGGGTTATCTCAGCAGAGGCACTCCAAGGGAACTCGAAGGAACTATCTCGTAAGAAAGCCCTCGAGGAAGCTGGTGCCTCAGATTTAAAGAACTCCTCTCAGGATAACCAGCTGCCCGATCGGATACAACGCCAGAATACCAGAATTCTAACCCGCACCAGACAAGATATGTTTGGGAAAACAGGTTGCCTGCCGGTATTCTAGGCGCATTTTCTTTTGCCTGTCGATATTCTAAGCGGAAAAGCTTATGCTAAGGGAGCTGAGATCGAAAAACAGGGTTCTGAGTCTAACCTCAAACTCCTTTATCTTGGAGAAAATAGGGATCAAATTTAAATCTCGACCCATAGTGATCGGAGGAAGCGTAAAGGAGAAAATAAGGAGTGTCGTATGCATGAAGGGACCTATTTATAGTGATAAAAGGTTTTTGAATCAACGGCTCAGACAACGAATCACGGACGGCTAGGATCTCCGTATTAATTGAACAGACTGATGCGTTTCCTGAGAAATAGGGTCCTGTTTGGTTCCAAAAATAGATAATTAGAAATGTTCGAGTCGGGAGAACTACGATCGATCTACTTGGAAAAAACTAACAAGATACTCGACAGCGTTTGAAACTTGACGATAGAATTGATCGTTCATAATAAGTTTTTATTTAACTTCAAATCTACCAAGACATTAATATTCTTAGAAACCACTGTTCGGGTATTTCGTCGTTAATCTTAGATTTATGTGGTCGAAGTCATGAGAAATAAGAGTATCTGATTATCTTTATTTCTATCGACAAGGAAGGGGAAAAATTCCATTCATGAACTTCACTAGATAATACAAGAGTTCAGAAGGAAAACAGGAAAGATACATTTCAAACATAGTACAAGCTAATATATTACAGAAGAGCACATTTACTTTCTACAATCCTATGAAATTTTCGGTTCCCTCTCCTATAGTCTACTCGAAATAACCTAGCTCCGAGTAGAGAATCTCCTTCGAATTCGCAGGCCTTTAACTGTATTTACAATCTTCCGAAGACAAAAGGACAAACACCCGGACTGTCGGATGACTATATTCTGAATCGTTCTCTCCCCAGTACGTCTTCCTAAATGCATTGTTGCAACAGGTCCCTAATCAAAAGTCTGCGCTATAAGTTGCGAATTCCATGATCTGGCTTATTGGCCTTCCAGATCGATATTACTTTTGCCTGTCGATATTCTAAGCGAGATCGGGTTAGAAGACTGTCCCTCTTAAAAATTGTTCGAAGTCTGAGCTCAAAAAGTTGAATCGATTGAATAACGATCTGGATTACCATGATCGGACAGACAAAATGCTGGTACAATGAGTAGGATAATTTCAACAATATGACAACCTTATATAATGAAAGTAAAGAGAATCCAGCGGCAGGTAATTCGTGAAATGAATGGACGAGATTTGTCGACCATTGCAATTCTCGATAAATGAGGAACCGTTTGGAAAAAATCAAACTTATCGAAATATGGAACTTATAAACAAAGAGATATTCTTGAACAAGACATAAGATTTATTCATTCATTAAGCCCTAAGGTTATTCACTGATGGTGGTTTTGCTATGATTTATCTCTTCTCATGATTGCAGAAGAATATTATCTCAACAAAATTTATTTCGATCGAGGTTATATATTCAGTCGAGGTTATATATTCAGTGGAAACTAATCTCATCAAGATTCATATTCATTCATCTCCTTCATATATTATCGAACTCGTTTTATCTATTGATCAATATCTTCTCGTCTCCATCGACTATTAAAAAAAAAAAAAAAAGGGTGAAAGCCTCTGCTATGACCCTCGAGCTAAAAATGCACTGATACGACTAAGGGTGAAAGCCGTCGCTATGCCCCTTAGATCGAAATTACTAAACGGGTGAAAGCCTCTGCTATGACCCTCGAGCTAAAAATGCTCTGATACGACTAAGGGTGAAAGCCGTCGCTATGCCCCTTAGATCGAAATTACTAAACGGGTGAAAGCCTCTGCTATGACCCTCGAGCTAAAAATGCTCTGATACGACTAAGGGTGAAAGCCGTTGCTATGCCCCTTAGATCGAAATTACTAAACGGGTGAAAGCCTCTGCTATGACCCTCGAGCTAAAAATGCTCTGATACGACTAAGGGTGAAAGCCGTTGCTATGCCCCTTAGATCGAAATTACTAAACGGGTGAAAGCCTCTGCTATGACCCTCGAGCTAAAAATGCTCTGATACGACTAAGGGTGAAAGCCGTTGCTATGCCCCTTAGATCGAAATTACTAAACGGGTGAAAGCCTCTGCTATGACCCTCAAGCTAAAAATGCTCTGATACGACTAAGGGTGAAAGCCGTTGCTATGCCCCTTAGATCGAAATTACTAAACGGGTGAAAGCCTCTGCTATGACCCTCGAGCTAAAAATGCTCTGATACGACTAAGGGTGAAAGCCGTTGCTATGCCCCTCAGATCGAAATTACTAAATGGGTAAAAGCCTCTGCTATAACCCTCGAGCTAAAAAGTGCCCTGACACGATTAAGGGTGAAAGCCGTTGCTATGCCCCTTAGATCGAAATTATTATCCAAAGTCAACCAACATTCTATTCTATTATTTCTCAATGGTTGTTCATACGTCTAAGGGTGAAAGCCGTTGCTATGACCCTTAGATCAAAAATTATTATTCCAGAATCGATCAAGACCCTATTTTTGATTTCTTCTTCACGATTATTTGACAGACTGGGGAGTTTGGCCCCTCAGATTGAATTTGTTACTCTAAGATCGATCTGAATTCTGATATTCGATGTTTTAATAATTATGTATTTGATTAAGGAATAAAAGACTTCTACTGGTTATATTCAAAATTGAGGAATGCCGGTTTTCGTCCATCATATAAATACCTATCAAAGTTGATGAAGAATAGCACTTGTTCATATTTTTGAAGCAGAGAAATTGATGCTCGATGACAGTATATGAAAGCAATTCTACAGGATAACAAGTAAGGATGATAAGAGAAATAAATATCTCATTCATGACATTCCAAACAGCTACAAAAGAGTTCGAAATTACAATAATAAGGAAAATCGAGCAAAGCCAAGACTTTACATCTAATGTAACCCTATTACAAATTAACCCTACGCTAGAATTTTTCCATGATCGAAGGAGGAAGGCGGGGCTAGGATAACACTTCCACCCTTCATCCTTCACTACCTCGATAGTTACTCCACACCGGACCAGATCGAGAAAGAAGGAAGCAACCCCTAGAGAAATTACTCCACGCAATCTCGAAGGCAACATTCTTCAAGAAATATCTTGAAGAAGTAGAGATCGAGTGCAGGAAAACTCCTCCAGCAGTCGACCCACTATCCCGACTGGATAGAGATCAGAGTACAGGAAGTCGAGCCCGCCTCAAAGACTCGGAATCAGAGAGAGCTGGTCGCCTGCCGGTACCCCAGTCGCAATTATTTTCGCCTGTCGATACCTTAGTCGAAATAAGTTGCCATCAGGAGATAGCGAAATTTATATATAGTTCGAAGGAGAACCTCGAACAGTTCAGTCGGAGATAGCAAACGGAACATGGTGGCCAGAGAGAGTAAAATCTCAATCATAGAGCCGATCAGAAATGTTACTGAAATGTACAATTTGAAGGTAACTACGGAACTATATATAGTGGAAGGAAAAGGCAATTGACGACTCAGATTTGATAATACTAACGGCTGAGATATAAGCAGTAAATGCGCCGACCGTTACGATTCCCGAGAATACATAAACTGTTTCGGGAAAAAGTGAAGAAAATATCAAAATTATTCCGCTCGAGTTCATCCTATCCGAATTCATTATAATCTCAGTTTCAGTCGTAAAAGGAAAATCATGAAGAATTCAAAATACAGCTTGTGAAGAGAGCGTTATCAATAATTAGCCCGGGGATAAGTAAAGAAGTCGTAAAGATCGATAAAAAGACTATTATTTTCCGAGCTTGACAAGCAATTACAAGTTATAAAGACATCAACTCCTATTACATACAAGGCCAATCTTTTAATATTAAGTACTTTTTACAGTCGTGAGAACATTGGCAAAGAACAAATCTATGTATCCGAACGAGAGATAAGCCTCATAGCGAGGCGATCCTATGAAATTTTCGGCGGACGATAATGTCCTTACTCGAATAGGAGGCACCTGTCAAGCCAACAAGTTTTCGACTGTGGCTGCGATTCCTCAAAAAGTAGAGGGATAATACATCTCTTTCCTAGGAAGAATCTGAATATTCTCTTAAGGACGTCAGTCCCCGAAGCACTACCCATGACATTTTCAAGAAAGAACCTAGCAAATTGCGTCATACCCTCGAAAAACTTGACGCCAGAACCTCGCAAAACCACGAAAAGTCCATGGGCCATTAGGGTCGTGGATGGTCAGCAATAAAGCTTATTTGTCTTCAAGGTTGAAATAGCGTTCGCCTGCAGATACCCTAGTCGAGGTTGAAGTATAAATTTGACTATGGTACGCAAGAAAATTCCTAACTCGAAATTCGAAATATTGAGTCGTGCAACAAGATCTTTTAATCAGCATGGTCGAAGGAATCTGTTTTCGAAAAATATTATAAGTATGCAAAATGAAGAGCACAATTTATAGATACTATACTCAAAAATCCAACGGCTAGCAGAAAATAGAAGAAACGGTCAAGATCAAAAGAATTTCGAGCCTCCCGAGAATTTTGGCGGGAAGAGAAAGTGATATTATTTTCGGAAATTAAGGGGAATTGATACATCAAGATTGAAGATCGAAAATCGCGAACACAAGGTCAAACGAAGAAATCAAACTAAAGCATGGACAGAAAAACGCAGCAAATTATAGAAGAACATGCAATTCGAGAAACAGATAGATTATTACAAACCATGGGGGATAAAAATGTCTGGAATTTTTCATAGTCACATGAGTAAATACAATATAACCATATTACAAGTCCGGGTAAATAGAAGACAACATCTAAAGAAATTTATTGTCGGAAAAGATTTTTCGAAGCTCGGCATTACGAGCCTCACATCCCGCTTTATATCCGCGGTCATAGGCCTCCTTTTCTAGACGAGCAAACTCCTGTTTCTCCTGCTCATGAAAACTCTTCAGTTTCTCGAGCTCATCATTCAGCTGCTCGTGGATCTCTTCTCCACGTTCTCTAGCAGTCTTCTCCCTCTCTAAAGCGAGCTTCTCTGCGATGACACGCTCGAACTCGATTTTCTTCTCCTCCAACACGAGGGAAATAGCAGCACGCTGATTCGTTTCCCGCTCAGCAAACGTTTTGAGCTCAATAAAATCTTGTCCGGCCTGTTAAAAGGATCGGCAACGTGAAAAAAAAAAAAAAAAAAATGTACACCTGAAAAAGGAAGTGCTGCCCAGACTCGAACAACTCTTCTATGTTTCTCTCTTTGGACGTGTTTCTCTCCTTGGGCATGTTAGTTTCCGAAGAAGTAAAGTTAACTTGCAATAGATTATCCATGGGATCAGTTTTAGAAGAAGACCCATCTTTCGACCCCTCGGGCAGGAAAGGAGTAACTTTCGAAGGAATGGGGTTAACCCGGAGTTCGGGAGGATTATCAATCTTCAGAGCTTCAGCAGAGGCCCCTCCACCAATCTCTAACTTGGATTTTTTGCTGAGATTCCCCGCGGGAGCAGCGGTCGAAGCATCGGTAGATGACTTCCTATCAATAGCAAGATTTTGTAAAGCCTCAATGGGAGTGACCCCATCGGAATAAGGCCTCTTGTTCGAAGAGGGAATAGGAGTCTTTTCTCGGACGGGATCTTCACTCGGAGACTCGACCACTTTCGGGGAAAAACTCCCGAGTGCAGCCTCGAGCTCTTCATCCAGAATGGACTCAACTGCCCTTGTTTTGCTTCGAGGAATTGCTTTTTTCTTTCTTATTTTCCCCACCTTTGAGAGCTTTGGGGGAAGACAAGGAGGTCTTAGAAGAAGATTTGGAGGGTTTGGCCTCCTTGGCAACTTTCTGTTCTTTCTGCTCTTTGCTCGAATTTTTATTTTTCGAGCCATCAAATAGCGATTTGGGATCGATAGCTTTGCCTAATACATTTTCCATGATAAGCGAATTCGGGATAGCTAAGCTCGGATCTTTACTTTTTAAGGAATTCAGAAAATGCAAAAAATATGGGGAGAGCTCCGATCTCTGTAAGGAAAAATGTCGTGTGAGTAATGAGAAGAGATCCTAATATTTATAGACACTACGCCCTACAATTACGATAATGAATCGACGCAACCGTGAAGAAAATTCCCACCTGGAGTAGCTAAGTTCGAGCATAAAGTGCAAAGGGTTATCGAACCTTGAAAATTAAATGATGTCTAGATATTTGTAAGGTCGGCATTTACAAGTTACACGAATCAGGATGGAAAAAGAAAACAAATCCGTTTACAGAAATGACTTACATGTGTAAATACGATTAATTCCTAACAACAAAACTATGAATCGCACCTCCGGCGCGCTCGACTATAGTGACTTGCTAAACAGACGATCGGGCAAAATATGTTCAAAGTTAAACAATTACTCGGTCTGATCGAAGGATCGGTCGCCTTCCTTATCTGGTGCATCACCTATGTTGGCATCCTCGCTCATTCCTCCCGACATGAAGGGAAGATCGTCGTCGGAACGCTCGAGCACATCGGGGTTAGGCATAGGAATGCCATACTCCTCAACTAAGGGGGCAAAGCGATGATCCTGCCAGTTAATATCCATCTTGGGTAGAGAAGAAGCTTTATAATCCTTCCCTTCAGCGTTCTTGAAAGGGTTCATATACTTAAAGTACTCCTCCATGTCATCCGGAATCTTCTTGGCCGCCACTAATTGTTGGACCCCT
The DNA here is from genome assembly GCA_003313485.2 of Penstemon barbatus. NCBI lineage: Eukaryota > Viridiplantae > Streptophyta > Magnoliopsida > Lamiales > Plantaginaceae > Penstemon > Penstemon barbatus. The sequence continues at coordinate 47,848,606 of CM064879.1, read as the reverse complement.
TTATAAAAAATCGTCTGAAGAATTTCTCCCATTTTCCCTTGAACTAAAGGATCTAAGACAGGAGATTCCAAGAATTCTCGTATGGCCGAAATCTCGGCTTCTTCCCGGCCCTGGGCATATGCACGCTCGGAGTCTTGCTTCGCCAATTCGAGTTCTATCTTTACTTTCTTCAGCTCTTCCGCGAGGGCACTCCTCTCTTTAACGGACGCCAGCAAGTCCTCTTCCACTGAGGAGGAACGTTTCGTACTCGCTTTCTCGAGCTCCTTCTTTACTTGGAACAATTCTCGCTGACTCTCCGCCAGCTGAGATCGAATGGCCTGGTTATCAGCAAAAATTTGGGCATATGCATCATGAGCGTCCTGCGATTCCTGCTCCAGTAACGCCAAACGATAGGATTGAAGGGCGAACAAATCCCCGACGTACAAGACATTTTCGAGTATCAGTAAAGGCTAGGGATTCTAAAGAAAGAAGAGAGACAAAAGACAAATTTTCACCTCGTGATACGTTCGGGAGAAGTCACTCAAAACCCCAAAATCGCCTTTGACGGTGTGAAGCAGCATATCCCGCTTGAACCGACCAGCCATAAAAATCCTAGCGGCCTTGTCGAATTCGTTCTCCCCACCCACATCCAGATCAGTCAGAATGGTGCCATCTTCAGGGTATCCAGCAGCTCTGCTACCTCGAAGATGCTCTTCCATAAAGTCTGCCACATCAGGCTCCGACCTACCTTCTCGACATGGAACGGAGTCAGATTTCGTACCAAAAGGTTTTACCCTCCTTGAGGGCCCGGGATGTTCAGCATTTCTTTTTCGACTTAGGAGCTTCTCATACTCCTGGACACCCTGAATTCGATTCCAAGAATGCTGGCTATAGCCGACCGACGAAAGAACGGAAGTATCCGGGGAAAACAAAGCTCGAAGAGGTCCGGCAGTGGCAGAATTCAGGCAACTCATAGTGCCAACCCCTCTCAAATCGGGAATTGTAGCTGCTATGACGACTGAGTTCCCACCTATATTACGTGCATCCGCACTCTTTTCGGAAGTATATGGTGACGGCTCAAAATAAAATGGCTTATCTCCGATCAAGCCGGCGGCGGACACTCGAAATTTCTCGACGATTCGACCTGCGGGGTAATACGAATCAGGCACGGATTTAGACAAAAAAGACTTATTCGGATAAACCTCAATATAGACAGAAAATAAGGAGCTTACTCAAAGAAGGAATCGCAAGGGGCGGAGCACTAGAGGTTGGCAGGACATTAGTTTGCAAACGAGACCCTTCGGAAGAGGGACCGGGATACTTAATCTCCGGGGCAGGATAATCGCACTGGCTCAAGCCAGCTAATCGCAAAACGCCTTCCTGGACTAAGAACTTGGTATGATAAGGGTTGGACCGCATTTGCTCAAGAAATTCATCGGAAAGACGTTGACTGAGTTTCTCCTTAATTCTGCGAGGACCATACGACCAAGAATTTGCACCATCCCATCGATATGGTCTTGTTTTCGAGCTACCTTCCGATATCGGAATATCAGGACCCTTTACGAAGAAGAACCTCCTCTTCCAGCCTGTACTCTTTCTTGTTGTTATCTTAATAAGAAAAGGTTGTTTCGACCTCTGAAGAATGGATACGAACCCCGCGTTGGAACCCTTGCCTAAATCCATTCGGAAGGTATGCCAGAAGTTGCTAAAAGAGGCCTCTTCCCCTTTTGCTTCCATAAGAGCACTGAATGCTACTATGTAGGCGACGGAGTGCGGGAGAAGTTGAGCGGGGGACAGCGAAAAGAAAGAAAGGACGTTTCTGATGAGGGGAACGAATGGAATACGTAGACCACAGGAGAATTGGCCCTCATAAAAGGATTGACAGCCAGCCGGGGGCTCGGTAGCACGGTCGGAATAAGAAGGAATGACGATCGAAAACCCTTTTGGAAGATATTTCCCAAACTCCGTCTCAAGATAAGCGCGATCTTTCTTCGAAAAACAACAGGAAGTTTCTTTAGCAGGAAGTTCTGACGTGTTCGAGGTCACGGCCTCGGAAGCAAGCGTGGGTTTGAAAATTCTGACGAAGGCACCCTCACCGATGCTGCGTTTCTCGACCTCATTTTCTTCAAGATCCTCACTCGGATCGTCATCCTCGCCTCCTTGACGAAATTCTCCATCTTCGTAATCATCAACGAGCTTTAACAAAGGATCGGACTCTTGATTCTCTTCGACCTTATTCTTGCCCTTTGAACTTCTAGAACTTGACATTATAGATTTGGAAATGAATGTATTAAAGTAAGTGCCTTTTCGATTCAAACACTCCGAGCTCAAGAGAAAATGCAATATGGAAGTAATTTTTCAACGCGTCAACATATATATACGGGGTTAAAAAGGTAAAATTGCAAAGAGGTCCCCGAGTAACAGCGACGGTTGAACTTACCCAGAGTAAAATTCTAATGTTACCCTTTGAAGAATTGCATTTTTGGTCCTTTACTTGTAAATTGCGGAGTAAACTCCCCGGAAAATTATCCCCATGGTATTCCATTAACCTCCTTATTATGGTCGGGAAACTCAGAAAGCACTCCTCAAGAAAGGGAATTTAGCATTGAGGAATGATAAAGAATACTGTTGTTCTCAAGGACCTACGATGAGTTTATCTTTACGACACGCCGATAAACTGTTTCTTATATATGCGCTCTTTTTCCCTAACTCGGTTTTTATCCCACTGGGTTTTTCTGAGATAGGTTTTTAACGAGGCATATCCGAAACGCGCCGGGCGGCTCGTCTCGTGAAATCATGCGACATAACTCGTACTTCTTCGAGCGCAAGCTCCATTTTACGCTCGAGAAGTGGGGGAGTATTGATGAGGGGTAATTTGGGTCCCCTGCCTTCGCAGGTTCGATGTAACTCGACCATCGCTAGATCCTGCCCACAGGAATAAGGAGCTGGCCCAGGTCTCTTAACTGTGTTCCGACCCATCGAGAGCCCGAGCTCGAAAGATGCTGATGGGCCGTGCCTAGGCCCAAGCCCATCAATTCTGCTATAAATACCCCATGCATTTATGACTCCACACAACTTCCCAGGTGCACTTGTTTTGAGATTGCTGCTCGGACTCACTCGGGAATAGTAGTATAGGCCTTCTCATATGTATTTCACCCTCTAGCTTGTACGGCATCCTATAATGCTCGGATAGGACTCTAAACACTTGTAATCTGTACTCGATAATTCAGAATACTATACTATTGATCTTTCTTTATTATTGTCTAGCATTATTACTGTATTGCTTATCCACCCTAGATCGAACACACGAAAACGCGTAAGATTAGCTGGTGCCTCTCATGTTACAATACTCTTCAACAGTTGAGATTGTAAATTCAGTCCCTCTTTCTAATCTGATCTTCAATATCTTCATGTTCTTCTCATTTTGGATCAGCTCCATCATATTTGTAAGATGCTCATTGGTTTCACTTTTCTTCATCATGAAAATCACCCAAGTGTATCTTGAGAAATCATCCACAACAGCTAGGCAGTATTTATTTCCACCATTTCTGATTGGATCAATGGGTCCAAATAAGTCCATGTGTAGCAGCTCTAAAATCCTTCTAGATGTTTGGTGCTTCTTGCTCTTGAAAGATGACTTGACTTGTTTACCCTTCTGACAGGCGTCACATAACTTATCTTTGCTCATGACTATTTTGGGAATTCCTTCTACCAGATCATTCTTGATTAGTCTGTTTATAGTCTTGAAATTCACATGATTCATTCTTTTGTGCCACAGCTAACTAACTTCACTTGGTGTTGATGCCACCAAACAAACATTTGAATTATTGTCAACAGAATTACAGTGCACTGTGTAGACATTTCCTTGTCGTCTTCCAGATAAGATGACCTTCTTTGTACCAACCTGTTCAATGTAGCACTTATCTGATGAAAAGATAACTAAAAATCCCTTGTCACAAAATTGACTTATGCTCAGCAAATTGTATTTGAGGCCTTTAACATAAGAGACGTCAGATATCTCAATGTTGCCTTTGATTAATCTTCCACTTGCTACAATATTGCCTTCTTTGTTGTCTCCAAAAGTTACTTTAGGACCATCCACAACAACAACATCAGTCAGCTCATGTATGCTTCCACACATGTGTCTTGAACATCCACTGTCCAAGTACCAGATTTTCTCTACTTTACTCCTACTCCTAATCCTAACCTACAAAACAAGATAAAATTGTTTTAGGTACCCTTATTGAGAGGGTCCTGGAGGATTAGTTCCACCCTTGACAATCCAAGATGTTGAAGTCTTAGGCTTCTTAGGCTTCTGAGATTTGACATGAGCATGAACAAGTATATCTTCATCATATTTATCAGATTTGTTGCGTTGATAATCAGTATGATAAGGATGATGTTCATGAGCAGAATAAGATGCATGATAAGCAGGATACGCATGCATTGGATGAGCAGGGTAAGATGCATTGTAAGTTGGAAATTGAGGTGCATGATACATAGAAGGATATGCAGCAGGTTGCACATAATATGATTCATTTCCAAACCAAGCATTTTGATTTCTCTTGTTCTTATGCTTCTTTGGTTTACTAGATGCTTGCTCCTTAACAGACGACTTAGTCTTGCTACTAGTCTGATTAGTTTAACCTTTAATAGCAGACTTCCCAGGACTCTGCTGTTTAGTCTTACCAGTCTGTTTTCCTAAACTAGGCTCTTTGCTCTTTTTATCCTTAGGAGCTTTCTTCTCCTTTAATTCTTTCTCAGGTGAAGCAGGTTTAGTAGTCTAAACATACAATATGACCCTACTGTTGTCAGCTGATATAAATTTTTCAGTATGGTTCAGTTCTAAGTTGTCCTGTTCTAAACGCATCTTCTGTTTACTAGACATGTGAGTGGATGCAACATATGATTTATCATGAGACTCAATAATCTTTTCAAGTTCCATGATTTTACCCTTATAAACTTCACATTCAGCTTTCAAAGATTCATTTTCTTGCTCAAGCAGTTTATATTCAGCCCATTCTTTTGGCTCTTCAGCCTTAAGTTTCAGTGAACTGTTTTGCTCTCTTAGCAATGTCATCTCTTCCTTAAGCTTAGCAAATGCGTCAGCAATACTAGTATTATTAACCATCATTTGCTCAAATGAATTAAACAATTCATTTTCAAGAGGAGTTACCTCATCCTCGGAGTCATCAGATTCCTTAGCCATCAGGCAGATAAGAGCAGGGTTCTCATCTTCAGTAGACTCTTCTTCAGAAGTGTCTGAGTCTGAATCAGGTGAGTAGATAGCAGCCAGCTTCTCTGCTTCAGCTATCAGCACCTTGCCTTTCTGATGCTTTCTTTCCTTTCTGTTTCTCTTTTCTTCTTCAGTGTACTTCTCAGCTTTAGGATATGGACAATCTCAAATGAAATGTCCCAATTTCCTGCAGTTGTAACACATTAGTTTGGATTTATAAGCATCTTTATCTTGAGAAGAAGAAGTAGGGTTAGAAGTAGAAGCATTGTTGTATTTGTTCTTCATTTTTCTTTTATAGAACTTCTTGAAATTATTCATCAGCAATGCAACGTCTCCAGCAGTGTACTAATTTTTGTTGAGTAGTGTGGCTTCATCAGATGAGTCCACTTCTTTAGTTTTGTGTGTTGTTCTTCTTGGATTTTCCAGGGCTGCTGTGGGGCCTGAAGTTGAGGTTTCTTCAACACCCATTCTTGGCAGTTTATACTCGTATGCCTTGAGTACTGAGAACAGCTCGGTAAGAGAGATCTTTCCCAAATCTCTTAACTCTTCCATGGATGTCACCTTCATGTTGAACTTTGGAGGCAGAGCCTTTAGCACTCTGACGGTTATCTCCTTGTCAGTGAAGGTTTTTCCTAGCTTGAGAATTTCATTCAGCGTCCTTGTAAACCTTGTATCCATCTGATCAATGGTTTCCGCAGACTTCATCTTGAAGTTGTCTAGCTTTTCCAGAGCAACACTCAGCTGATGCTCTTTTATGGCTTCGTTTCCTTGACTCATGTCACGAACCTTGTCCCACATCTCTTTTGCAGTCTTGCAATGCTTGACTTTATCAAATATGTCGTTGTTCAGGGCTTTGGTCATGATGAAACGGCCAACTTTATCCAGATTGAATAGCTTGATCTCTTCAGCTATCATCTCTGATAGATCTTTTTCCACCACTATATCTACTTCATCAACCTTTTTAGTATTGGTGAATTTGAATGGACCTTTTGTGATACAGGTATACATGTTGTCATTATTAGCGGCTAAGAAGATCTCCATCCTGATCTTCCAATCCTCGAAACTCATACCGCCAATGTAGGGAACATGGCTGATATAATCCATTTTAAAAAAGTTTTGATTTTTCAAAAATATGCTCTTTTGAAAAAGTTTAAAAACCTTCAAAAAACACTTGGATCAAGCTCGCTGATCAGGCAGCTAATTCTAATGAACCACCCGCTTTGATACCACTTGTTGGTCCCAAATGGTCAGATGAGGTCTAGAGGGGGGGGGGTGAATAGACCTCTGAAAATTTTTGAACTTTAAAACTTTTCAGTCATCTATCAGCAGACTAAGCTGATATAGATCAGTAAGCTAACTAAGCTGATCGTGAACGAATCTTGAGCAGCCCAGTTGACCACTTCTCTTATCACTACTTAGCTGATTTCAGCAAACCTCAGCTTTTAAAAACAGAATACTTGCAGCGGATATTTATAAATGTTTTTCACAAGTAAACTTAGTTTTTGAAAGATTTTATCCCCAGTTTTAACAAACTCCTTTTTTAAATCTTTCAACAGTTTTCGAAATTCTTTTATGCAAGAAAATAATGCAAAGTAAAACACGAAGAATTTTATAGTGGTTATATGGATAAAAATCCTTTAGTCCACTCTTCCAGGTCACTTAGATCTTGGGTTATACTATAAACACCCAGTTTACAATATACTCTACTTACGCCAAAACAACAAATGAAGAGGTCGTAAGCTCACAATAGGAAATCACTAAGAAGACCTATCCTCTGAAGTTAGATCACTCACTAAGATGGATCTACCATTCTCACAACACTCCTTTTACAGTTTTTCACTCAGAAAAATGATTTATTTTGAACTTCAACTCAGTTCTGCCAACAAATCACTTTACCAGGTGAGTGAGCTGTTCTTGAGACTTAGAGAGATTTTGCTTCAGAAATTTTCTCGGAGTTTGTGTTGCTATCTTCTCTCTCAAGCTCGCGAACTATTTATACTCCAGGCTTGAAAAACGTCCGTTGAAGAAAGACAAGATTCAAATTCCTCGAGTACTGGTCCTTAATTTCTGCGAACGGCTCTCTGTACTGCTGCAGTACTGTTAACAGTACTTTTTGTCAGCAGCATTAAATGCACCAAGCTGATACGAGGTTTTTCTCCAATCATTTGCCATTCATACCCTCAGTCTTCAGCATTTATTACTCCAAGTGCATTTATTACCGTTGGAGAGACTTCCTGATCATCTTCACTTGGCTTATAAGAATCACTAGTCTGATGATGAACTGTGCTGATCTCAAACTTGAACAAATCTAATTTGAGTCGGCTGATTTTCACCAAACGGATTTCTTCCTTCAGTATCAGATCAGTAGTCTTCTGGACCAAACTAAATTTTGACTTGACTGATTTGTCTTTGAGGTTGATCAAAATTCTTCTAAGGATTTTACTAAGCATTCCTTACTTAGCTGATTAAGATGTTTTGGAAATCATCAAAACCTCCTATTAACTTCTAAGTTTCTTGTCTTCTGATCTTCATCTTCATCCAACACCAGATAACAAAAGAAATGGCCACAAGTTCGCAGCAAGAAATCACAAAGAAATTCCTACCATTTGAAGTAATATCACCCACTTAGATGGATATCTACTTCTCACGACGCTCTTCTAATACAGATTCACTCGGAAAATGTTTTCTTTTTGCTTCAACTTAGCTTCAGTCAACAAATGACTTCAGTAGACGAGTGAGCTATTCTTGAGCTTTTGAGACGTAAGAGATTTTGCTTCGCGAAAGATCTCAATTGTTGTGTTGTCGTTTTCTCTAACTCTTGAATTCAGCTCTATTTATACTTGGATTTGAAAATGTGTCCATTGAAGAAAGACAGATTTCAAATCGCGAAGTACCGGTCCCCCGAATTCTGGAACGGCTCCCTGCAACTATTGCAATGTACAGTCTGCTGTACTTTTCTGTCAGTTGCATTAAATGCACTAAGCTGATCCGAGGATATCTTCAATCATATGACAATAATACCCTTCTCTTGCAGCATTTATTACATCAAGTGCATTTATTATCGTTGGGCAGACTCCTTGATCTCTTCCACTCTGCTGATCGAATTGACCCGTCTGATAGATACTCTGCTGATCAAACTTGAACTCATCTGATTTGAGTCAGCTGATAACCCACCCTTCTGATGTCAAATTCAGCATAAGATCAGTAGTCTTCTGGACCTTGAATTTTGACCCTTCTGATAGTCTTCTTACTTGATCAAAATTCTTCTAAGGGTTTAAGCATTCCTTACTAAGCTGATTCTGATGTTTTGGAAATCATCAAAATCTCCCTTATCTTCTTAACTTCTTTGCACTCATCTTCATCTTCATCCAACAAAAAGTAATACACTACTAGAAAAAACGTAAATTCCGACTAAATTTTTTCAACCGAACTAAATTCGGTGGGAATAACCTTAAATTCCAAATGAAAATATCACTGTCGAAATTTTATTTGAGAATCAATAAAAATTCCAACCAAATACAATTTCAATGGAAGTTATAAATCAAATTCCAATAGAAAAAGATTCGGTTGGAATTTTGATGGATATTCCAACAGATGTTAAAATCAGTCAGAATACTTTGTCTCAAACAAACATAATAACCGGCTCAAAAAAAATTCCAACCGGAAAAGATATATTGTACACCTTATTCCTTTTCTTGATTAGAAATAAGATATATTATCGACCGGAAAAGATATAATAAGATATATTATACTATCACGCAATGACCAACCCTTGTAAAAAAATAGTCATTTGCAAAATATGTATAAAGTGTAACTAGCCATGTACAACCAAACCCACCTAGTATTTGAGGACAAAATACCACAATTGATAAATAGCCAAAATGAAAGATGCACAAGATACTACGATTTAAATGAGTCTTATACAACGTAAGTTGAATGAGAAGTTTTGTTGCACCAGACATTTAATACTAATCGATTTGTGAATTTGGTACCTCGCTTTAGGTCAATTCTTACTTCTGATACATTATTTAACAAATTATGACACATTTGGTACTGCCGTTAAAATCTCCATTTAGTAGTGACATGACAGTTAAGTTTTATTGTAAAGTTGATGTCATTACTTAAATTGTCTGATATTTTTACCCCATAACACTTGACCCTACCAAAACAGCCCCACATCTCAAATTTTGTGACAATTTTAGTCCACGTTATCGCGATTTTGGAAAAAAAAGTTGTCTACCTAATTGCGAATTTGAAAAGAAAAAAATTATCTAGCCTTCCTAATCACTATTTTGAACATGGTCTTTCTAATCACGGTTTTAGAAAGAAACAACTTTCTTTTTTTACTTGTTCTTCGTATTAGAAACGCTAGCCTTATCTTTTTTTTTTTTCGTAAATCGCAATTTGGAAAAGTATGTAAAAGTTGATAGTCCAAAATCAATATTAGGAATACCTGATAAAAAATATCAAAAATTTGTGATTAGTAAGACAAGATGATTGATTTTCCAAAATCATGATTAGGGAAATCGCATAAAAAGAAAAAAAAATTCCCAAAATCGCAATTAGGACATCACCTTATCGTGCAAAAAAATTTGTCTGGGTCATATGACCCATATTAATCTTTTCCCTCTTTTCTTTCTTAATTCTCGTTCAAAGTCCCATAATTTAAATTCAATAGGCCCGCAAGTGAGGTACATTAACTCAATTGGACTGAATAAGTCCAAGGAATACTTCACTGATGTAAGTTATCGAATAAAATTATCAGCCCAAGTATATATGTGGTAAACATGCTAATGTCCATTAGCTATAAGATCATTTTTGCGATTTTTAAAATTAATCAAAAAGACATATTTAAAACCAACAATAGAAAAAATGTATGAACCAAACATATTTATTGCAATAGGGGTAATATGTCACAAGGAGTCGGGTACTTTTGTCAATATGTATTACATTCGTGAACCCTAATTTCATCTTCTCAATGGGATACCGCTCCTCCTACCTGGTCGTCTTTGTTCCATCGCTCCACCTCTAAACTTTATAAATTTCCACCAATAATAAGGATTAGAACCCCCAAAGAAAAAAAATTCCATTCAACACTGGTCTCATTCAAGAATCGTTGTAGATCTATCACGTAGAATCCAATATAAAAGGCAAATCATCAATGAAAGATCTACAATACTACTCTAAATTGCTATATATTATATAAAAAGTTTATTGTCGTGAACTTTCCTATTGAAATCGAGCCTATTCTCTACATATACCACATATTTATCATTTCTCTCACCCTTATATTCATAAACTTCCCAATTTCCTATTTTACTATTTTGTGCTTCATGTGACCAACATATATGCTAAGATCTTTACAATAGTACTATAACTTTTTATTTGATAATTAATTTAAAAAAATATAGAGACTTATTGCAAGAGTAGGATTTGGGAAATAGTTTCTAATGGAGCGGAAACTCTTATGCTAAACATATTCATCACTTTGCATCCCTTTCTATTTTTCGGCAAAGTTGACCATCGAAGTCAAAAAACCTAGGGACAAAATAGGTAATTAATCTTTAATCTCTGGCAATTTGCACCCTCGAAACAAGAGAAATAGACACTTTGCACCCCCGAAAGAGAATTAGCACTTAGTACCCTCGAATTAAGAACAACTCAACAACTTGCACATCCGAGACACGATAAATAGGAAATTTGCACCCCGGCGACACAGATTAACACTTAGCAGTCTCAAACTAAGAAAAATTCAATAACTAGGACACGCTCGTTTTTCGAGTAGAATTTACCAGCATGGGTAAAAATAATAGTCTATGAGTAAAATAGGTAATTCATTTTTGAATCCTTGATAATTTTAATTTAGTTATCAATTTTTCAAATGTCCTCAGAAACTTTCGAAATAAGTCGAAAAGTTGTTATAGAAAGTTTTAATACATTTTACAGATTCATATCACAAAGATAAAATATTAATCCAAGCTGAAATGAAAGGCGGAGAGATAAACGTTTTATTTTATTTTATTACTTTTATAATTTTATAAAAGTATGCTTTTAATTAGTTATAACAGTTAATTCTAAAATTCTTTTAAAAATACAATTATTGTAGACATAATTATAAACTAATGTACGTTAATAGAGATAACTTCTTCCTTATTAATAAAAATACAATGTATAATATAATATTATCATTATGTTTTTTTATAAAAATGGCTCCGCCATCTAAGTGGTGTGTGTCAGTAAAATCGAACCGAATTGTACCAATTTTTCGTATTTAGACTGATTAGATAATTTTTGAATTTGTACTATATATATGTCAAACCTAACAATACATAGTTTGATAAGAAGATATATATATATATATATATATATATAACTAAAAATTCTAGTTTTGAGTCTTTTTATAAATTTTCTGTATATTAATTTATAAAATTAGTAATTTAACCTAAACTGAATGAATCAAGTTATATATGAAACATAATTTTTTAAAATGATTATTCTTATAGAGTATAATATAAACGAAAGAATACTAGATAGCAGGTTCAATGAAATACACCTAATTACATAAACTTATCAACCTTATAAAAAATTACTAGAACACCCTCTCTTATCCCTAAAAAATTACAATAATTCTAATAGAAAATAGGGAGCGTGTACGATTACTGCTCTTTGTTGTTGTTTTTGTTTGGACTAATGCTTAATTTTTTTAATACACTATAATATTTATTAGACCTCAAAAGCTTTATTCCAAAATTAAGATATGGAAAATCGCATAAAAAGAAAAAAAATCTCCCCAAATCGTGATTAGAACATCACCTTATCGTGAAAAAAAATTATACCAGCATCCACTTCTTCAACTCGAGCAAGAACATCGGTTCTTCCTTCAACGGCAGCTGAAATAGCAGTATGTCATATGATCCATATTAATCTTTTCGTTTTTCTTTTTCTTAAATCTTGTTCAAAATCCCCTAATTTTAATTCAATAGACCCACAAGTGGGGTACAATATTTTCTCAATTGGGCTAAATAAGTCCAAAGAATACTTCACTGATGTAAATTATGGGATAAAATTATCAGTCCATGTATATATGTGGTAAACTTGCTAATATTCATTAGCTATAAGACCATTTTTACCATTTTCACATTAATTATAAATGCATATTTAGAGCCACCAAGGAAAAAAATGTATGAACCAAACATATTTAATGCCATACGAGTAATATTGTCAAATCTAGTCAGGATACTTTGGTCAACGCGTCATACACGCGTAAAAACTAATTCGATTTTATGAATAGAGTATCGCCGCTCCAACCAGGTTTTCTTGGATACATCTCCCCACGTTATAAATTTTGTTTTCTTCGATACGTCGCCCGGTGTTATAAATTTCATTTTCCTGGATATGTCGCCCTGCGTTATAAATTTCGTTTTCTTGGATACGTCGCCCGACATTATAAATTTCATTTTCTTGGATACATTGCCCTGCATTATAAATTTTGTTTTCTTGGATACATCGGCCCTCGTTACAAATTTTGTTTTCTTGGATACGTCGCCCCGCGTTATATTCCACCATATAGAAGGGGTTAAAACCACATAAAAAAAATAATTTCTCTCGAATCGAGTCTACCCTCTACCTCTACCGCATATCTATCATTTTTCCCACCCTTATATTCATAAACTTCCCAATTTCCTATTTTACTATTTTGCGCTTCATGTATGTTAAGATCTTACACTATGTACTATAACTTTTTATTTGATAATTAATTTAATGTAAAACTAATGGATATGGATCAACCATGTGATAATGGTGAGAGTGAAGACGACATCAAAGACAGATTGCAAGAGCTCCTGCATGATATATATATATATATATATACATATATATATATATATATATATATATAATATGTATGTATATACATACATATATTATATATATATATAATATATGTATGTATAAATATATGTATATATATATATATATATATATATATATATATATAATATATGTATGTATATATATATGTATATATATATATACTAATAAGAGTGGATGGCAGTTTGAACAGTAGCCAAGACTTTTGTTTCCTTTTTCTTTTTGGTGTTTTAATCCTTTAACGATGTAGTTTCACTTATTTTTGGTCTGTTTTGTACTTATGCTTATTTTATTTTCCCTTTTTCTTTGCCTTTAATTTCGGTGGTCCGTTTAAATGTGTGGGCCTCTTCTTTTTTTTTTTTTTTTTTTTTTTTTTTTTTTTTGCGGCTCCAGCGTCCCTAATCCTTTATTTAAAACGCTTAGACTCAAAACGACGCCGTTTCATCCCTATTTTAAAGCAGCTTGTACGCTCACATGTAAGTTTTGTACTCTTAATTAATTGAGATTGGCCGTTTAAACAGTTTCTTCTCCGTTTCAGCCTCCAATTCCACCTCCTGCTTTCTCCAATTCCACCTCCTTCTTTCTCCAATTCCACCTCCTCCTTAGCGCAATTAATTGTGCCGTCCGACTTTGGCTCTCCTTCTCACGTGGGATGGGCAGCTTTCCGTCCGAAATTCGTACAGCTTTGATTGCCCTGTTCTTTCCACCGTCTTCGACCAACGGAACCAACGGAAGGTTTAATTCCACGGCTTTGGGTTGTCATATTTGGTTTTCCTCAGTTTCATTCCTTCTTAAATTACAGGTTCCTGATTTACCCTTTTCCAGCCTTTTGGAAGTCGGCTACTGTTTTGGGCTTAATTCACACGGTTATTTCCTCTCAGGTATTTATTATCTCGGCATTGTGGCTATATTTACCTATTATACAAGTCTTCAGATACTCATGTGGCTGAATTCTTTGTGAGTTCTCAATTTATTTTCTTGTGCTATGAAGGTTCTTTATCGTACTATTGCGTATTACAGTCGCTGTTGAATAAGTTTCCTGAGTTTTGTGAGTAAATTGCTAATAGTTTGTTCACGAATTTTTCCTATCTAGGATTGAATAAAGGAGTTAAATTTCTTTGTGTAAAATTTCATTTTCATTTGATCAAAACATCATAAAAAGTTGTAGGTAATAGTAGAACAATAATGAAACATAAATTAATCAATCTTTTTATTTTGAAACATATCGTGTTTTCCGAGAGAAAAGTATATATGTAGAAAAACTATAATCCTTCGAAGAAATTACATGTGTTGTATTGTTGTACAATTTCACATATGAATAAAACATTTATTAGAGATTGTTCTTAAAAGAAACATTTATCATAGATTTTCTTTATCTTTTTTGAGAACATTTATCAAGGATTTGTAATAACAATAACTAAAACCCCAACGTTAGTGTGAGGATAGAGTGTTCTAATGTTTACTATTTGTCGGATTACTATGTTTTCCCTCTTGTTTATTAATCTTTTTACTTGCGTATTCAGCATTCTTAGGACTGCTTCTTCTTGCGTTTTCAATTTCCAATGGTCTTCCTAGGTAAAATTAAGTACTACGGAAAAAAAAAAAAAGATGATAAATTTATATTATATATATATATAGAGAGAGAGAGAGAGAGAAAGAGATAGAGGGGGATATATATTTACTGGGAAATTAGGTCGAGTGTTCAGAAGAGTATGCTGACAAGGGTTCAGGTACAAACAGGGGTAGAGCAGAGGAAGAGTGTTGCTGTTGTTGTGGATGAGAGTTTAGGATAAAGTTAGGTAAATTTAGAGAAGAGATTTTTGGTATTTCTTCATCTTCTTCTTTTTCTTTTTTCCTGACTCATTTCTCCATTGCTTCAGATTGAAGTCCATGGAACAGAAAAAAGTAAGTACAAGAGTTATATGAGATTTTTCGAGGTTAGTTTGTTAGAAAACTAATCGTGTTGGGTGTTTTGGTTTGGGCATGTAATAAAGACAGAGAGAAAAGAGGGTAAAAGGGTTTCACGCTGACATCTCATGGACACCTTTTATCCTTTAATTTTTTTTATTTGAGATTCTTTAGGGTGCTTCTTATGTATCTTCAGATATTAAGCACCAGTGCAATGAGAAGGGAGACATTACTTGTGAAATATGTCATCAACTATGTGTTTGCTCCTTATGCCTTTGTCGACATTCCAATCTTTTGTTGAACTCAGCAGGGTCAAATAGGATGATTTTAGTGGCAGATTCTAGCCTCTTAATGCAATAAAAACGATGGGCACAAGGCATCGCGCCTTCCGCGGAAAGAATCCCCCTAGTATATATATATATGTAGTGTGGAAGTGAACCCAGTAAATTAAGATCTGCTCTAATGACTTAAAAAAAATCTTATCTTTCATTTTGTTCATCAAAGTCTGATATTTGGATTAAATGTTTAATGATATTATAATTATTATTCATTGTGTGAGTTATTATTATTATTATAATTATTATTCATTGGATCCCATTTTTTATCCAAGTACAAACTCTTCGGTGTAGCTTTGTTCCATCACGTTAACGAGTAATGACGTTGGTCAAATCCTCCAGAACCAAGACCAAGATATCAATACAAAATGGTTTTAGAATTAACTGCTATAATTAATTAAAGCATACTTTTATAAAATTATAAAAATAATAAAATAACAGAGTGAATAGTAAAATTATAAAAATAATAAACTATAACTAATGACATGGCTTTTCTGCTACTAAATAAAACGGCATCGTCTTGACTACTGATTCATTATTTTCTCAGATGCAAGCTAAACACAAACACACAGAAACAGAGAGAAAGAGAGTAGTCCGTAATCCTTAAAGAGATAGGCCGGCTGAGCAGGTTCATGCAAATGGAGCAGTTGAACTTGTCCCCGAGAATATCCAAAATGGCTCCATTATTCTTCTTCGTTTTCTCCTTGTCTTCTTCATGGGCTTCGGTGACTTCTCCGCTCAAAAGTTCCTGTCGCCGCTTGGCCTTCTCCTTGTCCGTCATCGACTCATCACATTCGATTGAGCGGATCTTCTCCACCAGACCCCCACCACCGCATCCTGCAGCCGGCTTGATGACGATGAAGGTATTTAAGCAATCGGGACATTCCCACTGAGCGGCATCAGCTAGGGTTTGGAGGCGGTGGTGAGGCAGATGGCGTGCCAGGGGGTAACGCAAGTCTTGCAGGTCAGGATTTCACCATCAGCCGCCTTTTGCTTGCAGACCATGCATACACCGTCACCGTTATCGAAACCAAAAACCACATGAAATCGAACACACATATTTCTAATTGTTTTAAACAATATAAAATAAAGAAGATAAAAATAATTTTTTTAAACTAGAAAGGTAATTATTTTTATCTTCGTTATTTTATATTGTTTAAAACAATCACAAATATGCTTGTTCGATTTCGTGTGGTTTTTATTTTCGATGACAGTGACGGTGTATGCATGGTCTGCAAGCAGAAGGCGGCCTATGGTGAAACCTTGACCTATAAGACTTACGTTACCCCCTGGCACGCCATCTGCCTCACCACCCCACTCCAAACCCTAGTCGATTCCGCTCAGTGGGAATGTCCCAATTGCTCAAATACCTCCGTTGTCGTCAAGCCGACTGTAGGATGCGGTGGTGGGGGGTCCGGTGGAGAAGATCCACGCAGTCGAATGTGATGAGTCGATAACGTACAAGGAGAAGACCAAGAGGTGACAAGAACTTTTGAGGGGAGGAGTCACTGAAGCCCATGAAGAAAACAAGGAGAAAACGAAGAAGAATAATGGAGCCGTTTTGGATATACTTGGGGACAAGTTCAACTGTTCCATTTGCATGAATCTGCTCGACCGGCCTGTCTCTGTAAGGATTACGGACAACTCCCTTTCTCTCTGTTTCTGTGTGTTTGTGTTTAGCTTGCATCTGAGAAAATAATGAATCAGTAGTCAAGACGATGCCGTTATATTTGTGTATTGAATGCTTTATTTCTGTAGTTGTTTGAAATTAATTCTGCAGATTCTATTGACAGTGTATAAATCAACTCTGCTTGCAAATCAGTATATTTTTTTCTAAATATGTAATCATTGTTTTTTATGTAGTATTTTGGTTTTTCTTTTAGACTATGACTTTCTGTTCATGATTGAAAAAATGTTGAGAGTAGTGGAGCTCTGTTCAGTAGAGATACTGGATAATTCTTGTTTAACTAGATCAATTTACCCCAAATTTAAACATTATTTTGAAAATTTATAGTACCATACTCCCATTCATGTGAACAACCAATTGAAATTAGGACCTTTAATGAGTTTTCATCTTATTTAAACATCTTACTGTTTTGAGTTCATTTTCAATTAAATGAATATGCTAACTTTGGATAATGTAGAAATATTGCACCAAACATATGGCCACAATTTCCTATACAATCAAATTATTTCCTTTTCTTCTTTCTTTCAGACACCATGTGGCCACAATTTTTGCCTGAAATACTTTCACAAAATGGTTGGGCAGAAGAAAAAGAAGGCTTGTGCTTTTGCCGCAAGTCAATTCCTCTCAAGATGGCAATGGAGCCTCGAATTAAGTTTGCTATTGATGGCTATCCGAATGGCCAAACTTTCTCATTACAGGAGGTGCTCCAAAGATCAACCATTTTATTCATAACCAGGACCGTCCTGACAAAGCATTTACTATAACTGATAGAGCCAAAAAAACTGGAAATGCTAATGCTTACAGCGGGAAGATTTTTGTCACAGTTCCTCTGGATCATTTTGGCCCAATCACACCAGAGAATGATCAGAAAGAAAACTGGGTGTATTGGTTGGAGAAACCTGGAAAGATAGGATGGAATGCAGGCAGTGGGGGGTTCACATTCCCCATGTTGCAGGAATTTTGTGGTCAGTCAGAACATGGGGCACAGTCCATGGGGAGTGGTTCCTTTACACAGGAAGGTATAATCAGTGCTACCACTTAATGCATTATAAGTACTCCGACTGCGTAAATTTCTTTTTTATACTGTATTTTTGTTAATTCCATTGCCGCAATGAGTTATTGGTTATAAATATGGTAAGTGGTGATGTAGCTCTAGTATCCAATTTCGGGTTTGAAGAGATAACAACAAAGACAAAATACAGCATCTTTGTTTTCACTATACTCCAACCAATTTTCATTTCCACTATACCAAGAAGGACTAAATCTTCTAAGTTGACCTCCAATTAACGTTTGCCGAAACTCAAGGTTGCGTGGTTGACATGGACCTTTGAGCAAATAAGCTCTACGAACTCTCTCTCGAATGTTAGAATCATATAAAGTTATATGAGGTCGTAGACCGGGATCACTCGGAAGCTCGGGGAAGTTCGTTTCAATATGAAAGTTTGGAAGCTCAACGTTAATTGAAGACTCCTCATGAGATGTAGGTGTAGGTGTAGCCTTAAAATATCTCTCCATATTTCTAAGATCATAAAATGTACAAAACATAACTATCTCAGAATTAATGACATACTCAAGAAGTAGACGTTAAATATAATAGAGATATAACAATGACAAGGCTTATTTTTCATTCCATTTGATAAAACAAGAGATGTTGAATTTCAATATGCCAATAAATGCTAATAAAAGACTATTAATAATATAAGATTAGTGCTTGACATTTTAATAAATAAACTATTAACCATCTAAGATAGTCTTTAATATGTAAATGAATATTGTACTATTAACTCTATTGCATATTGATTTAAGCATCATATTATTTTAATATAATTGGTATCCTCGTATCTTTATCACTTATATATGAAAATCTTAACAAGTATATAACGTTATGCACAAAAAATGAAACTTGAATCTAAAGATTGATTTTGAAAAGTAATATAAGCATCAATAATGAATATATAACAATATTAGTATATTACATAAACACAATTGCACACACATAAATATAAATAAAAATAGAAAAAATTACTAACATTCACAATTGGGGCTTTTTGTGCTCAAGACTTCAATGGGTTGGGACTTGGGTTGGGTATGGCCGGAGATGGGGCGGCAGGTGGTGGTAGGAGGTGCAATGGTGGCTAGGGTTAGGGTTTGGATATGTTGGGAGTAGGAGAAAATTGGGCTTAAAATTGGGGCTTACAATTGGAAGATTAAGTTATTGTTAAAGTGGGTATATTGATTGGACTTAAAATTATATTTGGGCTATTGGGCTAATATATTAAATTTTTTGTTCAAAAAAAAAAAATAACAACACATATATATAAAAAAAAAAAATTCCAGGGGGGGCTATAGCCCCCCCTTGCCCCTATGTGGATCCGCCACTGACGTCAGGTATTTATAATTTTTTTGCAACGGTTCTGATCGTTTTGTTTTTAACTTTTCTTATTTGTATAATATTGGTTGCCTCATGAGTGGATGCTTATGGGCTGATAGTTGCATGTGCTCTTTGTCTGCTCTAGTTTAATAAGTTATTTGTTTGATGCATTCTTTTAGATTTCCTCCCAACTGCCATTTATGTAGATTTGCATCTATATATCTTCCTTTCATTGTTTTGGTTCATTGAAATAATCTCTATATATGAAAAAAATATAGGATGTGTTTAGTTGATATAAGTAAATGCAAAATACTCCCTTGTTTTATGCTAAACCTGCAAGAAACTACCCTGTAAAATTTTTATTGCGCCAAATTTCCCTGTGTTTTCAAAAATCCTGTAAAAAACTCCCAATTTGTAAAAAATAAGTCGTTTTGGATCGACATATTTCAAGAAATCATTTTAAAAGTATTTTGCCTAATTTCAAGGCTCTAACTTGGTCAATTTGCATTAATTATAAGAAAGATCACCTTAAATATTAGGTTTAATATATAAGTTGATTCAACAGGTTTAGATTAAGAAAATCGGGTAATTTAAGTTTAATTGTTGTTTTTATTTGGACTAATCCTTAAATTTTTTCTAATCACGGTTTTAGAAAGAAAACAATTTTATTTTTTTACTTGGTCTTTATAACTGCATCTTTAGAAACATTGGTCTTATCTTTATTTTTTCCTTATTAAGATATTACGATTTGAAGAACTAGGTAAAAAGTTCTTAGTCAAAAATCAATATTAGGAAGTCCTGGCCAAAAATATCGAAATTGCGATTAGGAAGATCACGTTAAAAATTGAAAATCGTGATTAAGAAGACAAGATGATTGATTCCAAAATGGTGAGAGTGAAGACGACGTCAAACACAAACTGCATTGATGTTTGATCATCATTGATAAAGGAGCGGAAACTGGAATTGGAAAATGATTTCTAAAGGAGCGGAAACTCCCATGCTATACTTGTTCATCATTGATGTTTGCTGCCAACGATGTACTTAAAATGACGTAAAAAGTGGCTCTAGCTCTTCTTCTTCGTAACTGTTTTAGAAAACAGGTATTCAAATCCATTTTTCTTGATGAGCTTGCCCATCACTTTTCTCTTGGAACATGAATCAACCCGCAATCCAACATTATGTTCTTGGATTGTAGTTTAATTACAATATATCTTACCCTTAGACAATATAATTTTATTTCCTTTTACTTTCTAAATTATTTATGTTGAAAGCAAAAAGCTATCTTTTGTTAAATTTGTTCATATTCCTCCTGTTTTGATTTTCCCGTCAATTAAGAAGCCCTTATTTGACAATGTTCATATTAGTAGATTAATATATGTTTTCCTCTTGAAATGGAAGATTTTTGTGATTTCAATTTTAAAACTTTAAATGCAAATATTAGTTTTTTGCACTTAGTATCCATGAAATACAGAGCTAGGACTTCGCATCCCCGACATAGGAACAATTAAGAACTTTACATTCTTTTTTATTTTTCGGCAAAAATGCAAATTGATGGGGGTTGTTTTACACCCCTTATAATACTCGGATCGACTCGATGACATCAGATCGGTTTGACCATACAAGCTCATTCGGGATCATCTATCGACCCGATCAGAGACGATTCTCCTTCGCGAACCAGACTACAATCGGACTCAAGAAGGACAGATATGCCGAGTCCTAGTAGGATTATGTTTCCTTATATGCTTAGGGTTTACATCTTATAAATACCTAGATCAACATTGTATTACACACACAACAATATTCTGGATCTTGCGCCTACATACTTGTGCAATCTAATATCATATCAATAGAAAAGCTTTTGCTATACTATATACAATTTCCATTGCCTCGTGTTCTTATTGCTCTTTATATATTGTTCTTTCTTGAGTTTGATCCATCCGGAATAAAGTAACTAGACCCTATAATCACTATATAATTACACCCCATAAACCTTATCATTGATTTAATCAAGTCATACGAAAAACAGTTAAATCAGTTGGCGCCCACCGAGGGGCTAAGTTAATTATTCGAAAGACATATGGCTCGCGGAAAAACGCTCGTAACGAAGCAAGAAGCAACACGATGCACCCACCTATCGCGTCGAACGACGCGACCGATAACGATCCACTCGTTAACAACGATGATAATCAACAAGAAGACGATCAACTGTCAAATCATGAAGAGCGCCAAGGGATCCGAGTCCAAAATTCTCAAGGACAGCAAGAGGTCGCCGCCAATACGATACCAGAAGCCCCCGTGGCTCCAACACTCCCTGTTCCTCTGCCGGAAACACAGGAGAAATTAAGACAGATCGCGATGCTATTTAACTCACTATACCCTGGAGAACTGCAAATTCCCGAGCAGGTTCCAAGAGAACCTAGAACTACTAGGGCAAATCCAGTTCGGAGAACCCCCAGGCAAGTCGATCAAATCTCAGAACAAGCAGATAGTCCTGTGACCGAACAACGATCATTAAACAGTCCTCAAAAGAGTGACACGAAACCGACTAATGAGCAAATCCCGAGAAAAAGGGATCGAGCAAAGCCACAACCAACCCGCCGAGGATCAAAGGAACATACCATTATTCCCCTCAATGAGGACGTTGTGGATGCAATCCCTAACCGACAAAGAGCTGTTCGCATCTCGGAAAGAGAAATTGAAAAGATGGTACAAGAGCGTCTGGAGCAACGTCTACGGACAATTCAAAATCCGTGGGCCAGGAGCGCGGAGGCCCAAGAAAGCCTAGCAGCGTGCTCTCCCTTTTGTAGGGAAATAAAAGAAGCTCAATCATCCGGGCAAGTTCCAGGACGACTCCCAAGATACGACGGAAAAACTGATCCAACGATTATATATTCAGCTTTACGAATATAATGAACTTGTATGCTCACTCGGCGTAATACACTGCCAAATTAATGGTCACCACATTTGAAGGGCTAGCTTTGGATTGGTTCGAAAAACAACCCACCAAATTGAACAACGACCAAATTAACGGCACCATCCATACAATCTCCGGAGGATCGGCCGGGGGAGACAGTCGTAATGCTCGTCGTAGAACCGCGAGGTCCATACGGGGAAGTATTAGATATCCAAAGGAAACATGGACGGTAGAAAGCAAACTGCCAAGAGAACAACTCATTAGTTTCAACGAGAATGAAGTACTAAAGAACATCGTTTGGGATATGAAATAAGACAACCCTGATTTCCTAATGGTAGTATCGCTTGAGATAGCCAACTACAACTTTAAAAGGATCCTAATTGATAATGGAAGCTCTGCGAACATCATGTCTAAGGAAGTTCTAACGCAGATGAACTTGGGAGAAATAACATTTCAAAAGGTGGCCACTCCCTTAGTAGGATTCGGAGGCTCAGAAATAGTCCCCTACGGGACAATAAATTTAAGTGTCTCGCTGGGGAAGAAACCAGAGCACGCAGTAAAGATGATAAAGTTCCTCGTCGTAGAGACCCCCTTTGCATACAATGCAATACTAGGACGACCTGCCCTCAACCTTTTCCGAGCAGTAGTATTGACATATCATCAGAAGATAAAATTCCCAACAGACTCGGGAATCGGAGAAATAGTAAATGATCATTGCATGGCATGGGATTGTTACAACACCTCCTTAACACTGGGGAACCGATCCAAATCGTTTACCCCAGCTAAAAGGAAGCTCGAGGATGACATCGAAAGAGCCGAAATTGAGATTCCGAGCACTGACAGGATAGGTCGGAAGGGAAAAGAGCCGGTCGATTTAACCATAAAGCCACCAGAACACAAGGATATTATGCTCGTGCAAGGAGATCCTTAAAAAACAACCAGGATCGGAACCGAACTCAGTTCGGAAGGGAAAGTAATGTTGATAAACTTTCTCAGAAATAACATTGACATCTTCTCTTAGAGCACAGAAGATATTGAGGGCATCGACCCAAGAGTAATTACTCACTTGCTAAAAATGGATCCAACGGCGAAACCACCAAGACAAAAGAAGAGGAATCATGGACCAATAAAAGACAAAATAATCAAAGCAGAAGTCGAGAGGCTGCTAAAAGCTAAACAAATTCGGGAAATTCACTTCTCGGAATGGTTATGCAATGTTGTCTTAGTAGCTAAAGGGGATAAAAATGATAATAAATGGAGGATGTGCAACTATTTCACCGACCTTAATAAGTTATGTCCACGTGATCCTTACCCTCTCCCGAGGATCGACTTGTTGGTCGACTCAACTGCCGGTTTTGCTATTTTCAGCATGATGGACGCCTTTCAAGGTTTCTATCAAATCTATATGGACGAGCGAGACCAGGAGAAAACTGGCTTCGTGACAGAACAGGGTGTATATTGCTTTATTGTCATGCCATTCGGACTAAAAAATGCATGTGCTACTTATCAACAATTAGTTAACCTAATGTTTGGGGAGTTGATCGGAGAAATAATGGAAGTATGCGTGGATGATATGTTGGTCAAGAGTATGAATGAAGCCGACCACGTAAATCACCTCGATCGATGTTTTCAGATACTAAGAAAATATCTCATGAAGCTCAATCCCGCAAATGTACTTTTGGGGTTAAATCTGGGAAATTTTTAGGCTATATGGTTCATCAACGAGGGATAGAAGCCAATCCCGAAAAGATTCGAGCGATAACTGAAATGAGACCACCTAAGACAATTTCCCAAGTGCAAAGCTTAGTAGGAAAAATTGTCGCATTGAACAAATTAATCTCCAAATCAGCGGATAGAAGTTTGCCTTTCTTTCAAACTTTAAGGAAGGCGAAAAACTTTGTATGGACTGAAGAGTGCGACCAGGCGTTCAACCAACTAAAGGAATACTTGACCTATTTTCCATTGTTAGCAAAGCCAACTGAAGGTGAACCATTATACTTCTATATATCTATCTCTGCCGTTGCCATTAGTTCGGTCTTGATAGAGATAGAAGGCACTGAGCATAAACCTGTTTACTACCTAAGTAAGCTACTACAAGGAGCGGTGAAGAATTACTTGGAGATAGAGAAATTTGCTTTAGCCTTAGTGGTAGTAGCACGTAAACTACGACCATACTTTTTAACCTATAAGATAGATGTGCTTACAAACCAACCGCTGAGACAAGTCCTAGCGAAGCCAGAAGCCTCTGGTAGATTGATTAAGTGGGCGGTCAAACTAGGACAGTTCGAAATTGAATATTAACCGTGAATCGCTATCAAGGCTCAAGTTTTGGCCGACTTCCTATTGGAAACTCCGACCTCAATACAAGAGCCCAACGACTCGATCAATCGCGATAACAATAAATTGACTGTAGAAAATCACACCTGGTTAATGCACGTCGATGGTGCATCGACCAGAGAAGGAGGCGGAGCTGGAATCAATTTTACCAGCCAAAATAATGAGGATATAAACTATGCAATCACATTAGACTTCGTGGTGACCAACAATGAAGCCGAATATGAGGCGTTAATTGCAGGAATCGAAATGGCGATCAAAGCCAACATAAAAAGTCTCAAAGTATTAACTGATTCAGAGTTACTACAAAGACAAATTGAAGGACTATACGAAGCAAAGGAATTCAATATGATCAAGTACCTCGCCAAAATAAAAGAATTGACCAAAAAATTCGAGAATTTTGAAATACAGAACGTTCCCCGCTCGGAAAACAAATGGGCAGATCAGCTTTCTAGATTCACATAATCACATGATGGCAGAAACGAAAGGGTGATCAATTGGTTGATCTCAAATACACCGGCAATCGACATCGACGGTACACCCATCGCTGAAATGATGGAAATTGAAGAACCAGAGAAGAACTGGATGACTCCAATGGTGGATTACCTTCGAGAAGGGAACTTGCCACCTGACCTAAATGAGGCTCGGAAAATAAAATATCGAGCGCCAATGTACACGATGTTAGTGGGAAACCTCTATAGAAGATCGGTATCCGGAGTTCTGTTGAAATGCATTTTCGAACCACAAACCAATGAGGTACTTCGAGAAATACATGAAGGGGAAGCAGGAAACCACAGTGGAGCCAAGTCTTTAGCTTTGAAATGCCTCCGAACCGGATACTATTGGCCTACCTTAAACAAGGATGTTGTCTAATATGTGCAAAAGTGTCATCATTGCCAAGTTCATGCTAATATAAGCCATCAACAGGCCGAAAACATGCACCCGATACCTGTATGCTGGCCATTTGATCAATGGGGAATTGATATTGTGGGACCTTTCCCAGTAGCCAGATCTAAGAAAAGTTATGTCCTTGTTGCTGTCGAATATTTCAGTAAACGGATAGAATGCATCGCTCTCGCTCGAATAACGCAGTTTCAAGTAATTAATTTCCTATGGAAGTTCATAGTATGTCGATACGGTGTACCACGATTCTAATTTCTGATAATGGAACTCAATTCGCGGGAAAACAAGTACTGGAATGGTGCTCTAAGTTGGGAATTCAACAAAACTTCACCTCGGTAGGACACCCTAGAGCGAACGGACAAACTGAAGTAGCGAACCGTGAAATAATAAAATCTCTGGAGAAAAGATGAGGGGCAGCCAAAGGAAGATGGCTGGATGAACTCCCTGGAGTGCTTTGGGCAAACCGGACAATAGTCAAAGCCTCAACCGGCGAGACCCCATTTAGTCTGGTATACGGCTCTGAGGCTGTAATTCTAGTCGAAACATTAGTCCCGACACCGAGGGTCGAGATGTTTGATAGAAAGAAAAATGAAAAGGCTAGAGAAAATGATATCGACCTGACTGAGGCCTTAAGAGAGAAAGCTGCAATACAATGGCAGGTTGCGAAATCGAATATGGAAAAAGCCTACAACCAAAAGGTGCGCATCCGAACCTTCAAAGAAGGGGACTTAGTATTAAAGAAAGTAGAGGTATCCAAGCATGTAGGAAAATTGCAACAGAATTGGGATGGACCATACATCGTTATTGGTGTAGGAAAGAAGGGTTCATACAAAATTGCACACTTCGACGGAACACCCCTACCAAGGACTTGGAACGCGGTCAACCTAAGAACTATGGAAAATAAATCCTAGTGATGATCCTTGTTATTATTTTCTGTTTATTTGGTTTAAACTTTTCTTTCATACTATTAGCTGGAATGAAAACTTTTGCTTAAGATTCTTTTGAAATACAATCGATGATTATGAGTTATTAGCCGAATCAAAGATTCAAAGGGTTAAAACCAATATTTGGTAAACAACCTAAGTCACAGAGTTGAGTAAAATCGATCCGCTCGATAAACACTCTTCGATCTCCGAAAAAATCACAGAGTTGAGTAAAATCGATCGCTCGATAGACGCTCCTCGATCTCCAAAAGACGCAAGGACTTACTGGTTAAAACCAATATTTGGTAAACAACCTAAGTCACAGAGTTGAGTAAAATTGATTCGCTTGATAAACACTTCTCGATCTCCATAACAACGATTAAATAGGTTAAAGCCAATAATTGGTAAAAAAATCTAAGACCTAAAAAGTTGAGTAAAATTGATTCGCTCGATAAACACTCCTCGATCACCATAACAACGATTAAATAGGTTAAAGCCAATAATTGATAAAAAACCTAATTCCTAAAAAGTTGAGTAAAATTGATTCGCTCGATAAACACTCCGCGATCTCCATCACAACGATTAAATAGGTTAAAGCCAATAATTGGTAAAAACCCTAAGTCCTAAAAAGTTGAGTAAAATCGATTCGCTCGATAAACACTCCTCGATCTCCATAAAACGATTAAATAGGTTAAAGCCAATAATTGGTAGAAAACCTAAGTCCTAAATAGTTGAGTAAAATCGATTCGCTCAATAAACACTCCTCGATCTCCACAACAACGATTAAATAGGTTAAAGCCAATAATTGGTAAAAACCTAAGTCCTAAAGAGTTGAGTAAAATCGATTCGCTCGATAAACACTCCTTGATCTCCATAACAAAGATTTAATAGGTTAAAACCAATTATTGGTAAGAAAACCTGAGAACAAAATTAAGAGAAATTGAAGCAAGAACAAACTCACGAGGACAATAGATATAGAAAAATATAGTGTTTTATTCATCTGAATACAAAGAACGTTCTTCGATTTACATATCATTACAAATACAAAAAAGGAAAATCCTATAGATCGGAGTTTTTCACGACAATGTCCACGGAAACATCAGTCTCCTTCCTGGTACCTCGACATTTATCTTCAACCACCTAAGAGAAATGCTGCTCAGGATGGTCGACTTCTTTAGTTCGATGGTCAGACTTTGAAGATCGATCCTCCCTTTGGTCGAAACATCCATTACAAGCCAGACATCTTATAGCAATTATTCGACCTGAATTTTTTTTTTATATTCTTATATATATTACAAGTCGGATCCGAGCTCCTTCTTGGATGATGGGGTTGTTTTTTACTCTAAAGCAGGATCTCGCGCGGACCGTCACAAAAGTAAAAATTTACCAGCACACCCCGGCGGTCAATCCCTCCGGAAGTAACATCCAAGAACAGGGATGCCTGGTAAGTATGAACCCTCCATGTGCTAACAAAATACCGTGGACCTCAACCCCATGAAGACAAAAGTTGAGGTCACATGGGACTTGTCAGTATTAGGTAGGGCATCAATGGGACCTGTCAGTACAAGGCAGATGATGCTTGAGTTACTATAAGATAATGGATCACGATAATGTTACTTTTTGAAAATTATGGGATGACTGGGTAGAATAAAACCCAAAGAAGTTGATATCTCCATTTCGCACGGTACGGATAGATATGGGAAGAAACTGAATGTCTATTTATAGAGAAATTTTTAAGTTAATCCTACGGTTAGATAGAAATATGATCAAAGGACGAGAATGCGACTTTTGACTTCCTGAATTTAATGCGAGTATGTTGGAACGGCGCTAGGATGGTCGATAAAACTGCTCGATGAGAATGAAGTATCAAGGTTGAAACGACCAGAATGGAAAATTCATATACGTTCAAATGGATTCAGTGAGAGACAACTTGGAACTTTACTAAGAATACTCGACCGACGAACATAGCCCTTAAGAAAAGGAAATTTACAACGAGGAATAATTACTTCTACCAAAAATAAATGATCTATAAGCAGTAGGACAAAATAGTTGACCGTTTTGACGACAAATAAGAGCCTGACGACATAGAATCCAGCTTTCCTCTTGGAGTCCAAGAAATCTGACGGACTAGTAGAAGATGTTGGGTTTTTTCTGGTATGGGGCTCGATTGTCAATACAACAAAATGCGTAATTTAAAATTTTTCGAGGTCCCTACTAGTCCCATGAATCTTTCTCCACAGTTTATTATACGAAAAGCTTGAATCAAACATAAACATAAATACAAGGGGGTTTTTGCGATTTACCTCACCACAACTTGGTGGTGGTTACCTCCAGGCGTTTCGTTCGATCCACAATATGAGTGATCCATGTGTCTCACCTCCAGAGTTGATCCACACCAAATGGATTGTAGTGACACCTCCAAGTCTTAGGCTACGAACTGGATCTTGAAGGTTTGTCAGCAAAGGACTATAGATCTAGATCTGGACTTAAGATCTGGATCTGGATTGGGAGATCTTGTGGAAGAAGACTAATCACAGGGCTTATGTGATCAGACCAAGATTCGGCCAGGTCAGGGTCGGCTAGAACAGGTTCGATCGACCTTGGTTTGGGCGACTAGGGTTTAGGGTTGAAAGTATGTGGGGCGATTTTGTAAATAAAATTTCTTGTGTAAAAATCAGATTTCCTTCTTCACAAAAATCGGTTTCTCTTCTTTTATTTTAGCAGAGTAATTTTGTTCTCTCAAAAGTTTTTCAGTTGTAAAAGTTATGAATGAAGAGAAGAGAAGAAGTATTTATAAGAGAAGAGTCATTCTCTTAGAAGATATCTTCTTCCCTTGTCTACCAAATCTTTTATTCCTTATCAACTTAGGAATGCAAGATTTGTTAGATCTCTTCTTGCTTGCTTTCCAAGAGTAAAACTCCTTTTCTTTTCTTTCACAAAAATCGCCCCCTACCCTATTTCAAGATAATTGCAAAAACAACCCATATAATTATCCAATCCTAAAATTTGTTAATTACATAATCTTCCATTAATTAACTACTTTAATTAATTTTATAATTAATCAGATAACTCTAATTAATTAATTGAACATTAACAACTTTGAATCGTACATTTCCTTTTCGACAGTCACCGTCCAATTGTATTGTGTGTGACCCTCTGGGTTCACCATCAACTGGCAGCTGGCCCACGATTTTCGTGATTTAATTAACGAGCAATTCAATGCTCCGATCAATTAAACAACTTTTAATTGACCACTCCAGAATTAATTTCCTTATTAATTCAGGAGTACCCACACTTCATGGTCGATGTCTAGCCACAAGCCCATGAAGCCCAATCAAAGGTGAATTGATAATTGTGAACCTCACCTCTTATAATTGCCATGTACATATGGTCCTTCCATGACTTATTTCCCGATCGAGACCTAGGGTGTGTGAATTGATCGGCACCTTTAATTATCTCGATTCTGTACTTTCTAATTCTGGATAGTAATTCCCGTGTGACTTCTAAATCTGGAAACCCCTTTCCAAATCCGTCACCGACCACGGCCGTGGGTTTCTCGGAACTATTATCTAAGAACGTACAGGAAATTCTCCCACCTTATCAGGATGAGTCGATGGATCATTTCTTAGTACTAACCATTCGCGTACAGTTGTGTACGCACCCAACTTAGGCACTTTGCGGCCAGGCTACGTGACCAGTACCTAAATCTAAGTACGCACACTCGTGCACCGAATTCTCCCTAGCACCTCAAGTCTAAGGACTAAGTCGTACACTAGTATAAGCCTTGAGAAACATCCCATCACCGATATGCGACATGCGCTTCCACAATGGGTTTCTCTGTTCGGGTCATTCGATGCGTTCAATCCTCCATTGAACTACCTACTCATATGCACTGGCCTCAAATGCCTTGCACATGAAACGCTACAAATTCACTCTATGTGAATCATGCATACTTGTACAAGTCTTGGCGATTCCTACGATACCCCGTCTCGTTCGGAATCTATGACTTGGAACGGTTTTAAGATCACGACCTTTGAGACTGTTTCATGATTGCACTCAGTACTGAAGTGAATCGTCCCATAGTCTATTGTGACCTTAGGATTTCATCCAATCGCTTAGATAAGTTCGCGAGAGATGAAATTGGCCATTGTTCAATTCACGTACTATGAATGAACGGGCGTATTAATTATAAACTATAAGAAAATAGTACTTCAACAAGCTAATTAATATTGGCTTGCTGGGCACTATTCTATCAAAATCCCACTTGCCCTAAAGCCAATCACAACGTTTCTAAGGCCCATCTATACCAAGATGTCTCAACTACCTCTGATTTGTATAATCATATGGCATTGTGTTCAGATTATAGGTGAGATCTCGTTTTCCTTTCATTGACCAATTGCCTCATCTAAATCGGTTAAGATTACGATAGGCTTTTGTCATGCTAGGTATTTCATCCAATCGTTGGATGAAAGTTTCTCATCTAAACACTTTCTCTTGTGCAGCATCATAATGGTGCTACTATTCTGATTGAGTCGGCAATGGTATTTGGAATTTCTTCCAATTTACCTTAGCTTCATCGAGACAGAATAAATCATCCACTTAAGACTGGAAATCTCGAAATTATAAGTCCTTCGAGTTTCAATTCTCCACTTACTACCACAGACCGGCGTTATATCCTTTAATTATCTTCGAGGATCGCTTTTATGGTAGTCCAGTGTCCTTTACTGGTGTTTGACTATCAGCAACTCGTGAATGATCAGAGCATTGTGATGAGTCAGGTCTGGTACAAAACTTTTCATACTACATGCAATCCAAATGCCAAAGCATAAGGCTTCTTGAGACAGTTATTTCTTTACTCATTTATATGTAGGCTCATTAAATAAGTAGGAGAAATTTTGTCTCTTTGGAAACAATCCTTTCTTGGATTTTTCCATATTGAATTTAATCAATATTCAGTCTTTGTACTTTGATTTGGTGAATTGCAACATCTACTTTGCTTTTATCTCTATAAATACGTATTACCAATACGTGAGATGTAATTCCCAAATCTTATCATGGAAAATTGCGTGAAGAACACTCTTTCGTCTGTGCTTCTCTGATATTCTTATATCGTACTTGATGTGTAGATCAGTATCTCGTTGCGTTACGAATTTAATTATGCTCCCACTGATCATTTTGACAAATTCAACATTCTTGATTGACTTATCAAGTTGCATGTCCCAAGATTTGAAAAAGTCATAGATTGACCTTTGGATTTGAATAGAGATCTTCTCATCAATTTTCAATTGTGAGATGCAGGATTCATATCCAGTAGTCATAACTTTGGTAGTGAAAACCACCTTTCTATGGCTAATAGTTTCGAAATGGATTTTGACGTAGCCAATGGAAAAG
Organism: Penstemon barbatus; assembly: GCA_003313485.2. NCBI lineage: Eukaryota > Viridiplantae > Streptophyta > Magnoliopsida > Lamiales > Plantaginaceae > Penstemon > Penstemon barbatus. The sequence continues at coordinate 47,816,756 of CM064879.1, read as the reverse complement.
GTATTCTCAATATTGGTCCTAGAAGGACTTTTTAAGAGTGACCTATCGCCATTAGGTGAGTCAAACTTTCCATTTTGAATCTTGTGGCTTCATGCCATATCCCTTAGTCTCTTTGTAATCTTGGATTAAAATCCAATTTCTCAATTTCGTAAAATGGAATTTTGATTTCCTTACGAATTTGATTAGATTAGTAACTATTTGTGCATGGATCGGTTCGGCAGGTTTCAGGGTTTACTCCCACTGTTCATGGGGATGGGTCCAGTTCTTGGACTTTATCAAGTTCTATGACATTTCTTATTTCCTTTGACAAGAGTTTCGTCAACAGAGGAATAAGCTTTTTATGAGATACTTTCGGTTCTCGTCGTCGTAGAACAGGTATCCAATGGATTTTGTTGGATACCCCACAAACATTATATGAATTAGATCTACCATCTAATTTCTCATATACGGGTATATTGCTATGTCTTGAATGACATGGCGGTGTAAGAACTCACTTCGAAAAATACTATACCAAGTACTTTTGAAGAGTCAGGGGAGGCTATCCCCTTATGTGAATATAGGAATTTAGCAATATCATAGTCGAGAGTCGAACCAAGTATTATCAAAATTCGATCCTCTTCTTTGATTTGCTTTGTGAGAATTCTATTCTTCTTTAGATAATCGAGGATTCAGTTGCTTATGTTTCAGCAAGTTTGAATAGATCAAAATGCTTTTGACATAATGCATTTAGTTGCTTCATTTCCAAAACGTCTATTGAATTACTTCAATAGTTTCAGAATTGTACTTTAACAAAGTACACATACACTTTGACGATTGAAATCGTAAGTATATATGAAGTAGTATCCCTTTGAACTAGTGCTTTTAGTTCTTATTGATTGAAATGTTTGGAATGCCTTAGCGATCCTTTTATTTCGGTTATTATTCCTTTAAGACAAGATTTGAAAGTTCGGAGTTTCATCCAAGTTCCTTATTTCAAGAGCAGTAGACAAAAACTTTCCTTTCGAATCTCTCTTTAGGAAGAATGTCCAAAATGAACATTTCCAGGGTGGACGATTATGTTATTCGTTTTACGGTTTTTGATTCAGCAGGCAGTTTGAAGTATTGATTCGTTTATCATTGTTTTATTTCTATGTATCAAAACATCAATATTTGTACAAAGTTAAATCGCTCTAATTAAATAGATTCCATTCTCAATAGTAAAGCAATAATGTCTTGTACAAAATTTGAAATAATACTCAAAATAAACTAAAACTAAAAACTTATGCTAATACGAAAAACTAAGTAAAACTTCTTCTAAAAAGGAATGTCTAGGTTCAGTACTTCCTTGACCCAGTCCCTGAATTCGTTATCCCTCAACTCTTGTAGCACCGCTTGCATCTTCCTTTCAAGGAATTTCCTCCTTATAGGTGGAGAGGGAATAGTTTCATCCACTGTAAACTCTTTTACAGAAATGAAAGTTTTATCAGATGTCTTACATCAAAAAGATTTAACAAATGTATAATTTAAAAATCATACCGTAGTTAAGTCTATCCAGGAATTCCTTTTCAGTAAGCTTTCCTATTTTCTTTTCGTGCTTACACAGTGGGCAATTTTCTTCATATAGTCCAATACAATGTTGCATGAAATGAGTGAAGATGTCAGAAAGACCATGTGTGGTAATTTCTATCTCATCTTCGAGAATCAATTGGGCTCCAAGCCTTTGGAGTCGTTTGAACATATTGGTTAAGTAACAACAATATTCCTTGACATTATTAAACTTAGCCATGGTCTTTTCTTGAAGATAATAGCACATCAAAGCCCCCAAAGAATTTTCGTTTCTAACTTCATTAATACTCGTTTGAACGGAACAGTGGATGGTGAATGGCTAAAAAACAAAACAGACAACTATAAGCAGACAAGTTTAATATTAATACTTATATTTAACGAAATTTGGACTTTTTATCGAAAAAGTTCTCCCACTATTTTTATCGAAACAGTAACCCCTTCTAGTTTCGGGAAAAATCTATTTCCTAGTAGGTCTTGACGTCCCAGCAGCAATTAGTTGCACCCACGACTCGTGGCCATACAATTAATTCCCTAGGTAGGTATACATTTTACCAATTGTGTCTACTACACAACCTTCAAGCTATTTTGCCTCGTTTTTCGCATTTATCTAGCACTGCTACATCATAAATGTTACTACGCGTTAAGTCTAACCCATTAATCATGATAAGCAACGGGCCCGGTCACGAATTTTCCGTAACTAGTTATCGGTCGATCTTCACATCCCTAGTTATCGGTCGATCTTTACATCCCGACCAGTCCCTACCCTTGTCAAGTTTTAGTAAAACTAGAATCAAGGAATTTCGTGTATTGCCCCTTTCTTCGACTCGGGTGCCAGACTCTGGATCACCTCTATCGATAAGTAGACAACATACACTAGTCCCGATTAATGGAAGGCTTGGATTTTATAAAACCTCATTTTATATTTAACCCAATATGACTTAATATTTATTCGAGAGGGGATTTTCGGTTTTGAAAGTTTAAGGAAACTCTCCTCGAGATCTCATCGCTTCAATTATGCTTTATCTTTTATTTACGATCTAGATTCTAGCGCGCAAACACACAAGCAATCATAAATCGACTAATAAATAAAAGCCATACAAGCCTAGCATGCATACTACCACAATATGTTTTCGATCGGGAGCCTCCTATGCATGCCATCATCGAGCCAATGATGTTGGCCCAATTGGTCAATCTAAAGGGTTCTCAAAGGACCTATGCTATTACACAATGTACCACTTATACATGGCCTTCAATTATTCTTGGGCTCCCACCTTGCTTGTAAACGGGCCTCCATCCTAGACTAGAAAAGCAGTAAAGCCCTATTCTATTACAAAGGCTCAAAATGACCCAAAAATAATAACAGGCTCGCAGGCCCAATAAAAAACCATGCATTAAATTAAACCAATCACATCTAACCTAAGGTCAAGGCTTAGTGCGATCGAAAACCACGTAAACAGTTCACGTAGAGCAAGAAACATGCAAACAACTTTTACGTATTTCTTTCTTAATTTTAAAACTACCTTTTAAAACTAACTTCCAATGATTCTTGCTTTTTAGTCACTACTAATTATGACAAATAAATTCTCGGGTAAATAATACAAGTTTTCTGCCTTAAAAACAGATTCTGATTTTTCAACATTTGAAAATTGCAGTTCGGCCCCTATACTTTCAGAAATTGCACTTTTGACTGCAAAACTTTTGAAAAGTTACAAATTACCCCCAAAACAGTTTTCGGACAGAAGGACCAGAAAATAAAATTTTGAAATCCAGAAAATTTTCGAATTTTGCAAACTGACCCCTGAACTTTCAGAAATTACAAAATAGTCCTTGAATTTTCGGAAATTGCAAAACAGCCCAAAAACTCGTGCGATTAAATTTTCAGAAACAGTCCAGATTTTACAAAAAATTCCAGAAACACAAAAAATAATTTTCAGCCCTAATTTACACGATTTGCGATAATTGCACAAAGAGTCCTGATTTTTCGAAAAACTATAAATTCGCCACAGATCTTAAAAAGCAATTTTACCCAATCATAGATCCAGTCATAACAAGCAAGAATCAATCAACATAACATAATTATCACGCGTTCTCATACATACAATCAAGCATATATAGTGAAAACACATTATGCTCAGGCCTTTTCGTACAAAAACATATGGAGTTGGCTCTGATAACACTGTTGGGTTTTTTCTGGTATTGGGCTCGATTGTCAATACAAAAAAATGCAGAATTTAAAATTTTTCGAGGTCCCTACTAGTCCCATGAATCTTTCTCCACAATTTATTATACGAAAAGCTTGAATCAAACATAAACATAAATACAAGGGGGTTTTTGCGATTTACCTCACCACAGCTTGGTGGTGTTTACCTCCAGGCGTTTCGTTCGATCCACAATATGAGTGATCCATGTGTCTCACCTCCAGAGTTGATCCACACCAACTGGATTGTAGTCACACCTCCAAGTCTTAGGCTACGAACTGGATCTTGAAGGTTTGTCAGCAAAGGACTGTAGATCTGGATCTGGACTTAAGATCTGGATCTGGATTGGGAGATCTTGTGGAAGAAGACTAATCACAGGGCTTATGTGATCAGACCAAGATTCGGCCAGGTCAGGGTCGGCTAGAACAGGTTCGATCGACCTTGGTTTGGGCGACTAGGGTTTAGGGTTGAAAGTATGTGGGGCGATTTTGTAAATAAAATTTCTTGTGTAAAAATCAGATTTCCTTCTTCACAAAAATCGGTTTCTCTTCTTTTATTTTAGCAGAGTAATTTTGTTCTCTCAAAAGTTTTTCAGTTGTAAAAGTTATGAATGAAGAGAAGAGAAGAAGTATTTATAAGAGAAGAGTCCTTCTCTTAGAAGATATCTTATTCCCTTGTCTACCAAATCTTTTATTCCTTATCAACGTAGGAATGCAAGATTTGTTAGATCTCTTCTTGCTTGCTTTCCAAGATTAAAACTCCTTTTCTTTTCTTTCACAAAAATCGCCCCTACCCTATTTCAAGATAATTGCAAAAACAACCCATATAATTATCCAATCCTAAAATTGGTTAATTACATAATCTTCCATTAATTAACTACTTTAATTAATTAATTGAACATTAATCAATTAGATATCTAATTAATATTCTCCCCATTGAATTAATGCCTTAATTCAATTACTTTGATTTAACAACTTTAAATCGTACATTTCCTTTTCGACAGTCACCGTCCAATTGTATTGTGTGTGACCCTCTGGGTTCACCATCAACTGGCAGCAGGCCCACGATTTTCTTGATTTATTTAACGAGCAAATAAATGCTCCGATCAATTAAACAACTTTTAATTGACCACTCCAGAATTAATTTCCTTATTAATTCAGGAGTACCCACACTTCATGGTCGATGTCTAGCCACAAGCCCATGAAGCCCAATCAAAGGTGAATTGATAATTCTGAACCTCACCTCACCTCTTATAATTGCCATGTACATACGGACCTTCCACGACTTATTTCTCGATCGAGACCTAGGGTGTGTGAATTGATCGGCACCTCTAATTATCTCGATTATGTACTTTCTAATTCTGGATAGTAATTCCAGTGTAACTGCTAAATCTGGAAACGCCTTTTCAAATCCGTCACCGACCACGGCCGTGGGTTTCTCGGAACTATTATCTAAGAACGTACAGGAAATTCTCCCACCTTATCAGGATGAGTCGATGGATCCTTTCTTAGTACTAACCTTTCGCGTACAGTTGTGTACGCACCCAACTTAGGCACTTTGCGGCCAGGCTACGTGACCAATACCTAACTCGTGCACCGAATTCACCCTAGCACCTCAAGTCTAAGGACTAAATCGTACACTATTATAAGCTTTGAGAAACATCCCATCACCGATATGCGACATGCGCTTCCACAATGGGTTTCTCTGTTCGGGTCGTTCGATGCGTTCAATCCTTCATTGAACTACCTACTATATGCACTGGCCTCAAATGCATTGCTCATGAAACGCTACAGATTCACTCTATGTGAATCATGCATACTTGTACAAGTCTTGGCGATTCCTACGATACCCCGTCTCGTTCGGAATCTATTACTTGGAACGGTTTTAAGATCACGACCTTTGAGGCTGTTTCATGATTGCACTAAGTACCGAAGTGAATCGTCCCATAGTCTATTGTGACCTTAGGATTTCATCCAATCGCTTAGATAAGTTCGCGAGAGATGAAGTTGGCCATTGTTCAATTCACGTACTATGAATGAACGGGCATATTAATTATAAACCATAAGAAAATAGTACTTCAACAAGCTAATTATTATTGGCTTGCTGGGCACTATTCTATCAGAAGAGACAGTCGTCCTTGCTAAGACCTACGGATTTGTCACTGCCTCATATATCAAAGAATTGCTTAAGGAGGTCTAAACAAGCTAGATCTGACTAATGGTTCTACATTTTCCAATTCCTCCCACACCAAAAAAAATATGACCTGAAGGCATAATGGTTGTTTTATTTGAGGAAAATGAAGCTCACAGTCAGTACACAGAAACATTGAATTTAAGAAATAGTAGCAGACAAGCCTTACTAAGAAATTCAATTTTAAGAAAAAGTAATGCTTGAAGAAAGTTGCAAAGAGGCCATTATATAGGATTTCATAAAAGACAAAATTATGTCAGACAACGACGACTGATCGATCATCGATGAACACGACAAGCTTACTACCCAGCTTCTTTGAAAGTTGAATCATATTCCAACAATCAACAATTTTTTGAAATCCAAAATAATTACAAGGGTTGGCTAAGGACTATGTATAGTCAACAAATGGGCTTACTAAGTCCTACACTTCGACAATAAAGGACAAGATTGTGAGGAATTTCTTGATTTTGAAAGAACTCATGACTGATCATCAGCAACGGATTTTGAATCAATATTGGTTGCCCTCAAGTCAATCCAGATAAGTTTCTATGGAACTTTATATTTGAATTACTTACTTAACAAGCAGTTTAAATTTGCTTACAAAAGTAATGGAATAAAGATTTTTAAAACTAAAATTATCTACTCGATCAAATAGTTCAAACTCATTCCCCAATAAAGAATGGAATTCACATAAAGTATTTACAGCAAAAATTGTGGTTATACAAAATATGCTAAGGATGAACTATCTCATAGCAACCACAAATCGGCCTTAATCTACCAATACAAAAAAAATAAAAAAAATAAAAAAGAAGTTGAATGAAGAAGCAAGTCATCAGGACTGATCATCACCAGCGGGCCTGCTCGAAGAAACACCCTTTCGAGGAGTAGTTGTATCAAGAAACGCCCTCACCTCCTCTTGACGCTTCTGATAACCTGCATCATAGCCTTCTTCAAAGGCACACTGACGAGATTCTTCTGAATTGGCGTTCAATCGAGCTAGATCATCCCTCTCCTTCTCAAGAGCTAACTTTGCTTCACGTAACTTCTGGAGATCATCGTTTAGAAGCTCAATCTGAAGAGCTTGCCCCTTGGCCTTTGAAATCTCCGTATCTAGCCGAAACCTCAAGTTCTGTCTACTGAGCCACAATTCATCATATTGGGCACCCAGTTGCAGAGCATAATATTTCCCCTGAGAAGAAAGAAATTATAAACGACAAGACAACAAAAAATAAAACAGTATGAGAATAAGTTGAATTAGATAAGTACCTGCTCGAACTGTTTGAACAGGGACTGAACAAGACGGAGGGAAAAAGAACCCTCATGCTTCTTCAACTCGCCAGGCAAAATGGTACTAAGACCCAGATCCTAGGATAGAGGATCAGGTTCGCAAGAATCAGGCAAGACAAAATCTAAAGGAATCTTATCATGACGAGGGATTTCAGACTCAGTTATATCCTTAATTTGCTCCAAGATACAACGATCATCCAACAAGCGCGGGGATTCCCTCTCATTAGGACTCACAGAGGTTTCCTTCCCCGAGGAAGAAATTACCGTCCTCCGACTGGACCTATGTCCGGCCCGACCTCCAGAAGAACCACCAGCCTCGAAGGATGTAGTCATGGCAGTGGTATCAGAAAGTAGAAAATCCGTAAAACTTTTACTGACTGACTGAGGGTGGAAACTAACCAAAGAGGGATCTATAACCTGGCCACTAGTCGCTGGCCCAACAGTATCGTTTACTTCACCTTCACCAATAACCAACTCAGTAGCAGAAGAGGAAGGATTTGAGTCGTCGAGAACGTAACCATGCAAACTATGCTCGGAGGAAGGAACAGTCGAACAAACAGGAATATTAAAAGATTGCTCCAGGTTGGACATATCCCCAAAAGCAACCCTACCAGGGGAAAGTCTCCTTTCGAAATCAGAAAGGATAATGGGATTTTGTTGAGAAAACTCCGAGTTAACATTCACGTCGTTCGAACGATCAGAGGGGACAATAGAAGTCTGAGTCCCCGACCTTCTAACGGTCTGGAGTCGAGGAGGGTCAACTGAAGGCCCCTCGTTGCGAGACCTCTTTGGTCTAGGGTTTTTGGAATTATCGCGTGAAGAACGCTTGGAAGTGTTACTAAAAAGATTGCTCATTCTCGGAAATTTGAAGAAAACTTTAAAATATTGAGCTGAGTTATCGACCCGCTGGGGAGAATATTTTATCTAAGCAGGAATCCGCAGTAAAATAGTGAAGAACTTTTTACCTCGGGTATTTATACTAACTGAAAAGACGCGACAGACCTTCGGGACAGGCGCGAAACAGAAAACCTGACCAATGAAAAATCACATGAATTCAAAAGGACACAAACATAATGATTATGCTAGAATTAATGACTTATGTCTAAATTATCGAAATCAATGAAGAAGCTTAAACGTCACAAGTGGAGAATATGAATCGTCTTATTCAAAGAGTTAAAAAAGTAAAATTACAAATTACACAGTAATGGTTATTATCAAAGTTATTCATCGCCCTTATCCAGGGTCCTATGATCACTCTCTACTACGTCTTGATCGCCGACAAAAGCTTCCTGATCACCAACTGGTTTTTTTTCTCCATTCGTATTTGTCACGATTTCAGGGTTCTCTTCCTTGGTCTCCTGATCGATAAAATTATTATCAACTTCAGGATTGATATCTGAAGGAGAAGCTGGTAAAGGTTTTCCAAACTCCTCGACCAAATGAGCCAAAGGAAAGTGTTTATATTCGACGTTCGGTAGATCAGAAGAAGAATACTCCTCGCGACGATTAAGGCTAACATGTGCGGCTCTGAAATATTCTCCCCGGCGATCCTTGATCAATCCCATAGCGACCATCTGATGGATCACTTTCTTAAAGTACTTTCAAGAAGGGGACCAACCTTCTGATATACCAAAGCAGTATGAACCGGAGAATCGAGGAACTCGTGAATCACTTTTTCACCAGGATTTCTACCATATCGATCGGTAAGACCGCCGAGAGGAAGATTCCCTTCATGCTCATCCAAGAAAGCCTGGAGACTAGCTACTTGTGACTCCAACTCGCTGATACGTGTCTTGGGCACGAGAAGTCTCCAAAATGCTATTTAAAACATGGGGATTATTTGTTCCCATGTCCTGAGTACCCTCGACTTGAACTGGACGAGATGAAAAGGTAGCAGGACCAACTCCTGCAGCACCACCTTCTGAAACAGGCATCCTTTGAAGCAACGCCTTATTCCGCTCCTCGAGAAATTCACACTGTTGTCTCCACAGGGCAGCTTCATAAGCGTATGACAAAAGACAAGTGCTAGTCTGGGGAATCAAAAGGATAAGCCATCTTGAGTGGAAAAATCTTCAAGAAAGTTAACACGAAAAGAAAAACATAAAGCAGCGTTTACCTTGTCGGCATAGGGAGAAGCCTTCTGTAACTTCTCCAAAGGATCTTTATGGAGCATCTTATTAATGTCACGAGTAAAGACACTAGAGAGAATGATACGAGTAGCCTTATCTGCTGCATTCTCCTTCTCGTTATGAATCAAAGAATCATGTTCAGAAAAACTGGCCGCCCTCTTCCCTGCTAGGTGATTTTCAATCATCTCGACAAGGGTAGGCCTGGAATGCTGTTCGCCAAGTAAGGAAATATCCTCGCCAGAACGACTGTAAAACTGCTTCCTCCTCTTAGCCGCAGTGCCTGTTGAATTGGGCATCGACCAACCTCGATAACCACAAATACCAAGGGAAGTTCTGAGATGGAGAGAAGGATAACCCTGTCCAGTCCCTGTAGGACCCGGAGTATGTGGAGTAGAAGTCTCCTGAGGAGTTTCCTGGGAAGGATCTGGGGATTCCTCTCTATAATCATCAGAATCTTGACCCAGATCCAATTTCCTCTTTCTGGACACTCTTTGCTCAATTGGATGGTTCTCCACCGTTTTGGTAGACTTTGATAGAACCATTTTCCCTTTGGTAGAGTGCCGATAATTCTTCACCATGGAGACTAAAGAAAACAAAATCCAAACAAGATGTTATTAAAATGTAAAGATAAAGTGAATACAAGGGTAGATAAATAACTCTTACCAAGCGACTGAGAAGAATAAGAGATAGGAAAAGTGTGAGAAGTTAGGCCAGCTTTACGAAGAAAAGCCTCGCCAATAAGAAGAGGGCATTGATATTTGTCAGCACGCATTTTCTTTATCTCTTCTACCAACTTTGAATCGTCGGTAGTTAACTGACCCTCAACAAAGCGACCACCAAAAATCCACTTGGGATCATGGTCCCATGAGAATGGTTTGACGGAACCATCTGCTAAGGTAAAATGAGAGGGAGGATGAACATAGAAGAAGCGTGTTTTCCAGTCGGAGTTACTAGAAACTGGTGAATCAAAAATAGATCGACCATGCTTTTGACTAGCAAAAAAGTAACCATGGTTCGAAGAGCTATAAATATTAAAACGAAATAACTGAGTAAAATTACGGAAGGACAGTTGAAACCATTTGGCAATCATCAGGACGGAAAAACAAACAACAAAAGCTACGGAGTTGGGGACCAGTTGTGTTAAAGAAACACTAAATATTCTCAAAATATCTAGAAATAATGCGGACAAAGGAAGACGAAGACCATGATTAAAATGGGCAGTGTAAAAAGCCTGACAACCTTAGTATTTTGCATAATTATCCAAAACTTTGGGGGAAGGTCTCATTGGTATAAACACAGGAGAGGCTTTCAACCGGATCAGATATATGTGGGTTGGTACCTTTGCCCTTCTTGGCCTTGGATGCGACCTCGGCATCAGAAATAATCCGCACCTTGAAAGTGTCTTTGTCAGGAATAGTTATCTCTGATGGTCCCGACTGTTCTGGTGGGGGGCTAGGAGAAGCCCCTACGTCGATAACGGGAATAACTTGTTCGACAGAAGAGGAGGAAGGATTTTTCAAAATGGAGGCCATATTATTCGATCTTCGAAAAATAGTAGTCGATAGACTCGAAATTTAGAAGAACAATCGAATAAGAAAATTATTGCAAGAAAATTGGAGGTGGAAAGTAAAAAATACGTGAAACAACGATCGCCTATTTATATAGAAGGCCGAAAAGACGCTTAAAACCTTTGTGACTAATCATATTCCCGCCAACCAATGAAGAAAAACTGCCTCCTCGAAAAGAAACAACGCTACAGTTCGGAAATAATAAAACGACTATCTATGAAATGTAGCACTCTTTTCCTTGCTTAGGATTTTTTCCCACTGAGTTTTTTCCATGTAAGGTTTTAAACGAGGCACAGTTCATAGAAAAGACAGTCGTATGAGACCATCTACTTCTACGAGCTTCTACTACGAATGCGCTCGAAGAAGTGAGGGAGTACTGATGGGGGCTGTTTTACACCCCTTATAATACTCGGATCGACTCGAGGACATCAGATCGGTTCGACCATACAAGCTCATTCGGGATCATCTATCGACCCGATCAGAGACAATTCTCCTTGGCGAACCAGACTACAATCCGGACTCAAGAAGGACATATATGCCGAGTCCTAGTAGGATTATGTTTCCTTGTATGCTTAGGGTTTAGATCTTATAAATACCTAGATCAACATTGTATTACACACAAAAATATTCTGGATCTTGCGCCTACATACTTGTGCAATCTAATATCATATCAATAGAAAAGCTTTTGCTATACTATATACAATTTCCATTGCCTCGTGTTCTTATTGCTCTTTATATATTGTTCTTTCTTGAGTTTGATCCATCCGGAATAAAGTAACTTGACCCTATAATCACTATATAATTACACCCCATAAACCTTATAATTGATTTAATCAAGTCATACGAAAAACGGTTAAATGACAAATGTTAGTTTTTTGCACTAAGTATCCATGAAATACAGAGCTAGGACTTCGCATCCCCGACATAGGAACAATTAAGCACTTTACATCCTTTTTCATTTTTCGGCAAAGTTGACCACCGGAGTCAAAAAATCTAGGAGCAAAATAGGTAATTTATTTTTGGATCTTTGGCAGTTTGCATTCTTAAAACATGAGGAATAGACATTTTGTACCACCGGAACAGAATTAGTACTTATCACCCTCGAATTAAGAACAACTCATTAACTTGCACCCTCGAAACACGATAAATGGGAACTTTGCACCCCCGAAACAAAATTAACACTTATAACCCTCAATTCAGGAAAAACTCAGTAACTAGCACACCCTCGTTTTCTCCAGCAGAATTGACAACCAAAGTAAAAAAAAATCTAGGGCTAAAATAGGTAATTTATGTTTGAAAATTTGGCAAATTTTCATTAATTATCAAATTTTCAAAAGAATTCGAAAAGTTTCTAGAAAGTTTTAATACCTTTTATGAGGGATATTTTGGAAGTCTACTTTGAAGAAACCCAGATTAGAACGAAAGACATGAATCCCGATCTTAGAGGTGCAGAATCGAGCCCAAGTCAGAGTCTTTGCAGTCCGATCAACCGGAGAGAGCTCATGATCGGAGGTTACTGTTGGGCCGATCAAAGACCCAAGCCTTTGGGCCGAGAAATATATCCCTACGGATGGACCAGCTAGCTCACCATTTCAACTATAAATACCACCAGCATTTATGACGCCAGACACACTTTCCCAGGTGCTCTCTGCTTGAAGACTGCTGCTCGGAGCAATATCGGAAAGATAGCATAGGTCACATTTACTGTATTATTCCTCTAGCTTGTACGGCATCCTATAATGCTCGAATAGGACCCCATTACTTGTAATCTGTACCCTCACGTTCCGAATACATATATTATTGGTCTTTTATTCCTTCAATCATATCTTTATATAGTTTTTACACATCTTTGATTAATATACGAAACCACGTAAGATCAATTGACGCCCACCGTGGGGCCTTATTTGGGTGTTAGATCGAAAAATGCCTACTATGAGGAGAAATACATATATTCGAGGAGAGCCTTCTCATGCGGCCGGAGCACAAAACTCAGTTAACAATGAGCCCGATAATCTATCTCGAGCAGGTCAACAACCAGAAGCTCCACCAGTCATTCCCTAGGACGATGTACCTATCCGCACGACTGTCGCCGATCTGAGGTCTATCATAGGCACTATGTGCAGGGAGTTTATGAATAGTGGAAGGGCTGAACAGTCACTCGTAGATCAGCCAACAGATCATGGTAGAGCAGAATTTCCTTCTTCGAACCTCCAAAAGGAGAAAAGCGTACCACGATCTATATCAGATGCACCGGCACCTAACCTTCCCCAAGGAGCCCCGTCGAAGACTAACATTCGAACAGGAATTCCCCAAAGGACGATACATGATGTGGAGGATTCGGTTGTAGGGGAGAGTTAACCTGTAGATAAGGTAAAAAGCAGAAAATTGATCTATAAGAGGGTTACAAATTCTAAGTTGGAAAGAATGGTGCGAGAGCGAGTTGCCAGAAAATTGGATGGGGAAGATACGGTGGGAGAAGTTCGTCACGCCAATGTAGCCGCTAGGCGAACTGAATTAGTTCAAAATAGGGATACAATAAGGGATAGGGAGATCGGAAATAGAATCATGCGATGCTCACCATTCTGCCGAGAGATACGAGAAGCTAGAAATACTGAAACAGTACGAATAAGGTTACCACGGTATAACGGGACTACCGACCTCGGAGAACATATCAACAGTTTTATCAACGTGATGAATTTATATGGACCCTCGGAAGACTTTTGCTGCAAAATCATGGTCACTACCTTCGAAGGAATTGCTCTTGATTGGTTTGGAAAATTGCCGCCAAATTCTATATTTTCCTTCGACGAATTTTGTGACAAGTTGAAACACCAATTTGCAAGCCAGAGAAAACCTAGGTTGCTAGCGAATCATTTGGGAACAATTAAGCAATTGGATGGGGAAACTTTGAGACAATGGCTGGCAAGGTTCAGTATCGAACTTTTGAAAGTTGATAACCCGCAAATCGAATACTTGTCTTCTTTAATGTTCGAATTGACGAAGAACACACAATTCGGAAATGCATTATGCAGGGAGCAACCGAAATCTTTCGAACGAATAATGGAGATTGCTGAGAAGTATATGATTCAGGAAGAAATGAATAAGCTAACAAATGCGCACAATGTAAAACTCCCTCTCAACAAAAAGCTGGACCGAGCTCCTATTCCAAAACCAGGTGATTATGGAGGATCGAGTAGAGGATCAGTATGGCAACGACTTAACACCTACAAACCACAGGTGCTGACCCAAAGAACTAATCCCTATGGGCCACCTATCGATCAAAATCAGCCTCCACGACCTGGAAAAATCCATTTTACCGAATTGAACACCTCAAAAGAGGAAATTCTGACTGTATTGGAGGAAGGGAATTTAATTCCCGAGGCTCAGAGAATTACCCAGGCAAGACCAGGAGTGATGGAGTATGACAAATACTGCCGATACCACAGAGCTCGGGGACACAGCATGGAAAATTGCCACCAGTTGAAGGTTGAAATCGAAAAATTAATCGTGCAAGGAAAACTTAAGGAGTTTGTCAGGAGCGGCAACTTTAACAACCGTTATAGATCCAGAAGCCCTCGAAAGTTTATTAGTCAACAAAGGGAGGGTCGAAATCAGACAGATGAGCAGTTGAATGGAGTGATAAATATGTTTGCTGGGGGGCCAGCAGGAGGAGACATCAAGAATGCGAGAAAGAGGACGATGAGGTCGATAAAAACAGTTGTTACGACCAAAAAAGAAATATTCTCCTTGGAAGCCCCGTCCATAGAAAATCAGGTTATAAGCTTCAGCGATGCAGATTGACCTTCAGACGTCACTTGGGATGTAAGTGAAGATGATCCAGACTTTTCCATGGTACTAACTCTGAGAATTGCTAACTTTGAGGTCAAAAGAGTTTTGGTCGACAATGGAAGTTCGGCAAACATTATATCCTCCGAAGCTCTTACACGGATGAATCTTCACCACCCTTATCTGGATCGAGTAGCGACTCCCCTTGTCGGATTTGGAGGCTCGAAGATTGTCCAGCTAGGAACCATTCTATTGAGCACGACTCTCGGAAAAAAGCCAAAGATGGTAACGAGAACGATAAAGTTTCTGGTGGTGGAAACAACTTTCGCTTACAACGCCATATTGGGAAGACCGGCCCTGAATGCTTTCAAGGCAGTTGTTTCTACTTATCATCAAAAGGTAAAATTACCGTCTGATGGAGGGGTTGGGGAGATGAGAAACGATCAATACATGGCTTGGGAGTGTTATAACTCGTCTTTGAGTATAAAGAAGAAAATCGAACCTGAAATCCCAACAAAAAGAAAATTGCTGATTTAGAAGCCGAATCAATTCCAAATTTACCAATTCCCGATTGTGAAAAGATACAAGGAAAAAAAGGGAAGAACGTAGACATGAGCATGCAAGCTCCCGATCATAAGAAGGTGACCTTGGTCCCGGGATCCCCTGAAAAATTTACCAGGATTGGAACCGAATTAAGTGAAGGAATGGAAACCATGCTCATCAATTTTTTACAAAAAAATGTCAATGTTTTCGCTTGGAGTTCGAATGATATCGTGGGGATCGACCCACGTGTAATAACCCACTCTTTGAACATCGATCCAAAGGCCAAGCCGGTAAGACAAAAGAAGCGTAATCACGGCCGTGAGAAGGACAAAATTAGCAATGCGGAGGTCGATATATTACTAGCTGCCGGTCAAATCAAAGAAGTTAAATTTACCGAATGGCTATGTAATGTAGTTCTAGTTTCTAAAGGTGACAAGATCGATAATAAATGGAGAATGTGTAACGATTTTACTGATCTAAACAAGTTATGCCCAAGAGACCCTTATCCGTTGCCCCGAATCGACATGCTCGTAGATTCCATCGCAGGTTTTGTATTTTTCAGCACTATGGATGCTTTTCAGGGATTCTATCAAATTTTTATAAACGAAAGGGATCAGGATAAAACCGCATTCATTACCGAGCAAGGTGTCTATTGCTTCATAGTAATGCCGTTTGGTTTAAGAAATGCAGGTGCAACTTATCAAAGATTGGTGAATATGATGTTTAAGGAGTTGATAGGAGAAATTATGGAGGTCTATGTAGATGACATGCTGGTAAAAAGCATGACGGAGGAAGACCACATCAAGCATCTCGATAAATGTTTTGTTATTCTAAGAAAGTACGGAATGAAATTGAATCCAGCAAAATGTACTTTCGGCGTGCGGTCGGGAAAGTTCCTCGGTTATCTCGTCCATGAAAGAGGGATCGAAGCCAACACAGAAAAAATCCGAGCAATTACCAACCTTCAACCATCGAGAAAACTTTCAGACGTCCAAAGTTTGATCGGGAAAATCATTTCTTTAAACAGCTTCATTGACGACAAGAGCTTGCCGTTTTTCAAATTATTGCGAAAATCAAAAGATTTCGAATGGAGTGCTGAATGTGACAAGGCTTTTGAAGATCTAAAAGCATACTTAACATCACCGCCGATGCTGGCCAAACCCTCCGACGGAGAGCCCTTGTACCTTTACATAGCCGTTTCAGAGGAAGCTATTAGTTCGGTATTAGTAAAAATAGAAAAATCAGAGCATAAGCCAGTCTACTATTTGAGCAAGTTGTTGCAGGGTGCCGAAAAGAACTATATGGAAATCAAGAAATTCGCACTCGCTTTGGTAGTAGTTGCGCGAAGATTGAGGCCTTATTTTCAAACTTATAAGGTTATCGTTTTAACTAACCAACCATTAAGACAGGTTTTATCAAAGCCAGAAGCATCCGGCAGATTAATTAAGTGGGCAGTCGAGTTGGGTCAATTCGAAATTGAGTACCAGCCTCGAACCGCAATAAGAGCTCAGGTACTGGCTGACTTCCTAGTCGAATCCACTAGCTTGAAAAACTTAAAGAATGAACTAACCTCCGAAGTAAATGTGCTTGAAGAGATTAAGGATCCAGTTTAGTTGATGCACGTGGACGGCTCTTCGACCAAGGAAGGAGGTGGAGCAGGAATTCATTTTCAAGGACCCTATGGCGAGGACTTAAGTTATGCCATTACCTTGGACTTTGACGTTACAAACAACGAAACAGAGTACGAAGCTCTGATTGCGGGATTAGAATGGCCCTGAAAGCAAAGGTAAAATCAATTATCGTGCTAACCGATTCTGAACTTGTCCATAGGCAGGTCAAAGGCATCTATGAGGCCAAAGAATTTAACATGATTAAATATTTGAACAAAGTTAAAGGTTTGATCTCACAATTCGAAAAGTTCGATATTCAGCCTATTCCGAGGGAAGAAAATATATGGGCCGATTTGCTATCAAAGTTCACTGGCATTGCGGATGGAAAGAATGAAAGGATAATTACATGGCTTTTATCGAATGCATCTGTCGTCGATCTAGATGCCACTCCTTGTGTCAACGTCATGGAAATTGACGAGCAAATGATCTCTTGGATCGATCATTTCATCGATTATTTAAAGAAAAGAAAACAACCTGAAAATACCAATGAAGCCCGAAGAATCAAGTACCGAGCTCCATCATTCACCTTAATTGATGATCAACTCTATAAGCGATCCTCCTCTGGAATCTTATTAAAATGTGTTTCTAAAGGTCGATATCATACAATCTTGAAGGAGGTTCACGAGGGAGAAGCAGGGAATCACTGTGGCACTCGAGCATTAGCTCTAAAATGTTCTAGAGCAGGGTATTATTGGCCTACCCTCATTTCTGACTCAGTTGATTATGTGAAGAAATGTCACCATTGTCAAATTCACTCAAATTTGATACATCAGCCGGCCTAACAAATGCACTCTATTACTATCTATTGACCTTTTGATAAATGGGGAATCGACATCGTAGGACATTTTCCAACAGCCAGGGCCAAGAAAAACTATGTACTAGTCGCTGTAGAATATTTCCGCAAATGGGTAGAATGTGTTACTCTAACTAAGATCACTATTTTTCAAGTCATTAATTTTCTATGGAAAAATATTGTCTGCAGATTTGGGATTCCTAGGGTTCTAATCTCTGATAACGGAACACAATTCGCCGGCAAAAAGAGCATGGAATGGTGTGAGAAGTTTGGGATACAACAGAATTTTGCATCAGTAGGGTATCCGCAGGCCAATGGGCAAACGAAAGTGGTGAATAGAGAGATTGTTCGATCTCTGGAAAAGCGCTTGTCCGATGCAAAATGAAGGTGGCTCGATGAACTTCCAGGAGTTTTATGGGCAAATAGGACGACCGTAAAAGCTGCCACGGGAGAAACCCCTTTCAGTTTGGTTTATGGGTCAGAAGCTGTTATCCCCGTTGAGAATCTTGTAGCTTCTCCCAGGGTTGAATTTTATGATTCCGAAAGAAATCAGTTGTTAAGGGAAATGGAGGTTGATGACGCCGATAGCAAAAGGGATCGTGCTAAAATGAAAATCCAGGCTACAAAGGCAAACATGGAAAAAGCCTATAATCAGAAGGTTAGAAACCGAACTTTTAAGGTTGGAGATCTTGTACTAAAGAAGGTCGAAGTCTCGAAACATGTTGGAAAACTTCAGCCTAATTGAGATGGGCCTTACGTAGTTGTCGAGGTCGGGAAGAAAGGTTCTTACAAGATTGCTCATCCAGATGGAGAAGTTTTCCCTCGAGCTTGGAATGCTGTTAATTTAAGAAGATATTATGGAAAATAGAGACTATCTAGCAATTTCTAGCCTATCTTTTATTTTTCTATCTAGTTCTGTTTCAATTTGTTTTATGTTATCAAGAATTATCTAATCAATGGAAAGCCTTATTCGCCAGAGATATTATTAATTCATTATCTTATCAGTGACAAATCTTATTCGCCGGGAACATTATTAATTCATTATCTGATCATGAAGATATTATGAGGCAATGCCCAATCTCTAAATATATCAATCAAGTATCGACTAAGGGTGAAAGCCGTTGCTACGCCCCTTAGATTGAAAATAAAAGAAAATGGGTGAAAGCTGTTGCTAGGACCCTTGAAACCGACTAAGGGTGAAAGCCGTTGCTACGCCCCTTAGATCAAAGATAAAATAAAATGGGTGAAAGTTGTTGCTAAGACCCTTGAAACCGACTAAGGGTGAAAGTCGTTGCTACGCCCCTTAGATCGAAGATAAAAGAAAATGGGTGGAAGCTGTTGCTAAGACACTTGAAACCGACTAAGGGTGAAAGCCGTTGCTACGCCCCTTAGATCGAAGATAAAAGAAAATGAGTGAAAGCTGTTGCTAAGACCCTTGATACCGACTAAGGGTGAGAGCCGTTGCTACGCCCCTTAGATCGAATATAAAAGAAAATGGGTGAAAGCTATTGCTAAGACCCTTGAAACCGACTAAGGGTAAAAGCCGTTGCTACGCCCCTTAGATCGAAGATAAAAGAAAATGGGTGAAAGCTGTTGCTAAGACCCTTGAAACCGACTAAGGGTGAAAGCCGTTGCTATGCCCCTTAGATCGAAGATAAAAGAAAATGGGTGAAAGCTGTTGCTAAGACCCTTGAAACCGACTAAGGGTGAAAGCCGTTGCTACGCCCCTTAGATCGAAGATAAAAGAAAATGGGTGAAAGCTGTTGCTAAGACCCTTGAAACCGACTAAGGGTGAAAGCCGTTGCTACGCCCCTTAGATCGAAGATAAAAGAAATGGGTGAAAGCTGTTGCTAAGACCCTTAAAACCGACTAAGGGTGAAAGCCGTTGCTACGCCCCTTAGATGAAGATAAAAGAAAATGGTTGAAAGTTGTTGCTAAGCCCTTAAGATCAAAAAAATAAAAGATTAATTATTCAAAAAGCTGAATCGATCCTCCATACAACTAAATTGGTTTACAAATTGCAATGATCGAGATTTATGAAGAACATCAAGAAAGTATCAATTATCCTAAACGCAAGTTCAATAATTATTGAGTATTTGTTCTTAGGATTGGATGTTCGATTATTCTATCAAAAGAGCAATCTTATTGATGTACGATCAAGAAAAGCAAAGAAACACGCAAAGACATTGAAGTAAAAATAAGTCTTTATTTCATAAGCTCTCAAATAGTTACAAAAGATTCAGTACTATTCTATTACAATATGTAAATTCGAGCTAAAACATGAAGGTTACATTCGCTACTGTCCTACTACAAATAACAAGCTCTACACTAGGGATCTTCGTTCGATCGACGGGGATGAGTAGAGCTAGTTCTGCATCTACCCTTCATCCAAGAATGCAGGGGTTGGATTGGTAGTGCTTTTTCCAGCATTCTTGCTACCGCTCCCCTGCTGGTTAGCTCGCACATTCACCCAGGTCGAAGCACCAGGAAACAATCCCTAGAGAAATTACTCCACGAAATCTCGAAGGCAACATTCTTCAAGAAATATCTTGAAGAAGTTGAGATCGTGAGTAGGAAAATTCCTCCAGAAGTTGACCCACTATCCGACTGGGTGGAGCGACAGAATACTGGGGTCCGAGCCTATCTTGGATATATGGTATCCGAGAAAGCAGGTCGTCTGCCGATATCCTAGTCGCAATGCTATTCGTCTGTCGATATTCTAGTCGAAGCAAAAGTTTCTTTGGAAGCAAAGGAAAAGAAAGTACGAATTCAAATCTCGAACATCTTTATGGAGGAAAAACGACTGGCCATTATAGCTAAAAAATCGTGCATACGGGTCGAACAAATTTTTATAGGAAAGTCAAAAATACAATGGTAAAATGACAACCGGTCAGAGGTATTTATAAGGGAAGGAAATAAACACCAAAGGCTCATATCTCCTGGAATGAATGGTCGCGATACGAGCGATAAGTGCGCCGACGGTTCCGCTTCCCGATAAATAGGGGGCTGTTTGGATAAAAGAGGATAAATCATTTAACTCGAGATCGGAATTTTGAATATTAAAAAATCATCGGTCGAAGGAGAATATTCGAACATTCGCATCAGTACGTTTACGCCCACTATAAGAAGATCGAATAAGTAGTAACAATCGTCAAAACATAAAATATTTCGTGGCAATTATGCTCAAAATAGACTGATTAAAAAGGGGAGAACATACCAACATAATTAAGAGAATAGTCATAACCATCGGAAAACAGTAAATGGCACATGGCCCAGTACATGGTCCGAAATATTGAAACGGAAACACACGAAAGCAAATTAAAGCTTATTCAAAGTTACAGCACAAATGAGAAATGGAAAGTTAAAATTACAACAGGTTCAACGATCAGGGCGTCTACAGAAGTTTATTATCGGAAAATATCTTCCGAAACTCGGCACTGCGGTCATCATACCCGCGAGTATAAGCCTTCTGTTCACGAAGCTCAGAGTCCTTCTTCTTCTGCTCATAAAGTCCTTTGAGCACTGTGAGCTCTTTGCTCAACTGTTGCTGGATTTCTCCCCCCTGATCTTTGGCAGCTTTCTCCTTCTCTAAAGCCAGTTTCTCCTCGAGTGCACGATCCAATTCCATCTTCTTCTTCTCCAGTTCAAGGGCAACAGCAGCATGTTGACTCAATTCCCGCTCAGCCAACACTTTGAGTTCGAGGAACTCTTGTCCACCCGGCCTTGCTAATGAATAGGTCAATAAAAAAAAAAAAAAAAAAAAAAAAAAAAAAAAAAAAACCTGAGAAAGATAATTCGATCCAGATTGAAAAAGTTCTGAAGGGATTTTTCCCTTCAACACGCCCGCTTCAGAAATTGAGATATCGGCCTGCAGGAGACTCTTAACAGGATTCTCGAGTACCACTTTTGGAGCAGACTCATCTTTCAGGGGGAGAGAAGAAATCACAGGAGAAGCAGAAGCAGCGTGAGGGTTGGAAAGATCCTCAACTTTCGAGGATTTAGCTGTTGCTCCAGAAACTAAAGAGCCTTCACCAGTATCTGTCAGTTTATGTTTCTTGCCCAAAATTCCTTTCGGGGAACCAGCTGTAGAATCACCGGCCAACAACTCGTTTCCAGAGAAAAGCTTCTGCAGGGTCTCAATGGGGGTAATCCCATCAGAATAAGGCCTCTTATGCGAAGCAATAATAGAAGCCTTCTATCTAGCCAACCCTCGTTTGGAATTGTCAAGAGGTTTCGACGGAGATCCTTCGGATTCCTCGTCAAGGTCCTCATCTAAAATCGATTTGTTAGGAATAACCTTGACATGTTTGGTGGAAGCCTGTTTTTCTTTCTTAGTCTCCCCTCCCTTAGAGGCCTTGGGGAAAGACGCGGAAGTAGTTGGAGAAGCCTTGGAAGTTTTCTTATCCTTAGTCGATTTCTGATCTTTCGGAGGACCTTTGCTCTTGGAGCCACCCAACAATGACAGAGGATCGGTAGCTTTACCCAATATTTGATCCATGATGAACGAAGAAATAAATTCGAAAGTTCGAAAATAAATATTAAGCGCAGAGCTCCGATCTCAATGTTTAAGAGTTATAGGGAAAATGATTCAAAACTGTCCTTGTATTTATAGAGACTTCGCCTTACCTTTACAATGATTGAACAGGTGCGACTCTCAAGAAATTCGATAAGGAACTATAGTTTTCGACCAGAAAAATAAAGAGGAGTACGAATGGTAGAAAGGCAAAATGCGGAAAAACAAATATTTCCAAGTTAAGTATTTTACGGATTATATAAAACGAAAAACATTAGAATCCTATTACATCAATTATTACTCCTATTACTAAGCTACGGTCGGATTTCTAGTTACTAGACTTTGAATCACTTTTTGCCCAATTTGACGGTCGAATTAATCATTTTGCTCGTCGGGTTCGCCATCTATGTCAACATAATGATCTTCCCCTAAGGCAGATCGAGGGTCATTGTCGAATAATTCAAGCAAATCAGGATTCGGCATCGGAACGCTAAATTCCTCAACAAACGGGGCAAAATGGTGATCCTGCCAGCTCAAGTTTTCCTGGGGCAACGACGAAGTTTTGTAATCTTTTCCTTCAGCATTCTTATCAGGATCCATATGTCGAAAATATTCGTCCAATTTGTCCGGAATTACCTTGGCCGAAACTAGTTGTTGAACCCCTTTGTAGAAAGTTGTTTGGAGAATCCCGCCTATCTTTCTTTGAACCAAGGGGTTAAAAACAGGGGACTCCAAAAACTATCATATAGCGGGGATCACTGCCTCTTCCCGCCCTTGAGAATATGCGCGATCGGAGTCTTGCTTAACTTGTTCAAGCTCAATCTTAGCTTTCCTAAGCTCCTCCTCAAGAGAACTTTTCTCCTTAACTATTGACATTAAATCTTCTTCCACGGACGGGGTGTGTTTTTTGTTGCTACTTTCTAATTCATTCTTGGTTTTAGATAGTTCACGATGATTTTCTGCTAGTCTGCTCGTAGCGTCGTCCAATTGAGCTCGAAGCGTTTTATTCTCGGCCAGGGTCTGTGCAAGCGCATTATGAGCCTCTTGTGACTCTTGTTCCAACAATGCTAGACGATATGTCTGGAGAGCGAAATAATCCCCAGCTTGTGAAGAAGAAAAACATGTCAGCGGACTATCTAAGAATCATGAAAGATAAAATACCCAAACTTCAACAATTATTACCTCCTGATAGGTTCGAGAGAAGTTACTCAGAACCTCGAAGTCACTTTTCACGGTATGGTGAAGCAGATCCCGCTTAAACCGTCCAGCCATGAAGATCCTCGTAGATTTGTCAAACTCGTTTTCACCATTAGGATCGAGATCGGACAAAATGGTTCCTTCCTCCGGATACCCGGCAGCCCTACACCCGCGAAAATGCTCATCCATGAAGTCTGTTGTATCTGGTTCAGATCTACCTGGACGACAAGGAACCGAATCGGAGGTCCTACCGAATGGTTTAACCCTCCTCGAGGGTCCGGAGTGATCAGCACTTCGTTTCCGAGCCATTCGCTCCTCATTTTCTTGTATACCCAAAATGCAGTTCGAGGAATATTGGCTGTAACCGGTGGATGATGGATTAGAAGTCTCAATCGAGAATACGCTGCGTAAAGGACCCGCTACAGCCGGATTCGACGAACTTGCACTGCCGACCCCTCTCAAAGCCGGGGATATAGATGGCATATCAATCGGATCAACGACCGACTTACTTATTTTCATTCCTTGCGGATGGGTTTCATTCGGTTGCTGGAATTGGTCTGGTGCATGCCCGGAAATGGCAACCTCGATCGGGCGAGCAAGGGACAGTCAGAACTTCTCAACAGTTTGATCTGCAGAAAAAATGCAATGCATTTCGAAAAATAAACGAGAAAATACAATTTATTGTATATTAAAAACACAAGTGGTAGTAGCATACTTAGAGTAAGAGGGACGCGAGGTAATGCAGCACGTTCGGACAAATTTCCGAATGATCGAGTAGACCGGTCAAGGTATCGGGTTAACGAAGAAAGAGCAAATTCAACCATCGGAGCAGGGTAGTCGCATTTGCTCAGACCTGCCATCCTCAAAACCCCTTCTTGAACAAGCAGCATGGTCTGGTAGGGATTGGACTGCAGTTGTCCCAACAGCTCGTCAGAAAGATGATGACTAAGCCTTTCCTTTATACTGCGACGACCGTATACCCAAGATCCTACGCCGTCCCATCGGTATGGTCTAGTTCTCGAACTCCCTTCTGAGACCGGGATATCAGGACCTTTTACGAAGAAGAACCTTCTTTTCCAACCCTTGGTTTTATCCATAGCCACACTCGAAAGGATAAGCCCACTCGACCGAGGAGAGAAATACACAAACCCCTCGTTAGGGCCTTTAGACACATCCATCTGGAACATTTGCCAGAAATTCCGAAAGGAAGCCTCTTCTCCTTTGGCTTCCATAAGAACGCTAAAAGATACAATGTACGCAATAGAGTTCGGAAGAATCTGAGCGGGGGAAAGAGAGAAATATTTTAAAATGCTTCTGATTAGGGGAATGAAAGGGATGCGCAATCCATGAGAAAAGTGCTTTTCATAAAATGCCTGACACCCCGGTGGAGGATCGGTCGCGCGTTGACGATATGAAGGAATAACGATCGAAAAACCCTTAGGAAGGAACTTCCCGAACTCTTTATCCAAATAAGGGCGGTCATCCTTACCAAAAATGCAGGAAGTTTGATCAGCGCCAAGCTCAGCCTTATTATGACCAACCATTTTAGAAGAATCTTCTGGTTTATATATCCTAACAAAGGCATTATCACCAATGCTATGCTTCTCGACCACATTTTCCTCAAGATCTTCGGCCTGATCCACATCCTCACGTTCGGGATTGAATCCCCCTTCCTCGAAGTCATCAATAAGCCTCAAAACAGGATCAGGTTCTCGGTCTTCTCCAACTTTGCGCTTGCCCCTCAGGTTTCTCGAACTAGACATTGTTAGAAAAAAGCAAGTATCCAAAAATGACAGCTGTTCGATCTCTATGCTCCGATCTTAGGAAGAAGGTTGCCTTGTAAATAATTTTCACCAAGTCA
This sequence comes from Penstemon barbatus, assembly GCA_003313485.2. Classification (NCBI taxonomy): domain Eukaryota; kingdom Viridiplantae; phylum Streptophyta; class Magnoliopsida; order Lamiales; family Plantaginaceae; genus Penstemon; species Penstemon barbatus. The sequence goes on along the minus strand of CM064879.1, from coordinate 47,791,476 downwards.
ATATTTATATACAAGGTTAAAAAGGTAAATTGCAAGTCGGACCCCGAATCGCCGTGACGGTTGAACTTCCTCAGAGGTAATTCAAAATTATCTTTCTGGTAATTGCATGTTAGACCCCTATACTCTCTGAAAACGGAAACCGAGAAGCCGCATATAAAAAGACACCTCTTGAGTATCGATGTTCAATTATCGACACGCTCTTTCGCTTTGTCCTATGATAAAAATTAAGGAGCCGATTGTGGCAGTACGATAATCAATGTTGAAGTATATTTCATCCACGAATCTATTCGAAAGGCCAGATGAGGGTTGTTAATAACAGATTTTATATCATCGCAGTAAAGCCATCAGATTGTTTCTGAGATGTGCACTCTTTTTCCCTAAATTCGGTTTTTATCCCAATGGGTTTTTCTGAGTTAAGTTTTCAACGAGGCATATCCGAAACATATTATAGATGATTTGTTCACCCCCGTGATCGAAGCAGTACATACTTCTTCTAGCTTAAGCTTCGCTTTGCGCTCGAGAAGTGGGGGAGTATTGATGAGGGATATTTTGGAAGTCTACTTTGAAGAAACCCCGATTAGAACGAAAGACATGAATCCCGATCTTAGAGGTGCAAAATCGAGCCCAAGTCAGAGTCTTTGCAGTCCGATCAACCAGAGTGAGCTCATGATCGGAGGTTACTGTTGGGCCGATCAAAGGCCCAAGCCTTTAGGCCGAGAAATATATCCCTGCGGATGGACCAGCTAGCTCACCATTGCAACTAAAAATACCACCAGCATTTATGACGCCATACACACTTTCCCAGGTGCTCTCTGCTCGAAGACTGCTGCTCGGGGCAATCTCGGAAAGATAGCATAGGTCACATTTACTGTATTATTCCTCTAGCTTGTACGACATCCTATAATGCTAGAATAGGACCCCATTACTTGTAATATGTACCCTCACATTCCGAATACATATATTATTGGTCTTTTATTCGTTCAATCATATCATTATATATTTTTTACACATCTTTGATCAATATACGAAACCACGTAAGATCAACCTTTATCTATCTATACATATCATACAAAAAAAATATTGCTCCAAGTTTGCAATATCGATATTTATATTTATGAAACGAATTTTGGAGAGAAATGCCAGATGTTTTATGGTAGCCCTAACTCGGTCTGTTGTTAAACAAAATTATTATTTTATTTTATTTATTACTTATATAATTTTATAAACGTATGCTTTTAATTAGTTATAACAGAATTTCGAAACCCTTTTAAAAATAATACAAGTATTGTAGATATAATTATAACCTAATATATGTTAATAGATTTAACTACTTACTTTTTAAAATAATAAAATGTATAATATAATAGTATTAGTATGTTTTCGCAACTATGATACAAAAGGGACTCCACAATCTTAGATGTTTATGTCAGTAAAATCGAATCGAATCGAGTCGTATCAATTTTTCGTATCTAAATTGATTAGATAATGTTGGAGTTTGTGCTATATGTCAAACCCAAGAATTCGTAGTTTGATTACAGAAAATGTGAAGTTTTTAGTTTTTTATAAATTTCTTGTATATTAATTTATAAAATTAGTAGCTTAACATAAACTCATTGAATCAAGTTATATATCAAATCTAATTTTTAAGGTGATCCATCTTATAATTAATGCAAATTGACCATGGATTGATTACGAAGTTCTAGTAACAAATTTCGCTCCAATTGTACAGCAGCAATTTTTTTTTTTTTTGATAATATAAATGAAAGACTAGTACATATTGGGTTCAACGAAATTAAAGAAGTTAAACATAAATCACTAGGAAATATAGGAAACAAGAATGTAATAAATTATCAAATATACACCTTAATCCTTTTCTTCCACTTGAAATAAGATATATTATACTATCTTCACAATGACCAACATTTATAAAAAAAAATAGTCATTTGCAAAATATGTATAAATTGTAGCTAGCCAAGTACAACCAAACCCATCTAGAATTTGAGGATAAAATACCACAATTGACAAATAGGCAAAATGAAAGGTATAGAGCTTGTATATATAATTTAGAATGTAGTAGGAAATTATTAGAATGTTTTAGTAGCCATAACACCCTAGAAGCACATTTTTCTCTCTTAGATCAAATCAATCCTAGTCATCCATCTCAATTAGGAGTAGTATAAATAGGACTTGACATTTCATTTGTAAATCAACATTAAAAATTATAATCTCAAGGAAAATTTAACTCAATATCTTAAAATTCTTCAACATATATATATAATGATATATCCATGTTATAATTTAAACATTTAACTACTATCTATTAAACACAATCATAAACAAATAATGATGAAAAAAATTAAAAAACGAGCGCTTATATTCAACTCAATATAGATTGAATGAGCCATTCCTTCGCCTTTACACCTTCGCAAAAACCAATGTCAAAGCAAAATCTTTGTAGTTATTTTCCAATTGGAGTTAAGCTCATGAAATATAAATGAATGAAAAATGGAAGAGAGGAAAAAGTCTTCATTCCACGTGGAAAAAAATGAAGAAATTTATGCTCATTATAATGCAAAAATTTGGATAAGGGTTGGGACCCTTGGGGGTACTATGTTTCACCACACGTGCACGGCGCTGACGTTCGACCAGCCGGCTCGGCTCGACACAGTCCGATCTCGGGCTCGAGTTTGGGATTGGGCTTTAACAAAAATATTATCTCTTTGGACAAAGTTAATTAATGTTTTTACCCAAAACTTAAAAGCCCAAAAATTAATTCATACCAAACAGATCCGCGTAACAGGTCCATTTGACCCGATCAGATCCGCAACTAGCCCATTTTCTTTGTTAGATCTGCTCACCCATTTTTAAAATGAATAAGTGTGTGAAGCGTTTGCACCTATTCGGACAAAAAGTTGTTTTTGGTTTAAACCCGAATAGTCATTTGAAACCACCCAGGCAAAAATGTATGAATCAAACATATTTATTGCAATATCTACCTACTACCATGATATATATTAAATCCAATAGTGGTGAAAAGTGTCTGCTAATGGACCAAGAACTAATACCAACTAATCACTTTTAATCAATAGTAACATGGAAATTCTTGATTATTGTAGGTTTGTTTACTTGAACATATAAAGTTTTTTTTTTCTTCTTTTATTTTCTAATCTAGAGATTTCAAAATAGGGAAGAACCCACAAAATCCCACTTCAGAAAAATCACATGAAAAACATTTGTTGATTGATTATAATTTTTTAGTATTTTATTTAAGCTATATACTTGATTTATTTTGTGCTGCTAAGTAACTATTATATGTGATTAATGGTGATGAATTATTTTATTGTGGAAGGAACTCTGATAAAATGATATTTGATGGATGGATTGATTTATTCTAATCCAGATTGAGAATGTCGATGTTTTATAGTGAATACGATATCTCAGATCTACATCACTTTGTTGATCCTTCCGATGGCAATCGAGAACATGAAAATGAAGAACTAGATGATGAAGGTGTACCAGATCCACGTAAAGTTAAGAAGAAAACAACCTCTGTTGTTTGGGACCATTTCACTATTGAAAAGAAACCAACCGAAGAAAGTAAACAATATGTTATATGCAATCACTGCCTGAGATGAATGGCTTGGGAGAATAATGCCGGTACTCTCTTAAGACATATTGAAAGCTCTTGTCCGAATTTCAAGCTTCATACATCTAGGAGACGTAGAGCTAAAGATTATACTGAGTTTAAGTTTGATCAAATGAAAAGGAGAAAGGACTTAGAAACAACAGTAAAGCACAACTATCCGTTTAATATGGTAAAATATAAATATTTTAAGGTTTTTTTGGATGGTCTTAATCCAAATTTTGATCTTCACAGTCGGAATACCCTTAGAGCGGATGTCATTGAAATATATAAGGAGGAAAAGCTTAAGATAACTAACATGTTTCTTACATCGAAGGTGTCATTAATTACTGATTTATGGACTTCCGACCATTCACGTGATCCTTATTGTTGTTTAACAATTCATTATATTGATGATGATTGGAAATTGAACAATAAGTTTAATGCTTTTAAAAATATACCTCATCCCCACGACGGCCCGACGTTGTTTGAGTTTGTGAAAGAAATGCTTTTGCAGTGGAATTTGGATAAGAAATTGTATTCAGTTGTAGTTGATAATGCTACTGCCAATGATTTTATGATTAAAAAGTTAAAAGATTGGCAATGTGATGCATTAATTCCGTTGAATGAAAATTTACTTCATGTTAGATTTAGTGCACATGTTTTAAACTTGATAGTCCAAGATGGACTTTGTGAAGTGGCTGGATTGATAAAAAATATTCGTGCAACAGTTAGATATTTAAACAAATCTCCCTACCGCAGAATAGAAATTTGAGTCGGCAAAAAGACATTGTAAGTTAGAGGATAAGAGGTCGATAGCCATGGATGTACCTAATTGGTGGAACTTTGAATTGCTTGAGACGGCATTGCCTCTGAGAGATGCTTTTTCTCGTCTATGTTTGATGGACAATAAATATCATCATAATCCATCTAACATGGAATGGAAAACAGCTAAAATTGTTTTGGAGTGTTTACAAGCTTTTTATGATGGTAGGAAGTATCCCACTTCAAATGTTTTCTTTCCTAATGTTTGTGAAATTAAAGTGAGATTGATGGAGTGGAGATAGCGAGATTGGTTAACTTAGAGAAATGTCTGGTCCTATGCAAGAAATTTTTTATAAATATTGGGATGTATGTAGTTTGATTTTGACAGTTGGCGTAGTTTTTGACCCAAGATTTAAGATGCAAATCGTCTAATATTTTTATGGTGAGATTTATGGTTCAAATGCTCATCTGTACATTCAACGAGTTCGTGATTCCTTAGATGATTTGTTCTTCTCATATGGAGATAGTATTAATTCTTTGTTGAATGAAGTTGGCACGTCAAATAATTTATTCTCAAAAAGCGGACTAAGTTAAGGGGGTTTGATAGATGGTGTGATCAATCACGTATTTCTTCAGCTGTAAATTTCGTCAATGAAGATCTAAACGGGAGACTAACTTGTACATGACCATTAACCCCTCCGTAAATCAAAATACGTTAGGCCAAATTATTTCAAAATTTCGTCAAATGATTATCCAAATGGGAGACTAACTTGTACATGATCACACTAACCCTTCCATAAATCAAAGTTAGGGAAAATTATAGAAGATCAAAACGGGAGTCTAACTTCTACAGAATCACTAACCCCTCCGTAAATCGAAGTTAGGGGAAATTATTTTGAAATTTTGTCAATTGAAGATCCAAATGGGAAACTAACTTGGCTCGAAAATTCAAAATTGTTGACTATATATGCGCTGAAATTGTTGCTTATATATTGGTGATAACGCCGTGAAAACGTCGTTATTACCTAACTCTTTAAGCCCAACACATCTTGTTTTGATCTGAGTGTTTGTGTGTCTTCGCGTGTTTTTGCGTCTTTTGTGCTTTTGGCCCCTTCGTTTGGCCTTTGTTCGTTTTTTGTGTTTTTGCTCTCGTTTTGATCGTTTTCTCCGTGGTTTGTAAGTATTGACATCTTGAGTGATTAGGAGTTGTGTATCAATGGTGCGAGTCGTTCTACCCACCCCGCGAGTCAAGCTCGAGCTTCAAAGGAAATAGAACCCGAAGCAAATCGTTAAGATTATAGATAGCTGCTCACTAGAACATGCACAACTTTTTCATGCATGATCCAAATGAGTTGAATTTTGGATATGTCATAGATTGAGTGAGTTATCTACGCTACGAACTTTACGGATCGGCAATCGGAGTTCGGAATAAAAAGATATGCTGCTCGGAAGGAAGTGCGGTAGAGCTAGAAACTTACAGCCCTTGTCACACCGTGGTGTATGATTCATACACCGCGGTGTACCCCTGCTACCAGCAGATTTTTGCTGCGGGAAAGGCAGGGGTTTTTTTGTATTATCCACCTTTGATCCCACTTGTATTTTTAGGCATCTTGGGGGACTTTTTGGCCTTAATTGCCATTGTTTGGAGGATAACTTAGGCATTTGGGCTTGAAGTTGTTGCTAGGTTAGAGGCTTAAAGTAGAGATCATCAACAACTCTTGAACTTGATACTTCATTTTTCATTCTTTTGCCTCCTTTGAAAAAAAGAGAAGGGTTTGCACTTTGGAAAGAAGAACAAACACTTGGACTCCCCATTGAATATAAAAAGGCTTGAGGGAGAAGTAGTTGAAGATCTCCACCACTAAGCAAACTCTAACTCTTTTACTTTGTTCATTTACATTTATGGTTTTCATTACTGTAATGAATGATATATTTAGTGTTATGAGTAGCTAATCTCCTTTATTCTATGTTTTTATTGTTCCTATGTTTGGTTATTGATTCTTGATTAAATGATGTGTTAATGGTTGTTGCTAGGCTTGTATACAAGTGTTTGTGAAACTAGTTTGAGCTTTTGTCAACTTGTGGTTTGATTAACCATAGGATGAAATTAATTGATCTTTAATTGCTAGGCATAGTGGATTAAAGATTAGATTGAAAAACTAGGTTGTGATTTGATTTTAGGATAGGAATATACCTAGGTCATTTCATGTTCTAATAAGGTTTGAAATTAATGCATCACTTAGGCTTAATCCTTTTAGAAATAAACTGGATTAGTCTACTTTGGTAGGTTCGTACGCTATTCGGAAGATACGTATGAATATTTTATGAAATCTTGAACAACAAACATGAGTGTGGTTGTCAATTGTTGAGTCGTTTGTCTTGAATTGAACTAGGTGACGTAAAATTGTAGAAGCCTTTACATATATTAAGTCAAGTGTTAGTATCCTTAGTCACCTTAATTGAGTTGTAATATCAAAACCACCATCACCTCACCAAACTCAACTTACAAATCTAAGTAGAAGTAACAAGATATTAGTTGGTAATTAATTGAACAATTCCTCGTGGGTTCGACACTCCTTATCACTTTATTACTTGTAGATGACCGTATACTTGCGTAGTTTGCGTATTAGTATTTGGAACGCAACAAGTTTTTGGCGCCGTTGCCGGTGAATTGTAACGATTGTTTGCCAATTTATATTCTTGTATATCTTAGCTTGGATTTGTTATTTACGTTGTGATCTCTGTCTTCCTAGGTACGATGGCCTACAATGATTGCTATCCAAGGTCAAAAGAGGGAACATCACTTTGTTATTGTACTCATTGCATGGGGGAGAGCACAATCGCCGGTTGCCGAATGAATCCTACTCATTTTCAATATGAGAATTCATACATGGGTAGACATTATGAGCCCAGTCCCACTTACAATGGCTACAATATCGAATGGGGAGATGACCCATATTATCCAAGGAACAATGAGTGGGGATGTGGACCACACCCGGATATGATGATGACTACCCCATTCATCAAACCGAACTATCATGAATATTCTCAACCTCCGGTAGTGGCACAATCATCTTTGGAAGAAGCATTCACTAAGTTCATGGAGCACACCACCAAATACATGGTTACCAACGATTCTAAGTTGGAAGATGTTTCCAAACAGTTAGAAGAGGTTTCCAAACAGTTGCAAGAAGACTCGGGGGCATTAAGGAATCTTCAAACACAAATGGAGCAAATCTCGCAATCTTTATTCATAAGACCCCCTGGAACTTTGCCGAGTACAATCGAATCAGTTGCTCCTAATGAAAGTTTTAATGAACCGAGTGAAATGTTAGAAACAAATGAGCTTCCCACTAGAGATGAAGAACAAGGTGGATCGAAAGAGCTTGCAAAAGAAGATAAATTCATCATGGATGAAGGGTTTGATCAAAAGGTCATCAAATATTCTTATGTGGACTTGATTATTCCCAAAGAAGACAAGTGGATCCACCCGAGCAAAGCAACATGGATAATTATGGATAAAGATTACAAGAGATTTGATTCGGGAGATAAAAGTTTTGGATTTGATATGTGGTTCAAATCCGTCCCAAAAGACCGTACAATGGAAAAATTAATGTGTGGGACGAATTTAAAAGCAAAGAGGTCGGGGCTTATACTTGATCCCGATGGGATCCTATTCGATTGTTGGCCACCCTAAAAGAAAAGAGAAGTTTCAAGTCGAGCTACCGACTATAAACAAGCGCTCCTTGGGAGGCAACCCAAGCATTTAGTTTTTTTTCGTTTTCATTGTCTTGTTGTTTTTGTTTGTCATGTCGTGTATTTTGATTTCTCGTGCTAGTGTGTTTTGTTGTAGGTAATGATTGAGCACGACAACTTAGCGAAATCGTGCGTCGAAATACAAGTCGGGAATTGTGAAATTGAGCCAATCGAGAATCGATGTGAGTTTTTAAATTTTGTTGTTTTGAAGTGTTAAGATTTTTTAATACAGACTTATTTTTTTAGTCTGTATTCAAAAGTACTGAAAAACCCACTGAAAATAATACATCGCGGTGCAATTTAATATACACCGCAGTGCAAAATTTCCAGTAAGTTTAATCACTTCTTACACCACGGTGCAATTTCAAATACACCGTGGTGCAAAATTTCCAGAGAGTTTGCTCTGTTTATTGAGCGAAACACACCGCGGTGTAAAAATTCTAGTAACATTTGATCTGTTTTACAAAAACGTACACCGCGGTGTGTTGTTTATACACCGCAGTGCAAATTAGTCACACACCGCGGTGTACAAAACATACACCGCGGTGTATACATTCCAGGGACTTAAAATCCCGTATCATCTCCTTCTCCTTCACTCTCTAATTTCAAAATTTCCCCAAGTCTCACAAGTCTCTCTCACAATCCACCTCTCCCTCACTTTCAATCTCTCACCCCCAATTCTACCCCACTCACACAAACTCCTAACTCGAAAATCACTCACTCAATCACCCAAAAACTCTCACTTTTCCCATATTCACCCAAAAACCGAACCATTCTCCCAAGTTTCAAAAACAACCGAAATTCTTCGATTCCAATTGATTGTGTGCACTCAAAAGGTAAGTGTGGCTTAACCTTTTATTGGAATTTCTTAAATTGTTGGTATTGCTATTTTTTTTGGGTGGAAGCTCTTGAAAATGTGTAAGCTTTGGGGTGTAGGCAAGGTGTTCGACGAATTGCTTAAGTGAGATATTTTGGTTGATGGTGTGAATTATTTCGTGAGTTTGTTCGAGGGTTATTTGATAGAAGTTGTGAATTGATTGTTGGCTCCTTTGGTTGGTCTTGAATACATTTGATAACAATGCCGATAACTAGAGGTGGGAGCTCACGTGTGCCTTCGAAACGAGGAGATTGTATTTCATTGCTTATTATATTAGAACCATGCTCTTTCATTTACCGCTTTCTTTTGTTTTATTTTGTTGTTTGTGTGCTTGTTTTTGCTTTTGTGCGTTGTTTTGTCGTGTCGACCTCACTCCGTTTTTCTCAATTCACACAATGGGGACATTGTGCATTTTTAGTTTGGGGGAGAGAGGTCGCAAGTACTTTCGTACATGCTGGGTCGAGCCGCCAAAATTTTTCAAATTCTTATTATTATTTGAACATGCTCTACAAAGTTTAAGACACATTGGAAATGGCCATGATTATATTTAAAGTGGATAACGAACTTTAGCGATAATAGGATCTAGGGCTCCTTTTGCTTAGCTTAGAATCCCTCCAATCCTTAGCTTGGAATCTAAATGTAAAAAGAGCATAAATGACCTAAGTTTGGGGGAGTAAACCCTTTTCGAGAATGAAAGACCTTTGAACACCTAACTCTTAAAAGAAATGAGTAGAGAAGTTGCTAAAATGTACGCACTTCTAAGAGAGAAAAGAAAGGCTAAGCCTTCCATTGTTAGTTTTCATTGATCATTTTTGGTAATTACTCTATCTCATTGTTTTAGTGCAAAAGTTGTAATAGAAGAAAAAGAGTGGAGCTAGTAGCCCATAAAAGCAAAATTGCATAAAGTTCGCCATTAATGCTAATATCGTATCGCAATATTCTTGTAAAGCACAAAGTGCTAAGTTATTATTGTAAATCAAAAGAAAAGCAAAGTATGGTGAGAAAATAGTTAGGAGCTAAAAATCGTCAATTAATTCAAGAATAGTGATAACACTCTTCAATTACCTATAACTTAGTTTCGTGAAGTGATTTGAGCATTAAGTTTGTAATCTACGGTGAGGAGAGATTCTTTGTCAAACATTAGAAGTCCTTGCAAATAGAATCGATGATTTTGACCTATCGGAACGTATTCACCTAAGATAGAATTTAGCCGAAGCCATCACACACACACACACGTGGAGCTTGTTTAAAGAATAATTTGAAAGTGTTGTGTTTTAGCATTTTGATCTTAAGCATGCTTGTTTTGTTCTTGTTTTGTTTTCTTTGCTCGAGGACGAGCAAGTGTTTAAGTTTGGGGGTGTTGATAACGCCGTGAAAACGTCGTTATTACCTATCTCTTTAAGCCCAACACGTCTTGTTTTGATCCGAGTGTTTGTGTGTCTTCGCGTGTTTTCGTGTCTTTTGTGCTTTTGGCCCCTTCGTTTGGCCTTTGTTCATTTTTTGTGTTTTTGCTCTCGTTTTTATAGTTTTCTCCGTGGTTTGTAGGTATTGAAATCTTGAGTGATTAGGAGTTGCGTATCAATGGTGCGAGTCGTTCTACCCACCCCGCGAGTCAAGCTCGAGCTTCAAAGGAAATTGAACCCGAAGCAAATCGTTAAGATTATAGATAGCTGCTCACTAGAAAATGCACAACTTTTTCATGGATGTCCAAATGAGCTGAATTTTGGATATGTCATAGATGAGTGAGTTAGATACGCTACGAACTTTACAGATCCGCAATCGGAGTTCGGAATCAAAAGATATGCGCTCGGAAGGAAGTGCGGCAGAGCTGGAAACTTACTGCCCTTGTCACACCGCGGTGTATGATTCATACACCGCTGTGTACCCCTGCTACCAGCAGATTTTTGCTGCGGGAAAGGCAGGGGTTTTTTTGTATTATCCCCCTTTGATCCCACTTGTATTTTTAGGCATCTTGGGGGACTTTTTGGCCTTAATTGCCATTGTTTGGAGGGTAACTTAGGCAATGGGGCTTGTAGTTGTTGCTAGGTTAGCGGCTTAAAGTAGAGATCATCAACAACTCTTGAACTTGATACTTCATTTTTCATTCTTTTGCCTCCTTTGAAAAAAAGAGAAGGGTTTGCACTTTGGAAAGAAGAACAAACACTTGGATTCCCCATTGAAGATAAAAAGGCTTGAGGGAGATGTAGTTGAAGATCTTCCCCACTAAGCCAACTCTAACTCTTTTACTTTGTTCATTACATTTATGGTTTTCATTAATGTAATGAATGATATATTTATTGTTATGAGTAGCTAATCTCCTTTATTCTATGTTTTTATTGATCCTATGTTTGGTTCTTGATTCTTGATTAAATGAGGAGTTAATGGTTGTTGCTATGCTTGTATACAAGTGTTTGTTAAACTAGTTTGAGCTTTTGTCAACTTGTGGTTTGATCAACCATAGGATGACATGAATTGATCTTTAATTGCTAGGCATAGTGGATTAAAGATTAGATTGAAAAACAAGGTTGTGATTTGATTTTAGGATAGGAATATACCTAGGTCATTTCATGTTCTAATAAGGTTTGAAATTAATACATCACTTAGGCTTAATCCTTTTATAAATAAATTGGATTAGTCTACTTTGGTAGGTTCGTACGCTATTCGGAAGATACGCATGAATATTTTATGAAATCTTGAACAACAAACATGAGTGTGGTTGTCAATTGTTGAGTCGTTTGTCTTGAATTGAACTAGGTGACGTAAAATTGTAGAAGCCTTTACATATATTAAGTCAAGTGTTGGTATCCTTAGTCACCTTAATTGAGTTGTAATATCAAAACCATCATCACCTCACCAAAATCAACTTACAAATCTAAGTAGATGTAACAAGATATTAGTTGGTAATTAATTGAACAATTCCTCGTGGGTTCGACACTCCTTATCACTTTATTACTTGTAGACGACCGTATACTTGCGTAGTTTGCGTATTAGTATTTGGAACGCAACAATTGGATATGTATATTGAGGTTGTTCGCAATTATATTAGAAACAAATAAAAGTCATTTTTTAATATTTAAATTAAAAAATGATTCACCTTAGCGACGGATTTAAATTCCCGTAACTAGATATATGGCTAGCGACAGAAATTTATTTCCATCGCTAAAATTTTTTAAACTTCCGTCGCTAAATTAATAACAATTTAGCGACGGAAGATTATTTCCGTCGCTGAATTTTTTAGTCAGCGATGGAATTATATTTTTTTTTAAATTTTAATTATTAGACAGCTCCATAGCGACGAAAATAGTGACGGATATAGGGACTAAAATTTTTAGCGATGGAATTTAGCGATGAATAAATAACCCGTCGCTATTTTGGTTCGATTTAGCGACGGAATTATCGACGGAATATCGTTTCCGTCACTATTTTAGTAAAAAATTGGGACGTAATTCCTTTCCGCCACTAAATTCCGTAGCTAAAAAAAGTTTTCCTAGTAGTGTTAAAAAAGTCAGAGTCGGATATTTATTTAGATGAGGATAGATATCCTAGAGCCAGAGGAGTAGATACATTCAATATTCTGGACTGGTGGAAACTAAATAGTCCGAGATTACCTATTTTCGGGAAGATAGCCTGGCATATTTTGGTTGTGCCAGCTACTACAGTGGCATCTGAGGCAGCATTCAGTGTTGGAGGCAGAGTACTAGATGAGTCACGTGCTTGTTTGCTTCTGGACATAGTAGAGGCGTTGATAGTCGTAGCTGATTTGATTGACTAAACTAGCATGTTTTTTTTATTTTTTAATTTTCATTTTTTTTAAAATTTTATTTATTTAACTTTTTACTTCACATTTTTTGTATAGGTTCAAGTGGTGTGGATTCGGACTTTTCCAAAAAAAAAAAAAATTAGTACATTATTAGATTGTTTAATCCATCATTTTTAAGATGATATATTCATTATGAGATAATATTTAATTGATCTATCTATATTTTTATTGAGTGATTATTATAATTTTCAAATTTTGTGATTACAAATATTCATTGCTATCAAAATGTCAAATTGCATTGATACTAGGATGGAACTTATAAATAAGAATGTAAGTTAATCTAAAAAAATGCAGTCTTCTTTAAAAAAAAAAAAAAAAGTGGGTTTTATGTCTGGTTAGATAGGGTTTTTTGGTCCGTTGGTTTATTTTGGGTTCGGGTCGGGTTCCGACCGGGTTTGGGCCCGGTACTTTTGAACGGGTATTGGATAAGTTTTAGAGTGGGCTGGGTAAAAGCCCACACATTGACAGGCCTACATGTGATAATGGTAAGAGTGAAGACGACGCTAAAGAAAAATTACAAGAGCAAGGATTTGGTATGGTTGGAATTGGAAAATAATTTCTAACGTAGCGAAAACTCTTAGGCTCAGTTCGGTTGGCCCGATTTGTTATTGGCCCAATTGTCAATTTGGGCCAACATAACAATCAGGCCAACATTTTAATTGGGAGTTTGGGTGTTAATTGTGGGTTGAACCCAAATACTTAATAACCCGTTCGGTATGTCCGATTGACGCAAAATTACTAATATGCCCTTAAGTTGAATGAAATCCAACTGTTGGAACTGAGCCTCAATATCAATCGTCTGATCGAGATAGGAGATTACCAGGTCTAGGGTTTGAAGTTCATTTGTCACAATTTCAAAATCAGCCGCTCTCTTTTCTTTCCTTTTTCTCTCTCGCTTCCTTCGTCACGAATCATTCGTCTTGGGTCAAAATCGAAGCTATTCCTTCGGTCGTCACCTAGAATTCAAGCCAATATTGAACCAGGTACGTAGGGGAACCCAATTTCTCTTCGATTTTGTGATTTTCCCCAAAATTACTAACTAAGGTTTATGTTTTTTGTTTTCAGATTTGAGTCTATTTCTTCGTGGTCTTTAGAGAATTCAAGCCAATATTTGAACCAGGTACGTACGGGAACCAATTTCTCTTCGCTTTTGTGATTTTCCCCAAAATTACTAATTAGGGTTTATGTTTTTTTCCAGATTTGAGTCTATTTCTTCGTGGTATTTAGAGAATATCCAATATTTGAACCAGGTATACGTATTTTGTGTACGAATTTGTTTTTGTTTTCTATTTTGTGAATTTTTATATTAATTAGGGTTTACGAAGTACTATGCTTTTACGTTTGCTAGCTTTAGCATTGTGTTACAGACATGGTTGAATCGGATGGTAGGCTACCGATGTTATTGAAATAAATTTTATTGTCCTTTATTCTGCTTAATGTTATGTTGTGTAAATCATAACTCCAAATCTGCTCTCAGATGGAGTGCCATTTTGACCATTTACCCAATTTTTTTCATCTTCACATTACATTTACTTAAGCTTGATTCTTGTGTAGAAATATGTGGTCTGGATATGCAACTGTCTTGGTGGAACATAATAGAAATAAAATGTGTGAAAATCTACTTTTTGCCTAGTCAAAACACATCTAGTATGTTTTACTTTACAAAAATTAGTTTTCGAATGTTGTTCAGGGCTTTTTTTTTTATCACTTGTGAATTTGTTTAATTATAGGGTTTTTGTTGTGGTTTCAGAATGGAGTCAAGCTCTACTAGTGCGGGCATTAGCAACAGTTTCGGAGGTGAGTGGAAGTTCGTGGACGTGTTTGCCCCTGTGGATTAACTGTTCGGATGTTTACATCATGGACTAAGCATAACCCGGGGAGGCGTTTTCTACGATGTCCAGGGGTTTCAGTAAGCTTCTACTCTTGTTTTGCGTTTTTTAGATTTTAAATCAATTTGTGATTTATGGTATGTTGCTTATTTTCTGTGTTTGTTGTTCTTTTTCAAGATCGGAAGTGTGATTTTTTTGAGTGGGTTGACCCATACATTTGTGATCGTGCTGCCCAAATAATTCCTGGGTTATTAGTACGCATGACTCATGTGGAGGGCCATAACAGGGAGCTTCAAACTCAGAACACCGGACTACAAGAGGAAAATAGACTCTTACTTGAATCTCTTGTTAGATTAGAAGCTGGAAATAGATCACTACTTTACAAGTTCAAACTTGTACAGATCTGTGCAACTATTTGTTTGCTTGCATATGTGTTTTATATTATGTCTTAATATGTGTTATGTTATGATATTTTCCATGTGTGAATGTGTGGCATGTAGTTGATGCAAACTATGACCTATTTTGATTTTTGCAAACAGGTCACTTGGTGTAGTTAATTTGTGATTTTGTTGAATTTTGGTTATGAATTAATTGGGAGCTGTTTGAACTTTATCTTCGACATATCTCTATGTTATAAATAGGTACTTGTTAAATACTTTTTATGTTTTAGAGTAAATGGTGGTTCTTGAAACTGGTGGTTCTTGAAAATGAAGGACTGGTGTTGTTATGTGTTTGCACAAGTGTTTCATTTGAGGCCTACTGAACTGAGCCTTTCCATATTGTCTTGAAAATTTACATGGTTAGTATTGTTGGATTTGTGTACCGACTTCATACTTATTGATGATATAACATACCCCTGACATATTAATTGCTTTTTACTCTGTTTAGAAATAGTTTATTGTGATCATAGTTGAGTGTGTTGTTGGATTTGTGTACTGACTTTATGACAGTGTAGTTTATGGTGTTCATTGTTTGACTTTTATGAATGCTGCATAAAATGGTTTTGTAGGACTGCCAGCCCATTTTAATATTGTGTATTTGCATAGTCAAAATTCAAACATGTAGCAGTTGGTAAAATGAGCTTAGTTCCTGTAAAGTGTTTTCTTGTCTTGTCATATTTAATGTTTGATTTTGCTGCTAGGGTAAACTTAATATTTGGTGATATTTATTACACATTTACTTTGATTAGACTATTTTAGTAAATGCTTGTTGGTAGTAGATGTACACCAGCCCCCTTCATTTACTTTTGTAATAAATTACTTGCCTCCATTCTTGGTTATAAATCAACCTCAATTTGGCAAACCAAACACAACACTCATACCAATCTCAAAATACAAAAGAAGATAGAAAAGGTAAATATTTGAGTTATCCTTTCTATTACACTGTTTTTAATTTCCTATGAATAATTCATTTTGTAAAACTAACAACTTTCTTACATTGTTTTTTTTTGTTCTTGTGACAGTGAAATATGACATTGACACGGTCACAACGCGCTGACTACACGGCTCAGTTCGACGCTTGGTCTCCACATGAACGAGCCTATTTCATTGGAAGATTGTTTGGATCTGCCCAATACAATGATATCCATGATCTTGCGACTCTTCGTCGGAGTATGCAAAGGATTGCAACCCCCATGAATGCCAATTTCCAACCTTGTCGGTTTACCATGGCTGCGCTCCGTGACATGCTCCACCGCATAAGACTCAAGTACGTGGACTTTTGTGAGTTTCTTGAGGACCCGTGGGTTGACTATGACCCACATGATATGGAAGTAATTAATGGTACTTGCCCCCTATTGGGAGTCTGTCGACCCGCTTGTAAGTACATATTCTTGTATTATACTTTATTTTTTTACGTATTATCTAATCAACTCCAAGTATTAATTTTATATTGGTTTTGCATGCAAAAGAACCTCCAAGTTATAGGAGGTTCAGGATGCATGGAGAGCCACATTACATGAAGCTGAGATACATTTTCCATATCAAGCGTTGCGCAGTCCTCCCTCCCGAAGTGGTTGGCAGTCCCGAATGGCCTATTCACGTCCGGGCTGATGATGAGGACGCCCTTGCAATCATCCCATTCAATCTTGGTAGAGGTAATGTTCCTAAGGCTACTCCCCCCCACCCCGTGCGTGAAAATGATGTTGTGGTTAATGGTTTAACTCCTGGTAATGTTGGTGGTAATGGAGGTAGTGTTGGTGGTAATGCTGCAAATGTTGGTGGGGGTGAGGAGAATGTGAATAGGCTGTTTGGGAGTGGATTGTGGAATGTTGATTAGGTGTTCTGTTGTGCTTGGGTTGGATTTGGTTATGTAATATAGTATGTATGCTAGTATGTATGTTTGTATGTAAGTTGGTATGTATGTTAGTAGTATGTAAGTTTTGCAGTTTGTTTTTTAGTTTGGTTGTTTTATATGTAATAGTCCAGAATCTATGTTGTGTATTTGTCAAGTATTTGTAAAAGCACATGAATGGTGACTTTTTTTGAGAATATATATATATAAATGTTACCATTGTGCAAAAAGCAAAGTTTTTACTGTTTTTATTATATGTTTGCAGTATTTAATTATTCACATGCATACACAAGACCTATGAAGTCAAAAAGTTTGCAGATATTCACATGGATACACAGGATAATGTTTTGATTATTGATCTTGCTAAAATATTGTGTTTCAATTGTCAGCTTTAAACTGTTTCATATAACTTAAAATTGAATATACCAACAAAAAGTGTACTGTTATCATACAATCTTGGCCGAAATAATTGCTAGTAAAATAATATAAAGTTGTTTTAGAAATGACAATACACTGGAAAGATTCTTGGGAAATTTTCTTTGTTATAATGTGTATTCAACCACACAAACTCATTTGAAGTGACTAAAGTTGTTTTTCACGTGCAATTCTTTGGACACAAAGTTCCTCTAAAAATTTAAATAAACCGTAAAAGGGAGCATATAATTTCATCCAACGCATAGATTTTTTCCTTGCAATATGACCATAATAAACCCAAGACCTCAAGCAAAATTTTTCTACAACAAGAAATGGCTCCAAGAATTCGATGAAGTATTCATACAAAAATTACACCACGAAATTGACAATTTTGATATCGGTTCACATGCTAGCAAGAGAAATTGGGTTGAAGTTGCGATTGCGGAAGTGAATGAAAAATTTGACACCCAATTCTCACTTCGAGAGGCGGTTTCAAAATTCCGCAAATTACAAGAAAGGTATGATACATTTCGGGCTATTATATCCACGTCGGGATTCTCGTTCGACCGTGCAAGAAATCGCGTCCTTGTTAGTGACATTTTGATATGGAATCAAATAATTCAAGTAACTATTTCTTCAACTTGTTACCTTTTATATAAATTTATTTTACTATAGAAACAATTTATCTATCATATTATATATAGTTCTTTATCACATAAAAAAATTGCAGGAATACAATTTAGGGGAAGCTTACATGATAGAGGGAAAACCGGCTTGGGATGATCTAAATTGTATTTTTGAGGGACGGGGGGAGCATATACATTCAAATGGAAGTGTTGGAGATTTTTCAAACGAGGCACAAAATGACACTATTCCGGGGTTGCATGTGCCCTTACCATATGTGATTCCAGATGATATCATTACGGTTCCACGTGACATTAATGGTGAAAATGACACTATGTTTTGGGAAGATCTTGTTAGTTTCGAAAACGATGTTGGAGGATTTCAAGGATAATAACATGTTCGGGGGGGGGTTTATGTGTATTGTAATTTTATATTGTGTTTAGGTGTTTCATATTTCTTGCAATTATCATTGATTTGTTGCTACTAAATCCCCCGTTTTCAATTCGGAGGGGGTATGAGCTTGATTTTATCGATGTATTTTTGTTTGAAACATTTCTATGTTGTGGTTAAAATTGCATCAAACACCCTTAATAAAAATTTGCATAAAACATCCTTAATGAAAAATGAAGAAGTATATAGTTCCTTAATAAAAAAAATTTGCATAAAACACCCGTACTAAAAAATTGCATGAAACACCCTTAATAAAAATTTGCATAAAACACCTAATAAAAAATTGCATGAAACACTCTTTTTAAAAAATAAATCCGAAAACACCCAACTTAAAAAAATTGCATAAAACACCCTTAATAAAAAATAAATCCGAAAACACCCTTAATAAAAATTTGCATAAAACACCCTTTTTAAAAAATAAATCCGAAAACACCCAACTTCAAAAAATTGCATAAAACACTCTTAATAAAAAATAAATCTGAAAACACCCTTAATAAAAATAAATCCGAAAACACCCTTTTTAAAAAATAAATCCGAAAACACCCAACTTCGAAATATTACATAAAACACCCTTAATAAAAAATAAATCCGAAAACACCCTTAATAAAAAAAATTGAAACCCTGTATGAGCGAGCCTTATATGAAACCCTGTATACATGCCAATAATTAAATCCAGCATAATATATATAAAATTTACTTAGCAACACACACACACACACACATATATATATATATATATATACACATGATGTCCCATAAGTAAGTAGTAAAAATTCATATAACACCTAACATATAGCAAAATCACCCGGTAATTAAATCCAGCATAATATATATGCATAAAAATACACGGTCCCATTTTGTAGTATATCAAAAAGACACAAATGAGCTATAATGATCTAAAGACAAGAGCATGCAGTATGCTTAGCAAGGCAAAAATAGCAACAAAAGGATATTAAAAGGTTTTAACTAATATCCATAAGACCATAACATTACGCCAGTTTACCCTGAAGCAACAAACATGCTTGAATTTCTCGGTTGCGTTCATTTGATCGCAGAAAGAAGCTTGTGTGCTTCGGATTGTCCAAGATTTTGAAACACAATAAATTCATCTCTTCTCCACTTAGACCCGGTACACTCTCTAGTGCAGAAATGACTTTACCCGCTTTCTCATCGTCCGTATCTTCTTCCTTCTTTAAATTTCCTGTAAAGCTCCCAAAAAACCGATTTGGCATCCTCGATAAAACACGTAAGAAAAGGTGCATACGGAGGAGGGGTGGCTGATTCTGGTCTCTTCCTCTTCTGTTTTTTTTTTTTTGATTTTCAATTTTTG
The DNA here is from genome assembly GCA_003313485.2 of Penstemon barbatus. NCBI lineage: Eukaryota > Viridiplantae > Streptophyta > Magnoliopsida > Lamiales > Plantaginaceae > Penstemon > Penstemon barbatus. Next base: position 47,771,697 of record CM064879.1, on the reverse strand, counting down.
TTTCTTTTCGATCCCAATCTTTTTCACCCCAAATGGTTTAACTCCTGTATTCAGTCCAGCTACTCCACCATCAGAAGCATCCGTGGTCAAGTCAACACGCGGGCTATTAATATCGTATCCGGGACTATAATAGTCATTAAGTACTTCATTTCCCTTCCCCAGTAGACCAACCGACGGGGTTTCGCTTATAATCGGGTCAATTACGTGGTCTGGCCCACATTTCTCAAGACCCATTTTTTAATCTGCCAAACCGAACAAAAATCAGCCCACGATTAAAATGTCCACTTGAGCTAATTGAGGCATAATTTGGCATACCGAACTGAGCCTTATGCGATACTTGTTCATCATTGATGTTTGCTGCCATTGATGTACTAAAAATGCGGTAAAAAGTTGCTCTAGCTCTTCATCCATATAAGTGCTTTAGAAAAGATGTATTCAAATCCCTTTTTTCCTTGAAGGGCTTGCCCATCACTTTTTTCTTCAAAAGCTTTCAAGAGATGATATGGAACATGAATCAACTCGTTGATTAAGAAGCCTTTATTTGACAATGTATTTTTAATGTTGGAAACTTGAAAAATATTAGTAGATTAATATATGTTTTCCTCTTGAAATGGAAGAACTTTGTGATTTGAATATTAAATCTTTAAAGGTGAGTATTTAGTTTTTTCATTATGCATTCTTAAAATATGAGAAATAGGTATTTTGCAAATCTGCAATATAGAGTTAGCATTTTCAATCCCCAAAAAAAGAACAATTTAACACTTTGCAACCTCTCTTATTTTTTGGCAAAGTTGACCAAGGAATTCAAAAAACTTAGGGGCAAACTAGGTAATTTTTTTTAATATTTGGCACTTAGCACCCTCAAAACACGAGATATGGATACTTTGCACCCCCGAAATAGAATTAGTACTTAGGACACTCGAATTCAAAACAACTCAACAACATGCACGCTTGAAACACGATAAATGGGAGTTTTGCACCCCTTAAACACAAAGTTAACACTTAGCCCCGTCAAATTAAGAAAAATTAAGTAACTAGCACACCCCCGTTTTTTTCGGCATAACTGACCATCGGAGTAAAAAAATCTAGGGGTAAAAAAGTTAATTTATTTTCGGATATGTGACAATTTTTCAAATGTCGTAAAAAGTTTCAAAATAATTCCAAAATTCTTAATACCTTTACCGATTCATATAAAAGAAAAATATATTAATCCAATTTTAGATTATTGATGTATATTGATGAAACAAAGTTGGAGGGAGAAACAAGTATTCTAGTATGGGACGATATGTTATGGTAGCCCTAACTTTACATGTTCATAAAAAAAGAATCATTATTTTATTTGATTACTTTTATACTTTTATAAAAGTACGCCTTTAATTATTAAAAACAAAATTCTAAAACCTTTTAAAAAAATACAAATATCGTAGATATAATTATAAACTAATGTACGTTAATAGAGTTAACTTCTTACTTGAAAAATAATACATTACTAGAAAAAAAACGTAAATTCCAACTGATTTTTTCCAACCAAACTAAATTCGGTGAGAATATCCTTAAATTCCAAACGAAAATATCCCAGTCAAAATTTTATTTGAAAATCAATAAAAATTTCGACCAAATATGATTTCAATCGAAATTATTAATCAAATTCCAACAGAAAAAATGATTCGATTGGAATTTTCATGGATATTCCAACAATTTTAAAATCGATCGGAATACTTTGTCTCGAACAAACATAATAACCGGCTAGGCCTGTCAAAGGTCGGGTCTGAACCCGGACCCGACCTGAATAATATTTATTGGGTCTTGACCTGGACCCGATCCGTTCGGTTTCGGGTCCAGACCCGGACCCGGCCCAAACATTTTTATCGAAACGAACGGGTCTAGGTCGGGTCCAGATCTGGACCCGATCGAGACCCGGACCCGACCAGACCTGTTTTTATTTTTTTTTCTTCTTCTCTATGACTACACGTTTTATTTTCAATTCTCACTCTAAAAATAAACACACTCTCTGGATTTCATTTCTCTCTTTCTCTCTCTCTCTCTCTAAAATTTCAATCTAAAAATTTTTAGGGTTCTCTATTATTTCTCAATCCAATTCTTTGAAGAAAAGCATAAACTTAGATTCTCCAATTGTTCATCTTCTGTGGAATGAAGATTGATTTTACATCAAGCGGCGGAGATATTTTTTCTGGGTTTTTATTGAATGGAGGAACCAGGGGCGGCGGCGCGGCGGAGTTAGAGTGGCGGAGGGGGTTAAGGGTGAGTGGGTTCTGTAAAGGGTTTGCTGAAACGGTGGATTTGAAGAAGGGTTTTGAAGGGGATAGGGAAAAGTGGGAAAGATAAGGAGATTTGAGATGGGATTTTGATTTTGTTTGGTGGGTTTGCGATGAAGGTTTGTTTGGGGGTGAGGAAATGGGAGGGGAGGAGATTGGACAAAGAGAGAAATTGAAGTAATGGGGATCTGCTGCAGGGCTTTTAAAAAAGAAATTGGGTTGGGTCGGGTCGAATTTTGACCCGGACCGATCATCAGGTCGGGTCCGGGTCGGGTCCTGATCATCTCCAGGTCGGGTCGGGTCCAGGTCCAGCCATGACCACATGATTGGGTCTTCAATGGGTCTGGATCCAGGTCCAGGTTCAGGTCTACAAAATTAATTTCAATAAGGTCTTTATTGGGTTTGGGTTGGGTCTGGGTCCAGACCTGACCTTTGACAGGCCTATAACCGGCTCAAAAAAATTCCTAACGAAAAAGATATATTGTACACCTAATTCCTTTTCTCGACTAGAAATAAGATATATTATACTATCACGCAATGACCAACACGTGTAAAAAAATAGTTATTTGCAAAATATGTATAAAGCGTAACAAGCCATGTTCAATCAAACCCATCTAGAATTTGAGGACAAAATACCACAATTGATAAATAGTCAAAACGAAAGGTGCACAAGATACTACGATGCAAATGAGTCTTATACGATAGTACGATGCAAATGAGTCTTATACAACGTAAGTTGAATGGAAATTTTTGTTGCAACAGTCGTTTAATACTAATTGATTTGCAATTTTGGTATCACGCTCTAGGTCAATTCCTACTTTTAATACATTGTTTACAAATTATGACACATTTTGGTACTGCCGTTGAAATCATCGTGAAATAGTGACATGACAATTAAGTTTTATTATAAAGTTGATGTCACTACTTAAATTGATTGATGTTTTTATCCCATAATATTTGACCCAACCAAAACAGCCCCACATCGACAATTTTAGTCCACATTATCGTGATTTTGGAAAAAAAACTGTCAACCTAATTGCGAGTTTGAAAAGAAAAAAAATTATCTAGTCTTCCTGATCGCTATTTTGAACATGGTCTTTCTAATCGCGGTTTTAGAAAGAAACAACTTTTTTTTAACTTGTTCTTCGTATTAGAAATACTAGCCTTATCTTTATTTTTTTTCATAAATCGCGATTTGTAATACTACGTGAAAGTTCATAGTCCAAAATATAAGGAATACTTGGTAAAAATTAAATGGGGTTCGATAATTAGGCAAAATGAAAGGTGCACACGATGCTACTCTGCAAATGAGTCTTATCCAACATAAGTTGAATGAGAATTTCTGTTGTAACAGTTATTTCATACTAATCGTGAGAATAGTAATTTTGGTACCGCGCTTTCGGTAAATTTTTACTTTTGGTACACCAATTTTTATGTCCAACACATTTGATACATCGTTTTAATAAATTGTGACACATTTTGTACAGTCGTTAAAATTCACCGTTAAGTGATGATATTGTAGTTAAGTGTTATTGCAAAGTTGATGTCATTACTTATATTGACTGATATTTTCACCCAATAACATTTTACGCTACCAAAATAGGTCCACATCTCAAAATTTTGGTACGATTTTAGTCCGCATTATCGCGATTTGAAAAAAAAAACTGCCAACCCAACTGCGAATTTTAATAGAAAAAAAATTTATCTAGTATTCTTAATCGCGATTTTGAACATGGTCTTTCTAATCACGGTTTTAGAAATAAAATGACTTTCTTTTTTTACTTGGTCTTCATAATCGCATTTTCAGAAAAACTGGCCTTACCATTTTTTTCTTTCAAAAATCGCATTTTGGAAAACTAAGTAAAAATTGAGATTAGGAAGTCCACGTTAAAAAATCAAAATCGAGATTTGGAAGACGAAATGTTTTAGTTTCCAAAATCACGATTCAGGAAATCAGGTAAAAAGAAAAAAAATCTCCCAAAATGCGATTATTACATCACCTTATCTTGAAACAAATTTTGTATGGTTCATGTGATCATATTCAGCTTTTCCTTTTTTTTCAAATCTTGGTCAATATTCCTTAATTCAAATTCAATAGGCCTGCAAGTGGGGTACATTCTCGAAATTGGGTTGAATAAGTCCAAAAAATATTTCACCGACATCAGTTATAGGATAAAATTATCAGCCGGAGTTGATAGAAATAGTGTCCTGCAAGCCAGCTATATGGCTAGTATTTATTGTAATAAATGCGGAACTATTCAATTTCGATTAATGAATGCACTTTATTAAATGGTCATCTTTATCTTATGTAATAATTATCTACGCATAAGGATAGAAGTCCTTAGATCACAGGGCTATGGGACAACCCGTGGACTGATCTCCAAGGCCGTGATCTAGAACATATTCAAGAGTCGTAGAATCCAATTGAGATAGGACATCATTGGATTCGGTTAGACTCTCACTATTGTGTATACTCCGATGAACTGGAGGACGCTGGGGTCCACAAGCGTGACTGGGATAGTCGATACACATAAGTGGGTGGCTTGCTGGGATGGCAAGCGCACTGAATACCCCAATTAGGAAATAACTCACCGTGGAAGCGGTAGTCGCATATCGGGGTTGAAGTTATTCCATATTTATAATAGTATACGAGGAACGATCCCTAACTACTTGAGGTGATAGGGTTTATCTGGTGCGAGAACGTCTACGCTTTGATATGAGTTTCGACTGACTGGGATCGCCAGAAAGTCTCTGTGGATTCATATTGGGTATAGAGGAACTCGTATGCAGATTCATATCATCAACAAAGGATCCATTGACCCGACTTGATAGGTTGTGAAATTCTCATATGGATTTCTGTGAGAAATTAATTCTGGTAAAATCCTTGGCCAAGGTATCTGACGACTTTATGTAAGTAGCTCATAAAGATTAAGTCAAAGAGAATTTATTTCGAGATCAGAGTACATAAGGTCAAGACAAAAGAAAAGGGAATCCGATGAAAGACCATACCCTTAAGTCTCGACTGGGAGATTGATCGATGGAGAGATTATGTCGTATATGGAAATTATAAATGATAAAAGGTTCACTGAATTAATTCACCAGTGATTGGGCTCCATGGGCTTGTGGCTGGACATCGACCGTGGAGTGTGGGAGAATTCCCAAATGGGCAGGGGTGCTAATTTTGGAATGGTCAATCGACAGAGTGTTCGATTGATTTAGAGTAAGTCTTACTCGAATAATTAAATAATATTTATTTATAACCCACGGCCAATTATGTGGTGAACCTACGGGGGCATACACAATACACATGAAGCGAAAGCGAGGAAATAAGAACGACCGAGTCGACTGGGTCGACTGGGTGAATAATCGATTGGGTCGATTATTATGGGTGGGTCGACCCAATTGGAACAAAATGGGATCCAATTGGAATTGGATCAGGATCATAAATTAAATTGGAATTTAATTAGTGGATTAATTAATTAAGTTGGATTTAATTAATTAGAAGGAATTTTAATTAAATAGGCTTAGAGTCTGATTTAATTAAATGGGAGATTAAGTTAATTAATTGGGCTATTTAATTGGGAGATTAAATAAAGCCTGGTCAAATTAATTAACTGGGCCATGAATTAATTAGAAGACTTGGTCTTCTAATTAAAGAGGGTCATGGCCCATGTAGGAGAGAAGAGCCCTAGTCCTAATAGGACTAGGTTAGGGAGATAACTATAAGTAGTTATCTTATAGTTATTTTTCACACAACTCCATAAGCAAAAATTGAGCAGAGCAAAAATTCTCTCCCTCTCCCCTACCAAATCGGCCGAACCCTGTTCTTCCTTTGGAAGAATTTTCGTTTTAGATTCTTGTTCCAAAATCGTTCCTATATCCTAGATCATAATATATCTTGTGTTCTAGCTGATCAAGATTTATTATTTTTGTGTAATTGTGGTGTATCAACCCGTAGAGGCGCAACACGTGGGGCGCTGCTGCAGAGCTTGGATCGATTTGGCTGAGGAGGAATTCAGAGTCCATTTTGCTAGCTAAGGATTTGCAAGGAGATAGGTATAACGTGTAAACTTATACTATCGTTTTAATTAATATTTATATATATACACCTAGAGTAGTATCCTGGCAAGATTTCGTAAGAGGTCCTAAAATTTTTATATTTCGCTGTGCTTAGGGCTATTTATCTTACCGAATCTCAACAGTGGTATCAGAGCCAACTCTAGGCTTTGTATATATATAAATTTGCAAATTCTGTGTTATAAATCATATGTTTGATTTATGTGTGGCTAGTTCTTTAACTTTGCATGTTTTAGGACGTATGTTAGTTAACTTGGAGTTAATGTTTAATTTTGGATTCGAAAATTTTATCATGTTAGTTTTTATTTTGGATTGAGATTTAATTGACTGGGTTTGTTTAATTAAATCATAAGTAATCGAAGAAACAAAAAAAAAATTTTTATTAGATCCAACCCGCGGTGGCACGCGGCGGTGCGCGGCAGCGCACCGCGGCTGGGCGGCCACCGCGAGCCGCGACATGCGGCAGCGTGCGAACAGCACGCTGTCCGCGCACGCTGCGCAAAGCAGCAGCCCACATGCTGCTGTCTGCGTGCAGCTATGCGCGGCAGCCTGCTGCCGCACGCAGCCCACGCGCCGCGGCTGCTGTCGCGAGCAGCTCACGCGCACCTGGTGGTCGTGCGTGGGTTGTCCACGTGGCAGCCCGTGATTGGTCTCGACTGGTCATGTTAGGGTTGGACTCTAATTCTGCCTATTTCGAAAAATTCTGAAAATCTAGAATTTTGGGAGATTTGGAAACTTGGAGTTTTTGGATAAGGTAGTTATCTTGTTAGATGTGAATACTACCTTAATTAAAACTAATCTAGACAAAATAGGATTATCTTGAAAATCTTGGATATTTGGGAACTTTGGGAAACTTAGAGTTTTGGATAAGGTAAGAATCTTAGAGATTTAGATTACCTTAATTAACCAATTTAATCAAGATAAGTTTGTAGATTACTTAGAGCTCAAGTAAGAGCTAATTAATCTTAGAGATTAATTGTTAATTCAAAATTAATTAACTTGGATGAATTTTTGCGAATTAAAATTAATGGAACCGGTAAATTTACATTTATGCCCTTATGTGAATTTATGCATGTTCTTAAGTGAATGTGTGGATTGATCGATTTTGCCCTTAAGCCCTGTGTAGTTTTTGGTTTATTTATTTTTGGGTTGTAATTAAATGGGCCTGATTGGTGCCCTTGCTTGCGCAAACAAATGTAATAGAATAGGACCATTTAAATTATGTAAGCTAGGCTTAGATTAGGCTTGGAGCCGAGAAGACCTCATGAAGACTTGGAGATCCGCATGGAGGCCCATTACCTTGGAGGACATGGAGGCCCAATTCATTACATGGAGGCCCAATCAAGCTGGATATTACAAGAAGGCCCATGATGTATGGGTTTGAAAATTGTAATAGTTAGGACATTTAATTTCCAGCCTAGACTGACCAATTGATTAATCAAATGGCTCGTGATGAATCGCATAGGATGGGCAATCGATCAATCATATCCTGCTAGGTGATGTATGTTTACTACTATTCTTTGATGTATGTCATGCATGCTTAGAATAGATCACGTAAACAAGATAAAGCATAATCTGATGAGACCTCGCACAAGAAAACTTAAAATCTCCAATTGAACTTAAAATTCAATTAGAATATTAAATCGAACCTGAGGGCGCATATGAATAGTCTCTATGGTCCGAGCCTATCCAATTACTAGGTCTTAAGCATATTGTACGAATATATCTCGATGTCTCACGAGTCGTGGGTCGAGCTATAGGAAGATGATATGTCTTTTGCCTCGATGCACGAGATAGTGCCAATGGAGGGGATAGCAAGGTTTTAGGCGCTGTCTCACGAGTCGTGGGGTGTCTAAGATTGAACTATTTCTCTCCACGAGTATTGGACATGATTTAACACTAGTAAGTATGGATGTCTCACGAGTCGTGGGTCCATATCGAAAAACGAGGCTAATTGAACTTAAGGGCTAGCTGCGATGGTTAACCGTCGACGTACTCGACCACCAAGTGAATCAAATAGTATGGCCAACGAGTCGTGGGTACTAGGAGATTGCATTTGAGCCTTAAGTCCGCTAGGATATTTTAAATTCCCGAAACTTATGTGGGGGCATAAGATTTTGATTAAAATAGTGGGAGTAATTTACAAATAAAAACCATGTTTGTAAATTGTGCATTTTAAATTAATATTTCGCGTATTTATTTCTTCTTTCGTCATTTTATAGATATGATGTCCAAAGAGCTTAGAGCACTTAGAGATTTGTCCATCTCATCACTTGAACGTAATATTTTAACTGGACCCAACTTGCATTTCTGGACGCATCATTTGAATGGATTATTTGAAGTTGAAAACATATCCTATGTTTTGTCTGTGCCACCACCCATTACTATTTCACATGACGTTCCTGATGAGCTCCGAAAAAGCATCACCAAATGGAAACTGGATGATGGCTTAGCTCGTGAATACATGTTGGAATATATGTCACTTGATCTGCGTTTGCAACATGAGCATATGGCATCCGCGAAAGAGATTCTCTTATAGTTAAAAAGGGCCATGGCCCATGTAGGAGAGAAGAGCCCTAGTCCTAATAGGACTAGGTTAGGGAGATAACTATAAGTAGCTATCTTATAGTTATTTTTCACACAACTCCATAAGCAAAAATTGAGCAGAGCAAAAATTCTCTCCCTCTCCCCTACCAGATCGGCCGAACCCTGTTCTTCCTTTGGAAGAATTTTCGTTTTCGATTCTTGTTCCAAAATCGTTCCTATATCCTAGATCATGATATATCATGTGTTCTAGCTGATCAAGATTTATTATTTTCGTGTAATTGTGGTGTATCAACCCGTAGAGGCGCAACACGTGGGGCGCTGCTGCAGAGCTTGGATCGATTTGGCTGAGGAGGAATTCAGAGTCCGTTTTGCTAGCTAAGGATTTGCAAGGAGATAGGTATAACGTGTAAACTTATACTATTGTTTTAATTAATATTTATATATATAGACCTAGAGTAGTATCCTGGCAAGATTCCGTAAGAGGTCCTAAAATTTTTATATTCCGCTGTGCTTAGGGCTGTTTATCTTACCGAATCCGAACAGGAGTATATATGTGGTAAACTTGCTAATGTCCATTAGTTATAACATCAGTTTTGCCATTTTTCACATTAACTATAAAGGCATATTTAAAACCACCAAGAAAAAACAATGTATGAACCAAACATATTTATTGTAATAGGGGTAATTTATCAAATGTACTCGGGGTAATATTGTCAAATGTATGTACCAAACAACTTCATTTTCTTACATGGTCTTCATTATCGCATTTTTAGAAACACTGGCCTTATTTTTTTTTATTTTTATTTTTTTAAATCGCGATTTCGAAATCTAGGTAACAATTTCATAGTCCAAAATCAATTAGGAAAGACCTGGTAAAAAATATCAAAATTGAGATTAGAAAGACCACGTAAAAAATCAAAATCGTGATTCGGAATATAAGGTGATTTATTTTTCAAAATCACGATTCGGAAAATCGCATAAAAAGAAAAAAAAATCTTCCCAAATCATTATTAGAACATCACCTTATCGTGAAAAAAAAATTATGTATCATATGACCTATATTAATTTTTTCCTTTTTTTTAATATAAATCTTTTTCAAAATCCCCTAATTCTAATTCATTAGGCCTGCAAGTGGGGTACAAAATTCTCTCAACTAGGCTAAATAAGTCCAAAGAATACTTCACTTATGTAAGTTATGAGATAAATTATCAGTCCATGTATATATGTGGTAAACTTGCTAATATCCATTAGCTATAAGACCATTTTTACCATTTTCACATTAATTATAAAAGCATATTTAGAGCCAGCAAGGAAAAAAATGTATGAACCAAACATATTTATTGCCAAAGGGGTAATATTGTCAAATGTAGTCGGGATACTTTCGTCAACGTGTCATACACGATTAAACACTAATTCAATTTTATCAATAGAGTATCGCCGCTCGAACCAGGTTTTCTTGGATACATCGCCCCGCGTTATAAATTTCATTTTCTTGGATACATCGCCCCGCGTTATAAATTTTTACCGAATAGGAAGGGGTTAAAACCACATAAAAAAAGTTATTTTCCCATTCAACACTGGTCTAATTCAAGAATCATTGCAGATCTATCACGTCGAATCCAAGAGAAAAAGGATAATGATCATTGAAAGATCTGCAATACTACATAAAAATGTTGTATATCGTATAAAAAATCAATTATCGTGAACTTTCCTCTCCGAATCGAGTATACCCTTTGCCTCTGCCACATACCTATCATTTTTCTCACCCTTATATTCATAAACTTCCCAATTTCTTATTTTACTATTTTGTGCTTGATGTGACCACCACATATACAACTTCAACTACAAAGTCAAACCACTAGAAATGATGAAATGGACTCCAGGAAGGCTTCTACGAACGGATTTCTACCCAAATCCACAGAAGTCAACGATTTCCATGAACCCTAGAATTTGGGAACGAACACCAATCGCGGCCAATCGTAAAAACCAGTCCCTTCTTGAAGAGATGAAGATAACACAACAAGAATTACTAAAATCCGTCCACAAACAAGGGACTGGTTTTTACGATTGGCCGCGATTGGTGTTCGTCCCCAAATTCTAGGGTTCATGGAAATCGTTGACTTCTGTGGATTTGGGTAGAAATCCGTTCGTAGAAGCCTTCCTGGAGTCCATTTCGTCATTTCTAAGGGGTTTAAGTTGTATTCGAAGAAATTGTTGAATTGGGGGTTTTTCATCCGCGATCCCCAAGTTTGCTTAATCAACTGGCTTCGTTTCTGTTAAATTCAGTTCGTGAATCATTTTGTGGTGTTGGAATTACGCTACTGATCGGTTTAATTTCAGATTTACAGGAACGATTATGGCAATTGCTGGAATTGGGGATTAGTGTTCGTGTTCTTCATTTTGGGGGCCTGATTGAGCTTTAGTTCTTTTCATTTCCTTGCAATTCTGGTAGTATTTCATCATCTGGGGTTAATTAACATCATTTGGTTGCATTAATTTCATTTTCTAGTGTTTGATTGAGGAGATTGTTGAGTTAGGGCTAAGAGTTGTGATCCCCAATTTCTAGGGTTCGTTAATTGGCTTCAATTCGTATCAATTTCCTGAAATTGAGTTCGTGAATGTGAATCTGGGCTTGAATAACACCTATTGATCAATTTAATTTCACATTTTCGATTGGATTTAAGTGTGCCTCTTGAGTTGGGGGAGTTAGGGTTCATGCGCCTCTTCAATCTCCGAATTGGGGGTGTTCGAGGCCTGTTTTCTCCTGGTTTTTTGAGGGCTTATCTTCGTGATTAGGTGAATTTCATTTTCCTCACTTCAATTTTGGATTTGGTGGATTTGGGCCGCGAAGAACAGTTTCCGGCCGTGAAGAACAACTTCGGGTTGAAATGTTTCTGTTCTCCTGCTGTTGTTTTCTTCTGATTTTGGGTTGTTTCTTGCATTGTTTGGTTGTTTTGTTGTTGAATTTGGGAGATAGAGGTTGTTTGCTATTGATTTTGGTAGGGGGTTTTTTGCTAATCGATTGGTGTATGCTTTGTAACATTCCTTACTTCCTTGTTAGCGTGTTTTAGTTGTTCATGAGTGACTTGTGGACTGATTTCCATTCTGTTTGAGGTCATTGAGGTGGAAAGTGTTGATGGGGATTTAAGGTTAGCACATAGTTATGGATCTTTTGGATTGTGGGAGTCCTTGTTGATCCTTCGACTTCAGAAGACATGGCTTGCAATTTTTGTTTGGTTAGTGGTTGGCGTGTTTTCTTGATAGATCTTGTCTTTTAGCCATGGGTTTTGTGGTTGGAATTGTTGAGTTCAGAGTGTTTTAGGCGTGAATATTGGGCTTACTTCCCTCCAACTCAGAGGCTGTTTTGGACATCCAACTTCTTTCAACTTTGTTGCTTGCTTTGGTGGCTGTTGCTTGGGACTAACACCTGTGGATACTGCTCTTCATCTGCTTGCTGGGTGTCTAATATTGTTCATGTCTCACGTTTCATCTTGATTGATTTATCAAAATTTGGGAGAAAACTCCTTGTTGCTTCGGCTATTGGAGTGCATTTCATAAGGAGGTGTGATTGGTTACTACTTATTAGTTTGTTTGATAGCTGGAGTTGTGTTGCTGATTTGTTGAGATAGATGTCTCATTTACAGCTGCCATCTTGGATTACATTAGAGTCAGGGGGCTTTTTGCATTTTCATAGTGCTTTTTGCTTTTTCAGGGGTCTTTTTGCTAATCCAAGGGGCTGTTTGTTTTGCTTCTAACTATGTGTGATTTCAGTTTGTTGGTGTCATTTGGACTAATTTCCCTTCTTTTTGAGGTTGATGAGGTGATGCGTGTCGATGGGGGTTTAAGGTTAGCATCCGGTTATGGATCTTTTGGATTGTGGGAGTCTTTGTTGTTCATTTGCCTTCGGAAGACATAGCTTGCTTTGATTGTTGGGTTAGTGGTTGGTTTGATGGCTTGCTGGAAATTTGGGACTTGCATCCGTGCTTTGTGGTTGGAATTGTTGAGTTCAAAGAGCTTTTGGCGTGAATATTGGGCTCACTTCCCTCCTTCTCAGGTGTTCGTTTTATCTCCATGTAGGTGTACTTCCAACACTTACCCTCCTTTGCTTGATATGGTGGCTGTTGCATTTGGACTAACACCTCTGGATACTGCTTTGCTTCTACTTGCCGGGTGTCTAATTTTCCTCCTGTCTTATGCATATTCTTATTGATTTATCATTAAGTTGGAGAGAAATCCTTGTTTCTTTCACTTATTGGAATGCTTGCTGAAAATTACTACGGAAAAGTAGGAAGCTTTGTTTTGTGAAGTTTGCTATTTTTTTGAGTTGCTTGCTTAGGGTGTTCAACTTTGTGGTCGGTTTGTTTAGCCATATATTGGTTAGATTGTTTTAGAATACCTTGGAATTTGATCCTGTATCTTTTACATTTGGGTCCCTGCCGGGGACAATTTTACCACCTTGTTGGCTTTTTTTGATCCGGGGATTGATCCCTTAATCTTTTAGGGGTAAAATAAATTGTGAGATTCCCCCCTCACTCTTTTTTTGGGGGTTGGTCCGTTGATGCATTAGGGTGTTAAATAAATTGTGAGATTTCCCCCTCACTTTATTAAATCTTTACAATAGTTCTATAACTTTTTATTTGATAATTAATGTTGGTCCCAAGTGGTCAGATGAGGTCTAGAGGGGGGGGGGGTGAATAGACCTCTGAAAATTTTTAGAATTTAAAACTTTTCAGTCGTCTGTCAGCAGACTAAGCTGATACAGATCAGTAAGCTGACTATGCTGATCGTGAACAACTCTTGAGCAGCACAGTTGACCACTTCTCTTATTACTACTTAGCTGATTTCGGCAAAACTCAGCTTTAAAAACAGAATACTTGCAGCTGATATTTATAAGTGTTTTTCACAAGTAACCTTAGTCTTTGAAAGATTTTATCCGCAGTTTTAACAAACTCCTTTTTGAAATCTTCCAACAGTTTTCAAAGTGTTTTATGCAATTTTGAATATATGCAAGAAAATAATACAAGTTAAAACACACAGAATTTTTATAGTGGGTATATGGATGAAAATCTTTTAGTCCACTCTTCCAAGTCACTTAGATCTTGGGTTGTACTATAAACACACAGTTTACAATATACTCTAGTTACGCCAAAACAACAAATAAAGAGGCCGTAAGCTCACAATAGGAAATCACAAAGAAGACATATCCTCTGAAGTTAGATCACTCACTAAGATGGATCTACACTTCTCACAACACTCCTTTTCAGTTTTCACTCAGAAAAATGATTTATCTTGAATCTTCAACTTGGTACTGTCAACAAATGACTTCGCCAGGTGAGTGAGCTGTTCTTGAGACTTAGAGAGATTTAGCTTCAGAAATTTTCTCAGAGTTTGAGTTGTTCTTTTCTTCTCTGTCTTGCGAACTATTTATACTCCAGGTTTGAAAAATGTCCGTTGAAGAAAGACAAGATTCAAATTCCTCGGGTACTGGTCCTTAATTTCTACGAACGGCTCTCTGTCTTGCTGCAGTTCTGTCAATAGTATTTTTTGTCAGCAACATTAAATGCACCGAGCTGATACGAGGTTTTTCTTCAATCATTTGCCATAAGTACCCTCAGTCTTCAGCATTTATTACTCCAAGTGCATTTATTACCTTTGGAGAGACTTCCTGATCGTCTTCACCAGGCTGATAAAAATCACTAGTCTGATGATGAACTGAGCTGATCCCAAACTTGAACAAATCTGATTTGAGTCGGCTGATTTTCACCAAACTGATTTCTTCCTTCAGCATCAGATCAGTTGTCTTCTGGACCAAACTGAATTTTGACTTAACTGATTTTTCTTTGAGGTTGATCAAAATTCTTCTAAGGGATTTTACTAAGCTCTCCTAACTTAGCTGGTTGAGATGTTTTGGAAATCCTCAAAACCTCCCTTTAACTTCTAAATTTCTTGTCTTCTGATCTTCATCTTCATCCAACAAATTTTGTATGTCATATGACCCATATTAATCTTTTCCTTTTTTTTTTCTCAAATCTTTGTCAAAATGCCCTAATTTAAATTCAATAGGCGCGCAAGTGTGGTACAATATTCTCTCAATTGGTGTGACTAAGGAATACCTCACTTATTAAGTTATGGATAAAATTATCAGCCCATGTATATATGTGGTAAACTTGCTAATGTCCATGTTACTTATAAAAGCATAATTAAAGCCACTAAGGAAAAATATTATGTGATGAGTATTCCCCTTCTTGTGATGATTCGCCAGGATGTACCATACGACAACAACCTAGTTCACTTAAAACCCATAGTGAACTGCAATCATTGAGTGAAATCTCTTCATTGGAATACTATCCAGAGAAAAGGTACAGTTTTCAACAATTTTAGCAACCATATCAGCCATCCGCTGATATTCATCCTTCAGTTGCCTCTTCTTGATATTTCCGGACAAAACCTCCCCTTCCCGAGCACAGATGCTCCAGAATTCTTGTTCTTTTGGTTCAGCCAAGGTGGACAGGTCTGTTCTTCTCTTCAACGACAGACCGTACTTCTCATTCAGCAGCTTAGGAGTGATGCACACATCCTTTCCACCAACATTCGCCTTAATCTCCAGTTTGTTGAAGTCAACAGCATCCTTAGTTCCATAGAACTCCACAACTTAGTCCTTGTAGACCAACTCCTCGTGAGCTTCCATGAAATCCACCAATGAGGCATCCTTAAACTTTTCCAGAATAGTCTTCATCAAGTCCGTTACAGTTTTGTGATATGTATCATAGACTAGATACATACCTTCAGCCTTAGCTTCCTGCGATTGAGTCATGATGATTGATCTGAAAAGAGTTAGTAGAACGGGAGTATTTTTGCAGAAAGATCTTGAATGCCTTAGAAATTTTTGTGGGTGCGTAAAAGATCAGTGAGCTGATCAGATCTGAATTTATAGATTTGAAGGTGTTTTGGTTTCCGTGATTCACGCGAACCGTTAGATCATTTAGTGTCAGCTTTAGTCGGGGGGCGAGATTTACACGATTCAAAATTCAAAAATCATTTAATGTCTGGTGGGAATGCAAAGCACCTCAGTCGACTTATAAAAGCGTGTTTTTTAAAATATTGCGTCTTTAAGTAACAACAATTTTATATAATTAATCAGACGAATAAGCTAATACTTATCTGATCAGACGAGTGTTCTGATAACAGGTATTACTAGTGAAAGCCAATAACTAGTAATCTTCCTTTGCTGTTTGTCAATCAAGCAAGATAATTAATCTTCAATCTTCAAGAATTAAGAACATCTTCTGATGAAAACTTAACTTCAACTAACTTTCATTAATAAATTTCATCTTTTAATCAGAAGTACCGCTAGTCTAATACGTTCCCCCTGACTTTAGGAATCCATAAGTTAACTAGTCTGTTGAGAGTTAACCTTGAAGACGATAAGAGGAGTAAGGTGATAAACTCCAGTCTGCTGATGAGTTCCCCCTTAGCTTATGCATCTAAATTTAGTAGACCTAGTTCAGCTCTTAAAATTGAAAACCTTGCATCACTTAGTGGTTTAGTGAATATGTCAGCGATCTGAGTGTCAATATGAACATACTCTATTAAAACATTTCCCTTTTCCACATGATCTCTGATGAAGTGATGTTTGATCTCAATATGCTTAGTTCTTGAATGACTTGTAGTGTTCTGAGTAAGAGAGATTTAACTTGTATTGTCACAGTAGATTGGTATTCCACTGATCTTTATATTGTAATCTTCTAGTTGATGCTTCAACCATAGTATCTGTGCACAACATGCTCCAGCAGCTATGTACTCAGCTTCAGCAGTAGAGATGGATACTGAAGTTTGTTTCTTACTCATCCATGAGATTAGACGACTACCCAAGAATTGACAGGCACCTGTTGCGCTCTTCCTATCAATCTTGCAGCCAGCAAGGTCAAAATCTGAATATCCTATTAGTTCAAATCCAGATTCCCTAGGGTACCATAATCCCAGTTCTTGAGTGCCTTTAAGGTATCTAAGTATCCTTTTGGCAGCCAGGAGATGAGATTTCTTAGGATTTGATTGATATCTCGCACAAACCCCAACATAGTACATGATATCAGGTCTGATAGCTGTTAGGTATAGCAATGACCCAATTATGCCTCTGAACTTGGTTATATATACTGATTTGCCATCTTCATCTTTATCCAAACGAAGTCCAGTAGACATAGGAACACTAACATTAGAGAGCTAGTTTCCATACCAAATTTCTTAAATAGATCTTTTGTGTATTTAGCTTGGTTAATGAATATTACATCAGGCAACTGTCTAACTTGCAAACCAAGAAAATAATTTAGTTCACCCATCATGCTCATTTCAAACTTGTTCTGCATCAGCTTGGAGAACTTATCACACATCTGTTGATTTGTTGAACCAAAAATAATATTATCCACATATATTTGCACTAATAATATATGATCCTCCTATTCAACAGTAAACAAGGTCTTGTCTACCTTACCTTTACGAAATCCTTTAATTAAAAGAAAATTAGATAGGGTATCATACCATGCCCTTGGAGCATGTTTTAGTCCATAGAGGGCTTTTTTCAGACGATATACCTTGTCTCCTTCTTAATAAGCTTCAAATCCAGGAGGTTGTTCAACATATACTTCTTCTTGCAATTCTCCATTGAGAAAGGTAGATTTCACATCCATTTGATAGACTGCGAAATTCTTATGAGCAACATAGGCAAGAAACAGTCTGATTGCTTCTAATCTTGCTACTGGTGCAAAGGTTTCATCAAAGTCAATGCCTTCTTCTTGACAGTAACCCTTGGCCACTAATCTTGCTTTATTTCTAGTGACAATACCATCTTCATTCATTTTATTCCTGAAAACCCACTAAGTGCTAATTACCCTTTGATGACTTGGCCAGACTTCATTCCTTTCAAATTGATTTAGCTATTCTTGCATAGCTTCAATCCAGTTTGAATCACTAAGAGCTTCGTCAATATGTTTGGGCTCTATTTGAGATAGGAAGCTGACAAACATTGCATCATTTGCAGCAGCTCTCCTTGTCTTTACTCTATCCAAAGGATCACCAATCACTAATTCAGGTGGGTGATTCTTGAGCCATCTGAGACCAGGTTGCAGATCTGAATGTTGTCCTCTGTTTTGATCTTGCAGTACTACTGTTGGAGTTTCAGTAGTAGTTTGTTGAACAGTAGTTGTCTGTTGAACAGTCTCTTGTCTGTCAGCTGTTTGCAACTCGTCTGTCACACAATCAACAATGTGATTTGGAACAGCACTTGAGTTAGTAGCTGAGTTGAGATCAGGTAGTATGATGGGTATATATTCTTCATTTCTTTCAATACTCAATTTCTGAAAATCAGTAGACAGACTTGAATTAGTACTTTGAATATTTTCAGAAGATTGACTTGGTTCATCAAATACTACATGAATAGATTCTTCTACAAGTAAAGTTCTTTTGTTGAAGACTATGTAAGCTTTACTAACAGTAGAATATCCTACAAAAACAGCTTCATCAGCCTTTTCTGCAAAGGCGGTAAGGTGATTCTTCCCTTTGTTTAAAACAAAGCATTTACAACCAAAAATTATAAAGTAATGAATGTTTGGCTTCCTGTTGTTCCAAACTTCATATGGAGTCTTGTTTTGGTGTTTGTTGATCATGCATCTGTTTTGGGTAAAGCATGCTGTGTTTGTGGCTTCTGCCCAGAATCTTTGGGGCAGCTTTGCTTCAGCTATCATAGTTCTGGTAGCTTCTTTTACAGTTCTGTTTCTCTTTTCAGCAACACCATTCTATTGAGGGGTTCTGGTAGCAGAGTACTCATGGCTGATGTCTCTGATGTTACAACACTCTTCAACAATTGAGTTTGTAAATTCAGTCCCTCTCTCTGATCTGATCTTTAATATCTTCATATTCTTTTCATTCTGGATCAGCTCCATCAGATTTGTAAGATGCTCCTTGGTTTCACTTTCTTCTTCATGAAAATCACCTAAGTGTATCTTGAGAAATCATCCACAACAGCTAGGCAGTACTTCTTTCCAACATTGATGATTAGATCAATTGGTCCAAATAAGTCCATGTGTAGCAGCTCCAAAATCCTTCCAGATGATTGGTGCTTCTTGCTCTTGAAAGATGACTTGATTTGTTTAACCTTTTGACAGACGTCACATAGCTTATCTTTGCTCATGACTGTTTTAGGAATTCCTTCTACCAGATCATTCTTGATTAGTCTATTTATGGTCTTGAAATTCACATAATTCATTCTTTTGTGCAACAGCCAACTGACATCACTTGGTGTTGATGCCACCAAACAAACATTTGAATTCTAGTCCACAGAATTCCAGTCCACTGTGTAGATATTTCCTTGTCGTCTTACAGATAAGATGACCTTCTTTGTAACAATTTGTTCAACATAGCACTTATCTGATGAGAAGATAACTGAAAATCCCTTGTCACAAAATTGACTTATGCTCAGCAAACTGTATTTGAGGCCTTTAACATAAGAGACGTCAGATATCTCAATGTTGCCTTTGATTAATCTTCCACTTGCTACAATCTTGCCTTCTTTGCTGTCTCCAAAAGTTAATTTAGGACCATCCACAGCAACATCATCAGTCAGCTTACGTTTGCTTCCACACATGTGTCTTGAACAGCCACTGTCCAAGTACAAGATTTTCTCTACTCTACTCCTACTCCTAATCTTAACCTACAAAACAAAATAAAATTGTTTTAGGTATCATTATTGAGAGGGTCCTGAAGGATTAGTTCCACCCTTGACAACCTAAGATGTTGAAGTTTTAGGCTTCTTAGGCTTCCGAGATTTTACAGGAGCATGAACAGGTTTATCTTCATCATATCCATCAGATTTGTTATGTTGATAATCAGTATGATAAGGATGATGTTCATAAGCAGAATAAGATGCATGATAAGTAGGATATGCATGCATTGGATGAGCAGGATATGGTGCATAGTAAGTTGAAAATTGAGGTGCATGATACATAGGAGGATATGCAGCATGTTGCACATAATATGATTCATTTCCATACCAAGCATTTTGATTTTTCTTGTTCTTATGCTTCTTTGGTTTACTAGATGCATGCTCATTAACAGATGACTTAGTCTTTCCACTAGTCTGACTGGTTTTAGCCTTATCAGCAGACTTCCTAGGACTCTGCTGTTTAGTCTTACCAGTCTGTTTTCCTATACTAGGCTCTTTGCTCTTTTTAGCCTTTGGAGCTTTCTTCTCCTTTAATTCTTTCTCGGGTGAAGCAGGTTTAGTAGTCTGAACATACAATATGACCTTACTGTTGTCAGCTTGATGGTGGCTATTTCGCACCTTTATAATATTCGGAGCGACAAGTCAATATACGTTCGGACCGATCAGGAGACTAATTAGATTACGAGCTGCCCGATCCGGTCTGAACAATCAATCCTTGGCGACTAAGAATGAAGTCCAAGTTCCATAAGGATTACTATACCTAGTCCTATTATGATTATGTTTCCTTGAATAGCTAGGGTTAATATCATATAAATACCAAGTTAAACATTGTATTAGGACAACTACATATAATCAAAGCTTACGCCTCCATACTGGGGCAATCTGATATTAGAATATATAGAAAAGCTTTTGCTATACTATATTCATATTCATTGTCTTGTTTACTGATTGTTCTTTATGCTTTTGTTCTTTCTTGAGATTGATCCATCGGAATAAAGTAACTAAGCCTTATAATTTATAAGTAAGTTAACCTCAGAAACAAAACATCATTGATTTAATCTAACCCTACAAAAAACGGTTAAATCAGTTGGCGCCCACTGAGGGGCTAGGTTAATCATTCGATTGACATATGGCTCGCCCAATGAAGAACGCCCGTAACGGAGCAAGGAGTAACATGACGAACCCTCGTATCACATCTGAGGATCAACAGGACGATACTAATAATAACGCCCCAATAACTAATGACAATCAACAGGATAACGAGCAACTGCCGAATCTGGAGGAACCACAAGGGATAAATATCCAAAACCCTCAAGGACAACAAAGGATCCCCACCAATGTGATACCGGAAGCCCATACGACACCAACGATCCCGGTTCCTTCGTCAGACACTCGGGAGAAGCTGCGACAAATCGCTATGTTATTCAATTCACTCTGCTCAGGGGAACTACTAGTACCCGAGCAGGTTCCTAGAAACCCTAGAGCGACTAGGGCAAATCCTATTAAAAGGACGCCAAGGCAGGTCGATCAGATCTCACAACAAGCGGAGAGCCCTGCGAGCGAGCAACGATCGTTGCACAGTCCACAAAAGAGCGATACAAAGCCAACCGATGAGCAAATTCGAAGAAAAACAGATCGGATAAGGCCGCAACCCGTCCGCCCCGGATCAAAGGAACATACCATAATCCCCATCGAAGATGACGTAGTCGACGCAATTCTTAATAGACCAAGAACTATGCACCTCTCGAAAAGAGAAATTGAGAAGATGGTATGGGAGCGTCTGGAACAACGTCTACGAACTGTTCAAAATCCATGGGCCAGAAACATGGAGCTCCAAGAGAGCCTAGCAGCGTGCTCCCCCTTTTGCAGGGAGATAAAAGAGGCTCAATCGACGGGTCAGGTTCCGGGACAACTATCCAGATATGATGGAACCACCGACCCAGATGATTATATATTCAGTTTTACGAACATAATGAACTTATATGCTCACTCAGCAGAATACACTGCAAAGTTAATGGTCACCACATTTGAAGGACTAACTTTGGATTGGTTTGCCAAACAACCCACTAATTTTATATTCAGCTTTCGGGAGTTATGCAATAAGCTGACTCAGCAGTTCGCTAGCCAGAAGAGACAGAAACTGCCAATGAGCTATCTAGGAACCATCCATCAACAAGAGGGAGAATCCCTACGAAACTGGTTGTTGGTCCTAAGTGGTCAGATGAGGTCTAGAGGGGGGGGGGGGTGAATAGACCTCTAAACTTTTTAAAAAATTTTAACTTTAAAACTTTTGTTCTAACTTGAACAGACTAAGTCTGTTACCGAACAGTAAGTTACTTGGCTGTTCGCGAACAAATCTTTGAACAGCTTCAGTGACCACTAATCTGATAATTACTTAGCTGATTTTGCTAAAATCAGTTTCAATACTTAGAATACTTGCAGCGGATTGTAAAGTGTTTTTCACAAGTAAACTTAGTAGTTTGAAAGTTTGTTCCCCAGTTTTATAAAACTCCTTTCCTTATAAAACTTTTCAAACAGTTAAATCAAAGTGTTTTTATGCAACTGAAAATATGCAGATAAAAACACAGAATTTTTATAGTGGTTATATGGATTTAAATATCCTTTAGTCCACTCTTCCAAGTCACTAAGATCTTGGGTTATACTATAATCACAAAGTTTACAGTATACTCTGCTTGCGCCAATCAACAAATGAAAAGGCCACAAGTGCGCAGTAGGAAATCACACAGAAACTCCTACTCTCTGAAGTAATATCACTCACAAAGATGGATATCTACTTCTCACAACACTCACGATTACAAAATCACTCAGAAGATGTATTTTTCGTTGTTCTTCAACTCTGCTTTTGTCAACAAATGACTAAGCTGATGAGTGAGCTGTTCTTGAGACTTAAAGAATTCTGCTTCGAAATTTTCTCAGAGATTGTGTTGTTGTTTTCTTCTCTTCGTCTCTACAGCTATTTATACTTAAGGTTTGAAAAATGTCCGTTGAAGAGAGACAAGATTCAAAAACCTCGGGTACTGGTCCTTAATTTCCGTGAACGGCTCTTTGCAGTCTGTCCGTACTGTCAACAGTACTTTTCTGCAGGCAGAAATAAATGCACACAACTGATGCGAAAGCATTTCTTCAATCATTTGTCTTTAATAGCCTCGTACTTTAGCATTTATTACTTCCAGGGGCATTTATTACCGTTGGGAAGGCTTCTTGATCTTTTCCACTCGGCTGACGAAAGGACAAGTCTGATGGCGAACTAAGCTGATCTCAAAGTTGAACAAATCTGTTTTGAGTCGGCTGATCTTCACCAGTCTGATTTCTTTCTTTCAACAGATCGGTAGCCTTTGGACCTTGAATTTTGACTCTTCTGATATCTTCTTTACTTAGTCAAAAATTCTTCAAAGGGACATCAGCTAAGTTAATCCATACTTAGCAGATTTGAAGTTTTGGAATTCATCAAAACCTCCCTTTACTAATTGTCTTCAGTGCTTCTTCATCTTCATCTTTATCCAACAATTTCCCCCTTTTTGATGATGACAAGTTTATCAGATGAGATGTCTGAAAGATAGATAAAGTAAGCTGATTACAAAAGGATTTATATAATCTAACTATCAGCTTCTTCGTCAGATCCTTCCAGCACTTCTTCATACTCATAAGATGATTCTTCATCATCTTCTTCTTCCTCTTCATCAGCATCCTCATCCAAAAGCAGGTTTGACCTGACAGCTTCCATCTTTTCTTTGAGTTGCTGCTTCTTCAGTTTTTCCATTGCTTTCTTGGCTGATTCAGTATTTTTGTACTTGGTAAGTGGCTCTGTTTGATCTTCAGCAGAGTCCTTGGTTTCAGCCATTTCCTCATCAGATTTGGCTTTGTCCTTAGTCTCTTCTTCAGACTTCTCTTTGCCTTTTACCTTTCCAACTTCTTCAGCAGCTTTAGTCTCTTCAGCAGCTTCATCAATCTTCTTAGCTTTAGCAGTAGTAGTTTCCTCAGTTGGTTCTTCCCTTTTATCTTCCCCCTTTTTGTCATCATCAGTCTTGGTGACATTATCAGGTTCATCAACAGGGTTAAGTGCAACAGTAGGAATCTTCATAGCAGCACATAAAGCCTTCAAATTCTGATTTACTACATCATGACTAGCAGTAAGATGAGTGAGAATGGTGCTGATGTTGTCAGTTTGATCATTGTAGCAGTCAATTTTAAGTTGCATAGTTGAAAGTTCGCCATGAATAACATCTCCAGCTTTGTGAAGTTCCTGCAACAGCCCAACATTGATAGATTTCTCTTCATCACTGATCTTGATGAAGTTAGCAGTTAGATCAGCTATGTTGTTTTCTGCTCTCTTTAAAGCATCATGAAGGTGATTGACATCAGCCTTCACATCTTCAACGTTTCTGCTCATCTCAACAAAGTTGTGCATCATCTGCTTGGAATGATCTTCAGGCATGGGAAAACTATCAATTGCATTTCTGATAGTTCTTCCAGTAAGGAGTTGCATACTTTCCAGATGTAGTCTGTTGGACTCGGCCAACTCTTGTTGCAATTTCTTCAGCTGTAAGCTGTTGGACTCTGCCAACTCTTGTTGCAACCTCTTCAGCTGCGTGTTGTTCTTTTCTTCCAAGTCTTTCATTGAGTTTTCCATCAGCATCTGGAAGGCTTCAATCAGTGATGAATGCTGATCACCTGATGAAGCAGAATCAGCAGCATCCCTTCCTTCATTCTCTTCTTGGTGGACAGGAGCATCTTTCAGCTTTGTCTCCTGATCAGCCTTTGACTCCTTAGCATTCCACTCAATTGCCAAGGGTTCTTCAGCAGGTTTATCAGCTTTGTGCTCATCAGCGACATCATCATAGACTAAACTCACGATCTTGCCATCATCATTGAAGGATGTTGTTTGACGAATTTGTCGCACAATAATCCAAGGATTTGTAAAGGCATTGTTTCCCTTAGGCACTTCGTAGTAGTCTTTGACTTCTCTGCCAAATATGATTTGTTGAATGCTTGGCAACTGAGGCAGTTCACTTGAACATCCTTGCTGATATCTTGACCTTTCTGCCCATCTCTTCAAGGCGGTCATAACAGCTATAATGATTGCCCACTCAACAGCATCATCAGATTTTCTTCTTTTAGCAGGCAAAGAGTTCTTGATGATCTTGGCTTCCTCTAAGGCAAAGTCCTTAGCATATTGATGCATATCATCCCTTAAAAAGAGAGGATCCAAAGCTTTCTGAATAGAGTCAGTCCTTAGCCAATTTAGAACCCATTTTTCTTCATCAGCTAATTCCTTCCAACTCTGAAGCTCTGCAACAGATCTGTTCAGCCTGTAATCTCTCCATTTCATGTATCTAGGTTTTTCATGGGTGAACAGAGTCTTCAGCATCAACTTCTGGTCATAATAAGCCAAGGTCTTTCCAAACCTTTTGAAGAGTTCTTTATCAGCATAGACAATGTCAAACGCTCTTCTTATTTCATACTTCTCCTTTGGCTTGACCTCTCCAGCAGGCATCTTAGGCTTCTTTGGTTTGCCTTCGTCAGCTTCATTAATCTTGATGCCTCCACCATGAACTGGTCCATGAGCATCAGTTTTACTTAGCTCAATGACCATAGCAAGCTCAGCATCCTCAGCTGCTTTTCGTTCAGCTTCAGACATTTTTCTTCATTCAGCATCCTTAGCCTCCTGAATCTTACTCAGTTCAATTGCCTTCTTTTCTTCGAGCTCATCTCTTTTTCTCTGCTCAGCTTCCTCCCTTTTCTTTTTGTCAGCTGCAGAGATCTTGTTTCTCTTTATCAGAACTTTTCACTTTCCCTTGTCAGCTAGGGCAGGATTAGGAGCAGCAGATGCAAGAGGTGCAGCTGCAATGGGATGGATGATCATCACTTCAGGATCATCCTGAGGTTTAGCAACCTCAACTGTTGGTTTTGCCCGAGTAGTCTATTGCACATCAGTCTGTTCAGCAACAGAAGCTTCTTCAGCTCCAACAGGTCTTTCAGCAGTTTGAGGACTCTCTCTTACTAAGACTACCAACTCAGTAGGTTCCTCTATAAATGTCATTTGCTTCCTTGCTGTTTTCTTTGATCTTCCTATAGTAGGTCTGGAAGCAGCAGTATCTCTCAATTGACTTCTGGTCCTATGAGAGACAGTCTCATCAGGCACTTGAGCAGTTGGAGTTCTAGAAGATGATGCAGGAGACATGTTCCTGACATCAGCAGTGGTCTAATCAATAATTTGGTCAGCAGTAACATCAACCACCGTCTTCACTTTCTTAGGAGCCTTCTCCTTTTGAGTCTCTACAGCTAACTCAGCTGTTTTGACTAATCTCGTGGGCCTTTTGGCAGGAACCTCCTTTGATTCCTCAGCTTTCTCCTCCACATCAGCTTCTTCAGCTTTACTCTTTGTAACAGGCAAGTACTTGGACATTACCTTTGAAGCATGAATCTCCTTACCATTTGTCATTGCACAGCCTATCTTGAACAGCAGATAGCTGAGAGTGATTCTATGATTGGTTTGGGGACCCTTGCCCTTCTTTTTCTCGTGGAAGTGAGCCAAAATGTACCAAACAATAACAGACAAGTTGACTTCCACTCCGTAGTACATGGCAGCCATGATGCTGAACCTTTTCATGGTAACATCATCTAAGGAAAACGTGCAATTCTCAATCAGCTTAGAGACCATATCAGCCATCAGTTGATATTCATCCTTCAGCTGTTTCTTCTTGATGTTGCCAGACAACATCTCTCCTTCCTTGGCACAGATTGCCCAGAACTGTTGGTGTTTGTCTTCCGTCAGCATAGTGACGTCATGTCGTCATTTGTTTGAAAGCCCAAAGGTTTCGTGTAGAAGAGTGGGGGTAATAATGATGGATCTACCTCCGACAGTAGCTTTGATTTCCTGGGTGGTGAAATCAACAGCAGCAGTCTTGTAGTATTCCAATACCTGGTCAGTCCAGATCACTCCTTCGTTATACTCCATGAAATTCACCAGTGAGGCCGATTTGAACTTCTCCAGCAGCTCCTTCATCAAATCGGTACCAGATTGGTAGTAGGAGTCATAGATCAAATACATACCCTCAGCAGCCATCGTAATTCTGTTGAAAGTTAGAGAAACAAGAAGAATTTTGCAGAAAATTGCAGTAAATTTCTCACAAGTGCTCTTTGAATATTTGGGGTGCGTAAAGAGCTACTAAGCTGATTAGATCTGGATTTATAGAGTTAGGGTATCTTGGTTTCCGTGATACCAGCTAACCGTTAGATCTGTTTCTGATCGTGCGGCGTCAGTCGCGACCTTTCAAATTCAAATCGCATTAAATGAGGAGCGGGAAAAGTACCGCTCTTTTATCACTTGTAAAAGCGCGTTTTTGAATATAACGTTTTAAACAGTAAGCTTTTACATAGGTGATCAGATTAGTAAAACAAATACTTATCTGATGGACTACTGTCCTGATGACAAAGTTGTTATCAGTGAAAGCCAATAGCTGACAACCTTCCTCAGCTGTTTGTCAATCCAGCTAGATAATAAATCTTCAATCTTCAAAACTTTAATCTTCTGTTGAAAACATAACTTCAACTAACTGTTATCAACAAATTTCATCTTTTAATCAGAAGTACCGCTAGTCTTACACATTCCCCCTGACTTTAAGAATTCATAAGTTAACTAATCTGTTGAGAGTTAATCCTTGAAAATAACTATGATGATTAAGCTGTTGAACTTCAGTCTTCTGTTGAGTTCCCCCTCAGCTTATGCATCTAATTTTAATAAACCCAGTTCAGCTCTTAGAGTTGAAAATCTTGTCTCACTTAGAGGTTTTGTGAAGATGTTAGCAATCTGATTTTCAGTAAACACATATTCTATCATGACATTTCTTTCTCCACATGATCTCTAATGAAGTGATGCTTGATCTCAATATGCTTAGTCCTTGAATGACTTGTAGTATTCTGAGTAAGGCTGATTGCACTTGTATTGTCACAGTAGATATGGATTCCACTGATTTTTATGTTGTAATCTTCAAGTTGATGTTTCAACAATAATATTTGTGCACAGCAAGCTCCAGCAGCTATGTATTCAGCTTCAGCAGTTGATATGGATACTGAAGTCTGTTTCTTACTCATCCATGAGATCAGACGACTACCTAAGAACTGACAGGCACCTGTTGTGCTCTTTCTGTCAATCTTGCAGCCAGCAAGGTCAGAATCTGAATATCCAATGAGTTCAAATCCAGTTTCCCTAGGATACCACAATCTCAAATCTTCAGTACCTCTAAGATACTTGAGTATCTTTTTGGCAGCTAAGAGGTGAGATTCCTTAGGATTTGATTGATACCTCGCACAAACCCCAACAGAGTACATAATATCAGGTCTGCTAGCTGTTAAGTATAACAGTGACCCAATAATTCCTCTGTACTTGGTTATGTCCACTGATTTGCCATCTTCATCTTTATCCAAACGAAGACTAGTAGACATTGGAATATTAGCAGTAGAGCTAGTTTCCATACCAAATTTCTTGAACAGATCATTTGTGTATTTTGCTTGGCTGATGAATATTCCATCAGGCAACTGTCTTACTTGCAAGCAAAGAAAATAATTAAGTTCTCCCATCATTCTCATTTCAAACTTGTTCTGCATCAGCTTTGAGAACTTATCACACATCTGTTGATTAGTTGAACCAAAGATAATATCGTCCACATATATTTGCACAAGCAAAATATGTTCTTCCTATTCAATAGTGAACAGGGTCTTGTCTACCTTACCTTTACGAAATCCTTTAATTAAAAGAAAATCAGATAGGGTATCATACCATGCTCTTGAGCCTGTTTCAGTCCATAGAGGGCTTTCTTCAGACGATACACCTTGTCTTCTTCTTGATAGGCTTCAAATCCAGGTGGTTGTTCAACATAAACTTCTTCTTGCAATTCTCCATTGAGAAAAGCTGATTCTACATCCATCTGATAGACTGTGAAATTTTTGTGAGCAGCATAAGCAAGAAAGAGTCTGATAGCCTCTAATCTTGCTACTGGTGCAAAAGTTTCATCAAAGTCAATGCCTTCTTCTTGGCAATAACCCTTGGCCACTAATCTTGCTTTATTTCTGGTGACAACACCATCTTCATTCATTTTGTTCCTGAATACCCATTTAGTGCCAATGACTCTTTGATGACTTGGTCTAGGAACTAAGTACCAGACTTCATTCCTTTCAAATTGATTTAGCTTTTCTTGGATAGCTTCAATCCAATTTGAATCACTAAGAGCTTCTTCAATCTGTTTAGGCTCAATTTGAGATAGGAAGCTGACGAACATTGCATTACTTGCAGCAGCTCTCCTTGTTTTCACTTTATCCAAAGGATCACCAATCACCAGCTCAGGTGGGTGATTCTTGAGCCATCTAAGATCAGGTTGCAAATCATAATGTTGTCCTTTGTTTTGATCTTGCAACACTACTGTTGGAGATTCAGTAGTTGTTTGTTGAACATTTGTTGTCTGTTGAACAGTCTCTGTTCTGTCAGCTGTTTGCAACTCGTCTGTTAAACAATCAGCATTGTGATTTTGAACAGCAATTGAGTTATCAGCTGGGTTGAAATTAGGTAGTATGATGGGAACATGTTCTTCATTCTTTCCAATATTCAACTTCTGTAAATCAGTAGACAGATCTTGATTAAAGCTTTGATTCTTTTCAGAAGATAGATTTGGTTCATCAAATACTACATGAATGGATTCCTCTATAAGTAAAGTTCTTTTGTTAAAGACTCTATAAGCTTTACTAACAGTAGAGTATCCTACAAAAACAGCTTCATCAGCCTTTTCTGCAAATGCAGTAAGGTGATTTTTCCCATTATTTAAAACAAAGCATTTACAACCAAATATCTTAAAGTAATGAATGTTTGGCTTTCTGTTGTTCCAAACTTGATATGGAGTCTTGTTTTGGTGCTTGTTGATCATGCATCTGTTTTGGGTAAAGCATGCTGTATTTGTTGCTTCTGCCCAAAATCTTTGAGGCAGCTTAGCTTCAGCTATCATTGTCCTGATAGCTTCTTTAAGAGTTCTGTTTCTCCTTTCAGCAACTCCATTCTGTTGAGGGGTTCTGGCAGCAGAGTACTCATGACTGATTCCTCTGGCATTACAATACTCTTCAACAGTAGAGTTTGTAATTTCTATCCCTCTATCTGATCTGATCTTCAGTATTTTCATACTTTCTCATTCTGTATCTTTTCCATCAGATTTGTAAGATGCTCCTTGGTTTCACTTTTCTTCTTCATGAAAATCACCCAAGTGTATCTTGAATAATCATCCACAACAGCTAGGCAGTATTTCTTTCCACCATTGCTGCCGGGATCAATGGGTCCAAATAAGTCCATGTGTAGCAGCTCCAATATTCTTCCAGAAGATTGATGCTTCTTGCTTTTGAACGATGACTTGATTTGTTTACCCTTCTGACAGGCGTCACAGAGCTTATCTTTGCTCATGACTGTCTTTGGAATTCCTTCTACCAGATTGTTCTTGATAAGTCTGTTGATGGTCTTGGAATTCACATGATTCATTCTTTTGTGCCACAACCAACTGACTTCACTTGTGTTGATGCCACCAAACAAATGCTTGAATTCTTGTTAGCAGAACTCCAGTCCACTGTGTAGATATTTCCTTGTCGTCTTCCAGATAAAATAACCTTCTTTGTACCAATCTATTCAACGTAACACTTATATGTTGAGAAGATAACTAAATATCCTCTGTCACAAAATTGACTTATGCTCAGCAAATTGTATTTGAGGCCTTTAACATAAGAGACGTCAGATATCTCAATGTTGCCTTTGATCAACTTTCCAGTTGCTACAATCTTGCCTTCTTTGCTGTCCCCAAAAGTAACTTTAGGACCATCCACGGCAACAGAATCAATCAGCTCATGTATGTTTCCACACATGTGTCTTGAACATCCACTGTCCAAGTACCAAATTTTCTCTACTTTACTCCTACTTCTAATCCTAACCTACAAAACAAAATGAAAATTGTTTTAGGTCCCCTTATTGAGAGGGTCCTGAAGGATTAGTTCCACCTTTGATAACCCAAGATGATGAAGTCTTAAGCTTCTTAGGCTTCTGTTTTTTGGCAGGAGCATGAACAGTTTCATCTTCATCATGTTTATCAGATTTGCTATGTTGATGATAATCAGCATGATAAGGATAATGCTCATAAGTAGAATAAGCTGCATGATAAGGAGGATATGCATGCATTGGATAAGCAGGATATGCTGCATAGTAAGTAGGAAATTGAGGTGCATGATACATAGGAGGATATGCAGCAGGTTGCACATAATATGAATCATTTCCATACCAAGCATTTTGATTTTTCTTGATTTTATGCTTCTTTGGCTTACTAGATGCTTGCTCATTAACAGAAGATTTAGACTTATCACTAGTCTGATTGGTTTTGACCTTATCAGAAGACTTCCTAGGACTCTTCTGTTTGGACTTACCAGTCTGTTTTCCTACACTAGGCTCTTTGCTCTTTTTAGCCTTAGGAGTTTTCGTCTCCTTTAATACTTTCTCAGGTGAAGCAGGTTTAGTAGTCTGAACATACAAAATGACCTTACTATTGTCAGCTGATACAAATTTTTCAGTATGGTTCAGTTCTAACTAATCCTGATCTAAAGGTGTCTTCTGTTTACTAGACATGTGAGTGGATGCAACAGATGACTTATCATGAGACTCAATGACTTTCTCAAGCTCAATGATTTTACCCTTATAAACTTCACATTCAGCTTTCAGAGATTCATTCTCTTGCTCAAGCAGTTTGTATTCAACTAATTCTCTTGGCTTTTCAGCTTTAAGTTTCAGTGAACTGTTTTGCTCTTTTAGCAATATCATCTCTTCCTTAATCTTTTTAAATGCATCAGCAATACTTGTATTGTTGAGCATCATTTGTTCAAATGAATTAAATAATTCATTATCAAGAGGAGTTACCTCATCATCCTCGGAGTCATCAGATTCCTTAGCCATCAGGCAGAGAAGAGCAGGACTCTCTTCATCAGAAGACTCTTCATCAGAAGTGTCTGAATCTGAATCAGATGAGTAGACAGCAACTAGCTTTTCTGCTTCTGCTACCAGCACCTTGCCTTTCTGATGCTTTCTTTCCTTTCTGATTCTCTTTTCCTCTTCTGTATACTTCTCAGCTTTAGGATATGGGCAGTCTCAGCTTTAGGATATGGCCAGTTTCCTGCAATTATAGCGCATCATTTTGGATTTATAAGAATCCTTATCTTGAGAAGAAGAAGTAGGGTTAGAAGTATAAGCATTGTTATATTTGTTCTTCATTTTCCGTCTGTAGAACATTTTGAAGTTATTCATTAGCAATGCAACATCTCCAGCGGTGTACTCCTTTTTGTTGAGTATTGTGTCTTCATCAGATGAGTCCACTTCCTTGCTTTTGTAGGCTGGCATTCTAGGATTTTCAGCAGCAACAAGTGCAGCTGTGGGACTTGAAGTAGAGGTTTCTTCAACACCCATTCTTGGCAGTTTATACTCGTACGCCTTGAGTACTGAGAACAGCTTGGTGAGTGAAATCTTTCCCAGATCTCTTGACTCTTCCATGGCTGTCACCTTCATGTTGAACTTCGGAGGTAGAGCCTTCAGAACTCTGATGGTTATCTCCTTATCAGTGAAGGTTTTTCCAAGCTTCAAAACTTCATTCAACGTCCTTGTAAACCTTGTATCCATCTGGTCAATGGTTTCCGCAGACTTCATCTTGAAGTTGTCCAGCTTTTCCAGAGCAACACTCAGCTGATGCTCTTTGATGGCGTCGTTTCCTTCGCTCATGTCACAAACCTTATCCCACATCTCTTTGTCAGTCTTGCAGTGCTTGACTTTGTCAAATCGATCATTGTCAAGGGCCTTGGTCATGATAAAACGTCTAACTTTATCCAGATTGAACAACTTTATTTCATCGGCTGTCATTTCTGTTAGATCTTTTTCCACCACTATATCAGCATCATCAATGTTGGTCCCAAGTGGTCAGATGAGGTCTAGAGGGGAGGGTGAATAGACCTCTGAAAATTTTTAGACTTAAAAACTTTTCAGTCTTCTGTCAGCAGACTAAGCTTATGAAGAACAGTAAGCTGACTATGCTAATCGTGAACAAATCTTGAACAGCAGAGTGACCGCTCTTCTTATGATAACTTAGCTGTTTACAACTTAAAACAGTTTTTCAAGAGTATACTTGCAGCGGATGTTTGAAAGTGTTTTTCACAAGTAGACTAAGTCCTTTAAAAGATTTTATCCCCAGTTCAAAACTCCTTTAAAATCTTTTTGATAATTCAAAGTGTAAACTTATGCAATTTCGAAATATGCAAGAAAACTTAAATGCAAAATCAACACAAAGAATTTTTATAGTGGTTATATGGATAAAAATCCTTTAGTCCACTCTTCCAGATCACTTAGATTCTGGGTTATTCTATAAATACACAGTTTACAATATTTCTCCACTTACACCTAAACAACAAATGAAAAGGCTATAAGCTCGTAATAGGAAATCACTCAGAAAACCCATCCTCTGAAGTTAAATCACTCACAAAGACGGATTTAAACTTCGCACAACACTCAGCTAATACAAATTCACTCAGAAGATGTTTTCTTTTTGCTTCAACTAGGCTTCTGTCAACAAATGACTTTCACCAGACGAGTGAGCTGTTCGAGCTTCTTGAGACTTAGAAAAATTTCTGTTTTGATTGCAAAATCTCAGAATGTTGTTGTGTGTCTCGCTCGTTGAAATCAGCTCTATTTATACTTGGATTTGAAAATATGACCGTTGAAGGAAATCACAATTCAAATCCATAGCCTTTAGCCCAATTCAGAACGGCTCCCTGCTACAGTCCTTTTTCTGTTGTAGTTTCCTGTAGCAGCATTAAATGCACTCTGCTGATCCGAGAGTATTCTTTAATCATTTGCCATTACTACCCTTCTCTTACAGCATTTATTACACCAGGTGCATTTATTACCGTTGAACTATCTCATGATCTCTTCTACTCTGCTGATCGAAGCAACTCTGCTGATAGACACTCTGCTGATCAAACTCTGAACTAATTTGATTTGAGTCAGCTGATGGTCTACCCTTTTGATTGCTGTTTCAGCATGAGATCAGTAGTCTTCTGGGCTTTGAACTTTGAACTCTTCTGATGTCTTCTTTACTTGTTCAAAATTCTTCTAAGGGAACTAAACTTTCCATACTTAGCTGATTTTGACGTTTTGGAAATCATCAAAACCTTCCCTTATCTTCTTATCTTCTTTCCACTTCATCTTCATCCAACAATTTCCCCCTTTTTGATGATGACAAAACTTCAGCTAAGTACCTATACCTAAACTAAAGTTTTGATCCTCAAAAATTTCTGAGATAGAAATAGTCTGTTGGAATCAAACTTGAACTTTTATAGATTTGAAAAGATTACATATTACAAGTTTGTTCAGATGAGATATGCAAAAAAAAAAAAATTACAAGGATTACAAGCATAAGTAACCTAGACTAAACTAGTCTTCTGTTTTGTCTTCTCCTTTCTTGTTTTCTTCATTTTCTTCAGCAGGTTTGGAAGCTTCAGCTTCTAAATCCTTGAAGAACTTTTGTTTTAACAGCTCCAACTTCTTTAGTTTAATATCAGGGTCAAGCTGTTCTTCAGCTGAGTCCTTAGCAGCAGCAATTTCTTTGTCAGACTTTGCTGTTTCCTTAGACTTTTCTTCAGCTTCAGTTTCATCAGCTTTCTCTTCTTCTTCTGCAATTGGCTGATCTACTGGTCTGCTAGTGCCTTCATTATCTTCATCAGCTTTTTCATCTTCAGCAGATTCCTCAAGTACTTCAGTGCCTTCAAAATCATCAGTCTTTTCAAGAGATTTGTCATCTTGTTTATCTTCTTCTTCAACAAGTATCCTATCTTCCCCCTTTTTGTCATCATCAACAGGGTTGATTAGATATTGTGGCAAGACTGGTGTGATCTGAAGTGAATCATAGAGAAGCTTGATGTTTTCTTCCATAGCATCAAGTTGAGCTTGTTGTCTGAGTTGATTGGCCTCAAATGTATTCATTCTCTTGAGCACGACTTCTCCTTGGTCACCTAGCTGAATCTGAGTTCCCAGTATCCAATCAGCAGATGCCTTGAAGTCTTTCATCAGATTTTGCAATGTTTCATCCTCAGCTTGAATGGCCATTTCAACTTTTTCTTCAATCTGTCTCCAACCAGCAGCAGTGCTTTGAGTTCTTATCCTGATTATGTCCATATCTTGACAGATAGACTTCACATTCTGAGCAGTATCTTCTATCAGAGAAGTGGGAACAGCAGCAGCTTTCTGGGTTGGTTGGCTTACAACAGCCAACAGATTAGCAGTGATCTTCTCTTCTAGTCCCTTCATTGAACTCGAAATTATCTGTTGAATGGAGTCCAACAGATTTGGCTGTAAGCATTGAGAAGAAACATCAGTTGGAATAGGAGGTAAGGCAAGAGTTGCCTCTTCAGTAAACCGATCTGCTGCATGAGTTGTCTCTTCAGTAGTCTGATTTGCTGGACCAGAAGAAATCTCCTTCTCTTTGGTCTCTTCAGCTTGACTAGGAGTGCTATCATTCTCCTTAGTCTGATCATTTTGCTCAGCAGTGTCCTCCTTTTCTTTAATCTGATCAGCTTGATTTGGAATTCCTTGGCTTGATCAGCTGGTTCAGACTTGTCATCTTTTTCTTTGGTTTGATCAGCAGGGTCAGAATTTCCTTCTTTTTCCTTAGTTTTATCAACAGGAGCAGAAGTGCCTTCTTTTTCCTTATTCTGATCAGCAGGTGGTTGAACCTTCTTAATAGATACAACAGTGCGCATTAAACCTGCATTATCCAAAGTAGACCTGTGAGTGATCCAAGTTAAATCATCAAGTGGAACAAACGGGGAGATTGGATCCTCAAGTAACTCTTCATATGGCCTAATATTAGAGCCATAGACAATCTGCTTCAGACTGGGAAGGGGAATCATGGTGCTTGGTTGTCCCTTCATCTTACTAGTCTTCTTGGCCCATGTTTCCATTGTCTGGGAAACTGCCAACTTTATTGACCGTTCCTTTAAGTCTTCATCATCAGCATACTCTTCAGGAGCTGAGTCATATAGCTTCTTTGCCTCAACTTTCACAACATGACTGATCCTCAGTCTCAATTTATCCAGAAAGAATTCAGAGTCTAATGCTTGAGTTAGTGAACCTGTCTCAAGCCATTTTAGCACCCAGGCTTCTTCATCAGCAAAGGCTTTCCAGCTTGCTATTTGATCTGTACTCTTGGTCAGACGATAGTCTCTCCATCTTTTATATCTGATCTTTTCTTTATTGAACATCGTCAGACGAGTCAGCTTTGCATTCTCAGCATTCAACCTTTTAATAAATTCATCAAATATTTCAGGGTCATCTCTGACAATCTCCAATGCCAGTTTTACCTCTGATTTTCTC
This sequence comes from Penstemon barbatus, assembly GCA_003313485.2. Lineage (NCBI taxonomy): Eukaryota > Viridiplantae > Streptophyta > Magnoliopsida > Lamiales > Plantaginaceae > Penstemon > Penstemon barbatus. The sequence continues at coordinate 47,735,636 of CM064879.1, read as the reverse complement.
TTTGGTTGAATTGCAGGGGTAGGCATGACTGGTTTAGGCTTGGTGGGATCTCTCTGTTCACCAATTACTATACCACCAGTATGCTTTGGACCATGAGAGTCCTTAGCACTTGCCTCAATAGCAGCAGCCAACTCAGCTGCTTCAACAGCATCCCTTTCTGCTTGAGTCATTTTGCTGGCTTCTTCTTCCAGCCTTTTGAGCTCAAGGTTTTTCAGACGATCCTCCTCAGCCTTTTCTGCAGCTTTCTTTTGTCTTTCAGCCTCATCCAACTTCTTCTTTTCAGCAGCAGTGAGGTAAGGAATCACAATCTTACCAGTCCTTTGCTTCTTTGTTTCAGGACTTTCAACAGTTTGAAGTAGAGTGGCAGTAAGCTGTTCTTCTCTAACTTCAGCAGACACTCCAACAGTTGAGTCTCCAGCAGACTCAGTAGCAGGTTCTTCAATGATAATCGGTCTCTCTGCTGATGCTGGCGTCTCCCTCACTGGTTCAGTTGATTCTTCAGAGAATGTGACTTTTCTCTTTGCCTTAGACTTGGCAAGTCTTCTTGAAGGTTTAGATTGAGGAGGTCCATTTGCAGCACTCCTTGTCCTCATTCTCTTTGCAGGTTGAATAGGAACAGCTTCTCCAGATTCTGTCCTTTCTGGAGATGATCCAGTCTCCATCTGCTCAATTTCTTCAGTGAAGTCATCAATTACCTTTTCAGGAATGACAACCTCAGGATGAGTTGATCCAGCTTCAACAGTAGTGCTTACTGTTTGATCAGCAGACCTACTGGTCTGACCAGCCTTCTTGCTCTTCTTTGCAGGGACCTTAGCAGTTTTTGCAGGGGCCTTTCTCTTAGAAGTGCCCACACTTCTAACAGGCTCATATAGCTTGAATTCTTTGCCGCCATGGATAGTCTTTCCACTTCCCAAAGGACATCCTAGGCTTAAGAACAGATGACTTAGCAGAATACCATACTTGACCTTATTATCACACAGTAGATCAAATACGTGAGCAGCCCAATTGATTTTCAAACCATAGAAGATGCAAATCATGGTGTAATACCTCCTTCTGGGTAAACCATCTAAAGAACTTGTACTGCAGTCCAGTACCTTCGCAATAATGTCAGCGAACCTCTGGTACTCATCTTTCAATTGAGTCTTCATCAAGGTTCCTGTCATCTTTTCTCCCTCCTTAGCACAAATCAACCAGAATTCCTCCTCTCTTTCAGACCCTAGGTCTGTCACATCTCCTCCTTCGTTTATTAGCCCATAAATTTCACTCAAAACAGCATCCGAAACACAAATCTTCTTGCCCCCAACTGTGGCAGTCATAGTAGTCCTTTCAGTGTTGATCTTTCTAGTTCTGTAGAAGTCATCAACATCTTTAAGATACACATGCTCCTCATGAGCTTCCAGAAATGGTACTTGAGATGCTTCCTTGATCTTCGTCATGATTTCTCTCATCAGATCAGTACCAGTTGCGAAGAATTTGTCGTAGCTAAGATATCTTCCTTCAATGACATCCATTTCGAGATTGAGTGATGAAAATCTGTAGAAAACAGAGAGCTAGAAAACAGGTAGCTTGGAGAGTTAGAGAATTTTGAGAATTTTATGTGCGTAAGACGACTGATCTGTTCAGATCGGATTTTATACGTTTCCTCATGTTTGGGTTATCGTGATTAATGTGAACCGTAAGATTGATCTGACAGTTTTAAATCGTGCGGGTGAGAATTGCGGATTTCAAATTTATTATTTTAATGTCAGATGGGCGGGAAACTCAATCGGCACTTATCTGTTACTTAAAAAAGCGTGTTTCAAAAGATGCGATTTGTAACCATGCTTATATAATGTATCAGATGAGTAGAGTTTAACGTATCTGACAGACGAGTGATCTGTTATCTGATATTACTAGAGAAAGCCAATAGCTAGTAATCTTCCTCTGCTGTTTGTCAATCCAGTAAGATAATTTAATCTTCAATCTTCAAGAATTAAGAACAGATCTTCTGATAACATAACTTCAACTAACTGTCATTAACAAATTTCATCTTTAGAACAGAAGTACCGCTAGTCTTACACGTTCCCCCTGTCTTTAAGAATTCATAAGTTAACTAGTCTGTTGAAAGTTAATCCTTGAATAAATAACGGATGACTGTGCTGATGAACTTCAGTCTTCTGATAAGTTCCCCCTCAGCTTATGCATCCAAATTTAGTAGTCCTAGTTCAGCTCTGAGAGTTGAAAACCTTACTTCACTTAAAGGTTTAGGGAAAATATCAGCAATCTGATTGTCAGTATGAACATACTCAATTATTACATTTCCTTTTTCCACATGATCTCTAATGAACTGATGCTTGATCTCAATATGTTTAGTCCTTGAATGACTTGTAGTGTTCTGAGTAAGTGATATTGCACTAGTATTGTCACAGTAGATTGGAATTCCACTGATCTTGATATTGTAGTCTTCTAGTTGATGTTTCAACCAAAGTATCTGTGCACAGCAAGCTCCAGCAGCTATATACTCAGCTTCAGCAGTAGATATGGACACTGAAGTCTGTTTCTTACTCATCCATGAGATCAGACGACTACCTAAAAATTGACAAGCACCTGTTGTGTTTTTCCTATCAATTTTGCAGCCAGCAAGGTCTGAATCTGAATATCCAATAAGCTCAAATCCAGATTTTCTAGGATACCACAATCCCAATTCTTGAGTGCCCTTAATATATTTCAGTATTCTCTTGCCAGCTAAGAGATGAGATTCCTTGGGACAAACCTCAACTGAGTTTCAGGTCTGCTAGCTGTTAGATACAACAGTGACCCAATAAAGCCTCTGTATTTGGTTATGTCCACTGATTTGCCATCTTCATCTTTATCCAAACGAAGACTAGTAGACATTGGAACAGTAGCAGTAGAGCTAGTTTCCATACCAAATTTCTTAAACAGATCTCTTGTGTATTTTGCTTGGTTGATGAATATTCCATCAGGCAACTGTCTAACTTACAAACCAAGAAAATAATTGAGTTCACCCATCATGCTCATTTCAAACTTATTTTGTATCAGTTTTGAGAACTTGGCACACATCTGTTGGTTAGTTGAACCAAAAATAATATCGTCCACATATATTTGCACAAGTAATATATGATTTTCCCATTCAATTGTGAACAAGGTCTTGTCTACCTTACCTTTACGAAATCCTTTAATTAAAAGAAAATCAGATAGGGTATCATACCATGCTTTTGGAGCCTGTTTAAGTCCATAGAGGGCTTTCTTTAGACGATACACCTTGTCTTCCTGTTGATAAACTTCAAATCCTGGAGGTTGTCAACATACACTTCTTCTTGCAATTATCCATTGAGAAATGTTGACTTCACATCCATCTGATAGACAGTGAAGTTCTTGTAAGCAGCATAGGCTAGAAACAGTCTGATTGCTTCAAGTCTTGCTACTGGTGCAAATGTTTCATCAAAGGCAATTCTGTAAAACCCCGAAAATTCATTCATGAATTTTCTTTCCTATAACTTTATTTACTTGAAATTGATAATTTTAATAATGTGGATTTAATAATTGAAACTAAAATTTATATCTATGTTGTTGAAAAATTCAACTAGTGAGCATATTTTTAAATTTGAAGTGATTTAAATTGATATTCATTTGAATTATTATTCATGTTGTGCAAATTAAGAATTATAAATACTCACTCTTGTGTTATTTTTGAGGATTTAAATGCAAAAGAAAAATAAAAAGGGGACTTCTTGATTGTCCCAAGACTTTGAGGACTAAAAAGAAAAAATTCGAAATTTGAGAGTGTGAAATGCAAAACACCCATTAAATATGAATTAAAACCAACCCATTCCCTCATTCACTTCTTCTCCTACATTTACACACACTAAAACACACACAAAACCCCTTTCTTTAATTTGTTCATAACTTTCTCATTTCTTAACCAAATCGAGCGAATAAGTAGTCCAAATTCATCTACTCGACGAGAGCTTTCTATTGGTACCATTATTCGTCGGAAATTATTGCCGGAAAAGTAGTGACGGCGGCGGCAAGGGGCGGCTTCAAAGTGGGTTTCCTTGCATGTCCCTTTTCCGGTCATTTCTTCAACAATCGAGCTTCACCACGGTGTTCTAGGCTTAGAGGAGAGTGGAATGGTGGGTTCGTCTCATTTTCCGGTGTCGGTCAACGGCCGGTCAACGGTGGTCAACGGTGGTCAACGCCGGTCAACGGTGCCTGCTCCGGTCAGCGACTTCGTCTCGGAATGGGTATTCCATTTTCGGTCTTCATTTCTCGATTTGAGTTCGTTAGGTAGTTCTTTGAGCTTAAATGTTATTGTGTGTTTATTTGGTTAATTTTTGGCTTTAAAATTTAATTTGAGCATGAAATTGAGTTCATACTACGTTATGCATGTATCTCGATTAACTCGATTTTTGCTATAAGGTTGGTGTAGTTTTGCTTGGTTTAAATAAATGTTTATTAGATATTTGGAACTTGATTTATTTTTGTAAGAAAGTTATTGTTCATAATTTTTGAAGCTTTAGGGGGTAATTTTGAAAGATTTTAAAAGTTGAAGGTTTAGGGATGCAAAAATTTTGGGAGTATAATGGACTGAGAATCTCTATTTTTGTTCAATATTTGATATGAGTTTACTTAAAAATTATTTGTTTTAAAGTTGCTCCAAGTTTGTTTGCAAAAAGGGAGTTTTTGAAACTTTTGGGGTTAGTTTTGCAAATCTGAAAATAAGGGGTGAAATGCGCTGTTTTGTCGCTGTTTTTGCATGGTTCTTTTATAAATTCTTGATTAATTGATTTGAAGTAGTGGTTTATTCATTTTATTTTAAGATTGAAAATTTGTAAAAAATTTCGAAGAAACTTATAATTAAAGAACTTTTTTTTTTCTCATTGTTAGTTTGTAAAAAGTTATTAAACCTTATTGTTAAAGCTCAATTAGAACGGTTTTGTTCTAGTTTATCTCTTTCGTGGCTATGTTTACCTCGGTTCATGAACGAACCATAGAACCTTTAGATCGGACGTAAATGTCCAATTTTTTATCGTGGCTTCGATATTGAACAACCACGATTCAATTGTTTGCTCGACTAAAACATTGCTTTAGTCACTCTAGAATCCTTGTGGTGTGATTAGATTCTAAGATCGTTACATAAACGTGTACAGGAGCCGAAGACGCTACTTTTCCGCAATTTCTCGAGAATCGTAAGCTACACAGGTGAGTGCTGTGTGTTACTTGTGTGTAAGTCCGAATGTGCTAGTAGGTCGAGTCATAACTGCAACTTAGTCCTTGAATATATGAGCATGCAATGTATGATACAATGAAAAACTCAACTTTTAGGACAAAATATACATCTTGAATTATATAATAATGCCTATGTGCTTACGAGTCCTGGATATCATATATTGAACCATTTTAATGATTGTTATTGAGTTGGTTGCTGATTTCATGTTACTGGATTGTTAATGTACTGCCTTGTGATTGGATTGTTATTGTACTGTATTGTTACTGTACTGTACTGCTTGATATTATTGTGTGGGCCCTATTTTGGTGTGCGGAATCAAAGGTAACCCGGAAGGTTAGGGCCGGAAGGTTACCTTGATCCACCGCAGACCCGGCTTCACAAACCAAGTGTGGAGGTTACACTTGGGGAGTGAAGTCAAACTCTTGGCATTAGACGTCTATGCGCACAGATAGTAAGGTAGCTCCTTACTTGGAGTGTTCGGTGGTGGTTTTCCTGACTGTGGATTGGAGGGTAAGAGGAGGACGGCATCAACAAATATTGGTTACTTGTTTAACGTGCTTAAATCGTTATAGCATATGTTCATTTCTGTACTGATGTATATGCTCATGTATATTATGTTGCATCCACGCACATGTGCACTATAGCCTCACTAAGTTGGACGATCAACTTATGCATTCCATGTTTCAATCTTTTCAGCTACAGGTGTTTGGGATAAACAATAGTTCATGTTGCGGTTAGGTCATCACGGTTGTGGTCCCATCCTAGTTCCAGAGAGTAGTTGAACTTTTGTTTAAATTCTTATTTAATTTTTAAGATTTTCGTTTGAACTCATGTTTTAAATCTCCTATAACGTTTAAGTTCATTTTTATCATATCTTGTTGAATATCTTGGTATTTTAGTTAATTTTGTAAAATGAGAATATCTATCGAAAATGATTTTAGATTTTATAAAATATTAATCTTAATCTTCTTGTATTCCTTTTGGGTCCAACAAGTTTTTTACATGTCATGTCATCCGTTAAAATTTATTTTAATTACTTTCACTTTAAACTTAGTAACCGAAATTGTTCTTATATCGTTTTAAACCGCTTCCGCATTTATACTTTTAATTTATCGTTTTCCGTAAAAATACATAAATAAAGTTTCAGAATTTTTATACCTTTTCAAAATAATAATAGTTTTTCGACCGTTATCCGACGGACCCGCGGAGTCGGGCCGTTACAAATTCCTTCTTCTTGACAATAACCCTTGGCCACTAATCTTGCTTTATTTCTGGTAACAATATCATCTTCATTCATCTTATTTCTGAAAACCCATCTAGTGCCAATTACTCTTTGATGACTTGGTCTAGGAACTAAGTACCATACTTCGTTCCTTTCAAATTGATTCAACTCTTCTTGCATAGCTTCAATCCAGAAGGAATCATTTAGAGCTTCTTCAATTTGTTTAGGCTCTATTTGATATACAAAACTAGCAAACATAGCATCTTGTGCAGCAGCTCTTCTTGTTTTCACTCTATCCAAAGGATCACCAATCACTAACTCTGGTGGGTGATTCCTGAGCCATCTGAGATCAGGTTGCTGGTTTGGATGTTGTCCTCTGTTTTGATCTTGCAACACTACTGTTGGAGTTTCAGTAGTAGTCTGTTAAACATTTGTTGTCTGTTGAACAGTCTCTGGTCTGTCAGCTGTTTGTAATTCGTCTGTTAGACAATCAGTGATCTGATTTTGAACAGCACTTGAGTTGGCAGCTGAGTTGAGATCAGGTAGTATGATGGGAACATATTCTTCATTCTTACCAACATTCAACTTCTGTAAATCAGTAGACAGATCTTGATTAGTATTTTGATTCTCTTCAGAAGATTGACTTGGCTCATCAAATACTACATGAATGGATTTTTCTATTAGTAATGTTCTTTTGTTAAAAACTGTTGGATGAAGATGAAGATAAAGTGCAAAGAAGTGAAGAAAATAAGGGATGGTTTTGATGATTTCCAAAACGTCAAAATCAGCTAAGTATGGAAAGCTTAGTTCCCTTAGAAGAATTTTGAACAAGTAAAAGAAGACATCAGAAGAGTTCAAAGTTCAAAGCCCAGAAGACTACTGATCTCGTGCTGAAACATCAATCAGAAGGGTAGACCATCAGCTGACTCAAATCAGATTAGTTCAGTATTTGATCAGCAGAGTATCTATCAGCAGAGTTGCTTCGATCAGCAGAGTAGAAGAGATCAAGAGATTAGTTCAACAGTAATAAATGCACTTGGTGTAATAAATGCTGCAAGAGAAGGGTAGTAATGGCAAATGATTGAAGAAAACTCTCGGATCAGCAGAGTGCATTTAATGCTGCTACAGGAAAGTACAGCAGAGAAAGGACTGTAGCAGGGAGCCGTTTGAATCGGGCTAAAGCTATGGATTCGAGATTTGATTTCCTTCAACGGTCATATTTTCAAATCCAAGTATAAATAGAGCTGATTTCGAAGAGAGACACACACAACAACAATCTGAGATTTCGTTTTTGAAGCAGAAATTTTCTAAGTCTCAAGAAGCTATAACAGCTCACTCGTCTGGTGGAAGTCAGCTGTTGACAGAAACCTAGTTGAAGAAAACAGAAAAATACAATCTGAGTGAATTTGTATTAGCTGAGTGTTGTGAGAAGTTTAAATCCGTCTGTGTGAGTGATTTAACTTCAGAGGATAGGTTTTCTTTGTGATTTCCTATTGCGAGCTTATAGCCTTTTCATTTGTTGTCTAGGTATAAGTGGAGACATATTGTAAACTTTGTGTTTATAGTATAACCCCGAATCTAAGTGATCTGGAAGAGTGGACTAAAGGATTTTTATCCATATAACCACTATAAAAATTCTTTGTGTTATTCTTGCATTTAAAGTTTTCTTGCATATTTTGAAATTGCATAAGTTTACACTTTGAATTATCAAAAGATTTTATAAGAAGTTTCAAAACTGGGGATAAAATCTTTTGAAGGACTTAGTCTACTTGTGAAAAACACTTTCAAACATCCGCTGCAAGTATACTCTTGATAAAACTGTTTTGCTGAAAAACAGCTAAGTAACTGTAAGAAGAGTGGTCACTCTGTTGTTCAAGATTTGTTCACAATCAGCATAGTCATCTGTTCTTCATCAGCTTAGTCTGCTGACAGAAGACTGAAAAGTTTTTAAGTTCGAAAATTTTCAGAGGTCTATTCACCCCCCCCCCCCTCTAGACCTCATCTGACCACTTGGGACCAACAAGTGGTATCAGAGCAGGTGGTTCATTTGAATCAGCTGCCTGATCAACGAGCTTGATCCAAGTGTTTTTCAAAGGTTTTTAAAACTTTTCAAAAGAGCATCTTTTTGAAAAATTAAAACTTTTTGAAAAATGGACTGTATCAGCCATGTTCCCCACATTGCTGGTATGTCGTTTGAAGATTGGAAGATCAGAATGGAGATCTTCTTAGCTGCTTACAATGACAACAGGTATACATGTATCATTAAAGGTCTATTCAGATTCACCAAGACGATAAAAATCAATGAAGTTGATACCGTGGTGGAAAAAGACCTTCATGAGATGACTCCAGAGGAAATAAAACTATTTAATCTGGATAAAGTCGGAAGATTTATCATGACTAAAGCCCTGGATAATGATCGGTTTGACAAAGTCAAACATTGCAAGACTGCAAAGGAGATGTGGGATAAAGTCAGAGATATGAGCGAAGGCAATGATGCAATAAAAGAGCATCAGCTCACTGTTGCTTTGGAGAAACTGGATAACTTCAAGATGAAGTCTGGAGAGACCATTGATCAGATAGATACCAGGTTCACCAGAACACTCAATAAAGTCCTAAAGCTGGGAAAGACTTTCACTGACAAAGAGATCACTGTCAGAGTACTAAAGGCCTTACCCCCAAAGTTCAACATGAAAGTAACAGCAATGGAAGAATCAAGAGATCTGGGGAAGATTTCTCTTACAGAGCTGTTTTCCGTACTCAAGGCATTCAAGTATAAACTGCCTAGAATGGGAATTGAAGAAACCTCAACTTCAGGACCCACAGCTGCACTGGTTGCTGCTGAAAATACCAGAAGACCAGCACAGAAAAGCAAAGAAGTGGACTCATCTGATGAAGCCACTCTACTCAAGAAGAAGGAATACACTGCTGGAGATGTAGCATTGCTAATGAACAATTTCAAGAAGTTCTACAATAGAAAAATGAAGAACAAATACAACAATGCTTCTACTTCCAAACCTAACTCTTCTTCTCAAGAAAGAGATGATTATAAAGCAAAACTAATGTGTTATAACTGCAGGAAATTGGGACATTTCATCAGAGACTGTCCATATCCAAAAGCAGAGAAGTACACTGAGGAAGAGAAGAGAATCAGAAAAGAAAGAAAACATCAGAGAGCCAAGGCAATGATGGCTGAAGCAGAAAAGCTGACTGCTGTCTACTCATCTGATTCAGATTCAGATACATCTGATGAAGAGTCATCTGATGAAGAGAAACCTGCTCTACTCTGCCTGATGGCCAAGGAATCTGATGACTCTGAGGAAGAGGTAACACCTCTTGATAATGAATTGTTTAATTCATTTGAACAAATGATGCTTAACAATACTACTATTGCTGAAGCATATAAGAAGCTTAAGGAAGAGATGATATTGCTAAAAGAGCAAAATAGTTCACTGAAACTCACAGTTGAAAAGCCAAGAGAATCAGCTGAATATAAACAGCTTGAGCAAGAAAATGAATCTCTGAAAGTTGAATGTGAAGTTTATAAAGGAAAAATCATGGAACTTGAAAAAGTTATTGAGTCTCATGAGAAATCATCTGTTGCATCCACTCACATGTCTAGTAAACAGAAGATGCCTTTAGAACAGGATAAGCAAGAATTGAATCATACTGAAAAATTTATATCTGCTGACAATAGTAAGGTCATTCTGTATGTTCAAACTGCTAGACCTGCTTCACCTGAGAAAGTGGTAAAGGAGAAGAAATCTCCTAAGCCTAAAAAGAGCAAAGAGCCTAGTGTAGGTAAACAGACTAGTAAGACCAAACAGCAGAATCCCAAGAAGTCTGCTGATAAAGCTAAAATGAATCAGACTAGTGGTAAAACTAAGTCGTCTGTTAATGAGCAAGCTACTAGTAAGCCAAAGAAGCATAAGAATAAGAAAAATCAAAATGCTTGGTATGAAAATGAGTCATATTATGTGCAACCTGCTGCATATCCTCCTATGTATCATGCGCCTCAATTTCCTAGTTACTATGCACCTTACCCTGCTCATCCAATGCATGCATATCCTGCTTATCATGCACCTTACCCTGCTTATGAACATTATTCTTATCATACTGATCAACAACATGACTTATCTGCTAATTATGATAAAAATGAAACTGTTCATGCTCCTGTCAAAACTCAGAAGCCTAAGAAGCCTAAGACATCAACATCTTGGGTTGTCAAAGGTGGAACTAATCCTTCAGGACCCTCTCAATAAGGGTACCTAAAACAATTTTATTTTTTGTTTTGTAGGTTAGGATTAGGAGTAGGAGTAAAGTAGAGAAGATCTGGTACTTGGACAGTGGTTGTTCAAGGCACATGTGTGGAAGCATACATGAGCTGACAGATGCTGTTGCTGTTGATGGTCCAAAAGTTACTTTTGGAGACAGCAAGGAAGGCAAGATTAAAGCTAAATGAAGACTAATCAGAGGAAACATAGAGATATCTGACATCTCATATGTTAAAGGCCTCAAGTATAATCTGCTGAGCATAAGTCAATTTTGTGACAAAGGATATTCAGTCATCTTCTCAACAGATAAGTGCTACGTTGAACAGATTGGTACAAAGAAGGTAATTTTATCTGGAAGACGACAAGGAAATGTCTACATAGTCGACTGGAATTCTGCTGACAAGAATTCAAACATCTGTTTGGTGGCATCAACACCAAGTGAAGTTAGTTGGCTATGGCACAAAAGGATGAATCATTTAAACTTCAAGACCATAAATAGATTGATAAAGAATGATCTGGTAGAAGGGATTCCAAAAACAGTTATGAGCAAAGACAAGCTCTGTGACGCATGTCAGAAAGGGAAACAAATCAAGTCATCATTCAAAAGCAAGAAGCACCAATCTTCTGAAAGAATCTTGGAGCTGCTACATATGGACTTATTTGGACCCATTGATCCAGTCAGCAATGGTGGAAAGAAATACTGCCTAGCTGTTGTGGATGACTATTCAAGATATACTTGGGCGATATTCATGAAAAAGAAAAGTGAAACCAAGGAACATCTTACTAATCTGATGAACTGATCCAGAATGAGAAAAGCATAAAAATATTGAAGATCAGATCAGACAGAGGGGCAGAGTTCACAAACTCTACTGTTGAAGAGTATTGTAACATCAAAGGAATACATCATGAGTATTCAGCTGCTAGAAGCCCTCAACAGAATGGTGTTGCTGAAAGGAGAAACAGAACACTGAAGGAAGCTGTCAGAACAATGATAGCTGAAGCTAAACTGCCTCAAAGATTTTGGGCAGAGGCAACAAATACAGCCTGTTTTACCCAAGACAGATGCATGATCAACAAGACTCCATATGAAGTTTGGAACAACAGGAAACCAAGCATTCACTATTTTAAGATTTTTGGTTGTAAATGTTTTGTGTTAAATAATGGGAAAAATCACCTTACTGCATTTGCGGAAAAGGCTGATGAAGCTGTTTTTGTAGGATACTCTACTGTTAGTAAAGCTTATAGAGTGTTTAACAAAAGAACATTACTAATAGAAGAATCCATTCATGTAGTATTTGATGAGCCAAGTCAATCTTCTGAAAAGAATCAAAATATTAATCAAGATCTGTCTACTGATTTACAGAAGTTGAATGTTGGAAAGAATGAAGAATATGTTCCCATCATACTACCCGACCTCAGCTCAGCTACCAACTCAAGTGCTGTTCAAAATCAGATCACTGATTGTCTAACAGACGAGTTACAAACAGCTGACAGACCAGAGACTGTTCAACAGACAACAAATGTTCAACAGACTACTACTGGAACTCCAACAGTAGTGTTACAAGATCATAATCAAGGACAACATCCAGACCTGCAACCTGATCTCAGATGGCTCAGGAATCACCTTCCAGAGTTAGTGATTGGCGATCCTTTGGATAGAGTGAAAACAAGAAGAGCTGCTGCACAAGATGCTATGTTTCCTAGTTTTCTATATCAAATAGAGCCTAAACAAATTGAAGAAGCTCTCAATGATTCCTTCTGGATTGAAGCTATGCAAGAAGAGTTGAATCAATTTGAAAGGAATGAAGAATATGTTCCCATCATACTACCTGATCTCAACTCAGCTGCCAACTCAAGTGCTGTTCAAAATCAGATCACTGATTGTCTAACAGACGAATTACAAACAGCTGACAGACCAGAGACTGTTCAACAGACAACAAATGTTTAACAGACTACTACTGAAACTCCAACAGTAGTGTTGCAAGATCAAAACAGAGGACAACATCCAAACCAGCAACCTGATCTCAGATGGCTCAGGAATCACCCACCAGAGTTAGTGATTGGTGATCCTTTGGATAGAGTGAAAACAAGAAGAGCTGCTGCACAAGATGCTATGTTTGCTAGTTTTCTATATCAAATAGAGCCTAAACAAATTGAAGAAGCTCTAAATGATTCCTTCTGGATTGAAGCTATGCAAGAAGAGTTGAATCAATTTGAAAGGAACGAAGTATGGTACTTAGTTCCTAGACCAAGTCATCAAAGAGTAATTGGCACTAAATGGGTTTTCAGAAATAAGATGAATGAAGATGATATTGTTACCAGAAATAAAGCAAGATTAGTGGCCAAGGGTTATTGTCAAGAAGAAGGAATTGCCTTTGATGAAACATTTGCACCAGTAGCAAGACTTGAAGCAATCAGACTGTTTCTAGCCTATGCTGCTTACAAGAACTTCACTGTCTATCAGATGGATGTGAAGTCTGCATTTCTCAATGGAGAACTGTAAGAAGAAGTATATGTTGAACAACCACCTGTATTTGAAGCTTATCAACAAGAAGACAAGGTGTATCGTCTAAAGAAAGCCCTCTATGGACTGAAACAGGCTCCAAGAGCATGGTATGACACTTTATCTGATTTTCTTTTAATTAAAGGATTTCGCAAAGGTAAAGTTGACAAAACATTGTTTACAATTGAATGGGAGAATCATATATTAATTGTGCAAATATATGTGGACGATATTATTTTTGGTTCAACTAACCAACAGATGTGTGACAAGTTCTCCAAGCTCATGCAGAATAAGTTTGAAATGAGCATGATGGGTGAACTCAATTATTTTCTTGGTCTGCAAGTTAGACAGTTGTCTGATGGTATATTCATCAACCAAGCAAAATACACAAGAGATCTGTTCAAGAAATTTTGTATGGAAACTAGCTCTACTGCTACTGTTCCTATGTCTACAAGTCTTCGTTTGGATAAAGATGAAAATGGCAAATCAGTGGACATGACCAAATACAGAGGCATTATTGGGTCACTGTTATATCTAACAGCAAGTAGACCTTATATCATGTACTCAGTTGGGGTTTGTGCGAGATTTCAATCAAAACCTAAGGAATCTCATCTCTTAGCTGCCAAGAGAATATTGAAATATATTAAGGGCACTCAAGAATTGGGATTATTGTATCCTAGAGAATCTGGATTTGAGCTTATTGGTTATTCAGATTCAGACCTTGCTGGCTGCAAAATTGATAGGAAAAGCACAACATGTGCCTGTCAGTTTTTAGGTAGTCGTCTGATCTCATGGATGAGTAAGAAACAGACTTCAGTTTCTATATCTACTGCTGAAGCTGAGTATATAGCTGCTGGAGCTTGCTGTGCACAGATACTTTGGTTGAAGCATCAACTAGAAGATTACAACATTAAGATCTGTGGAATTCCAATCTACTGTGACAATATTAGTGCAATCTCACTTACTCAGAACACTACAAGTCATTCAAGGACTAAACATATACAGATCAAGCATCACTTCATTAGAGATCATGTGGAAAAATGAAATGTTATGATTGAGTATGTTCATACTGACAATCAGATTGCTGATATTTTCACTAAACCTTTAAGTGAAGTAAGGTTTTCAACTCTAAGTGCTGAACTAGGACTACTTAATTTGGATGCATAAGCTGAGGGGGAACTTATCAGAAGACTGAAGTTCATCAGCTTAGTTATCCATTATTATATTCAAGGATTAACTTTCAACAGACTAGTTAACTTATGAATTCTTAAAGACAGGGGGAACGTGTAAGACTAGTGGTACTTCTGATCTAAAGATGAAATTCGTTAATGACAGTTAGTTGAAGTTACATAATCAGAAGATCTGTTCTTAATTCTTGAAGATTGAAGATTGAAGATTAAATTATCTTGCTGGATTAACAAACAACAGAGGAAGATTACTAGCTATTGGCTTTCTCTAGTAATATCATATAACAGATCACTCTTTCTCTAGTAATATCATATAACAGATCACTCGTCTGTCAGATAAGTTAAACTCTACTCATCTGATACATTATATAAGCATGGTTATAAATTGCATCTTTTCAAACACGCTTTTATAAGTAACAGATAAGTGCCGATTGAGTTTCCCGCCCATCTGACATTAAAATAATCAATTTGAAGTCCGCAATTCTCACCCGCACGATTTAAACCTGTCAGATCAATCTTACGGTTCATGTTTATCACGATAATCAATAACAAAAGAAACGTATAAAATCTGATCTGAACAGACCAGTCGTCTTACGAACACAAAATTCCTAAATTCTCTAACTCTCTAAGCTCTATGTTCTCTAGCTCTCTATTCTCTACAGATTTTCATTACTTAATCTCACAATGGAGGTTGTTGAAGGAAGATATTTGAGTTATGAAAAGTTTTACAAATCTGGCACCGATCTGATGCGAATTATCATGAAGAAAATCAAAGAGGCATCACTAGTACCAGTTCTGGAAGCTCACGATGAGCATGTGTACCTTGAAGTTGTTGATAATTTCTACAGCACCAGAAAAATCAACAAAGAAAGAACCACTATGACTGCCACTGTCGGAGGGAAAAAGATTTGTATCTCAGCTGCTGTGTTAAGTGAAATCTACAAGCTGACTAATGAGGGAGGAGATGTGACAGACCTAGGGTCTGAAAAAGAAGAGGAATTCTGGGAAATTTGTGCTAAGGAAGGGGAGGAGATGACAGGAACTCTGATGAAGACTTAGTTGAAAGATGAGTATCAGAGGTTCGCTGACATCATTGCGAAAGTACTGGACTGCAGTACAAGTTCCTTGGATGGTTACCAAGAAGAAGATACTACACCATGATCAGCATCTACTATGGATTGAAAATAAACTGGGCTGCTCATGTGTTTGATCTTTTGTGTGATAAAAAGGTCAAGTATGCTATTTTATTGAGCCATTTGTTCAAAAGCCTTGGATGTCCAATGGGAGGTGGAAAGAACATCCATGGTGGAAAGGAGTTTAAGTTGTATGAGCCTGTTAGGAGTGTGGGCACTTCTAAAAGAAAAGCCCCTGCCAAAGCTGCTAAGGGCCCTGCCAAGAAGGGAAAGAAGGCTGGACAGACTAGTATGTCTGCTGATCAAACAGCAACCCCTGCTGTTGAAGTTGGATCAGCACAGCCTGAAGTTGTCATTCCTGAAAAGATGATTGATGACTTCACCAAAGAAATTGAGCAAATGGAGACTGGATCATCTCCAGAAAGAACAGATTCTGAGGAAGCTGTTCCTGTTCAAACAAAGAAGAGAATGAGGACAATGAGTGCTGCAAAAGGACCTCCTAAGTCCAAACCTGAATCATCAAAGAGAATTGCCAAGTCTAAGGCAAAAAGAAAGGTGACATTCTCTGAGGAAACAACTGAAACAGTAAGGGAAACACCAGCATCAGCAGAGAGACCTATTATTGATGAACCTTCAGATGAAGCTGCTGTTGAGTCTGCTGGAGACCTTGCTGTTGGAGTGTCTGCTGAGGAAGGAGCTGAACAGCAGACTGGCTCAACAGGTGAATGAGAAACACTCCTTCTGCATCCTACTCATGTTGCTGCAACTCCACTTCAAGTTGTTGAAAGTTCTGAAGCAAAGAAGCAAAGGACTGGTAAGATTGTGATTCCTTATGTCTCTGTTGCTACAAAGAAGAAGCAAGATGAAGCTGAAAGACAAAAGAAAGCTGCAGAAAAGGCTGAGGAGGATCGTCTGAAGAACCTTGAGCTAAAAAGGCTGGAAGAAGAAGCCAGCAAGATGACTCAAGCACAAAGGGATGCTATAGAAGCAGCTAAGTTAGCTGCTGCTATTGAGGCAAGTGCTAAGGACTCTCATGGTCCTAAGCATACTGGAGGCATTGTAATTGGTGAACAGTTAGATCCCACCAAGCCCAAACCAGTTATGCCTACTCCAGCAATACAACCTAAAAGAAGAGAAGAAGTTAAACTGGCTTTGGAGATTGTCAGGGATGACCCTGATGCCTTTGAAGAATTCATCAAAAGGTTGGATGCTGAGAATGAAAGGATTACTCGTCTGACGATGTTCAACAAAGAAAATATCAGATATAATAGATGGAGAGACTATCGTCTGACAAAGAGTAAAGACCAGATTGCAAGCTGGAAGATCTTTGCTGATGAAGAAGCTTGGGTACTAAAGTGGCTTGAGACAGGTTCTATCACTCAAGCACTAGAATCAGAGTTCTTCTTGGACAAGTTGAGACTGAGGATCAAGTTGTGAAAGCTGAAGCAAAGAAAATCTATGAATCTGTTCCTGAGGAGTTTGCTGAAGATGAGGACCTCAAGGAAAGATCCATTAAGCTGGCTGTTTCCCAGACAATGGAAACATGGGCCAAGAAGACTAGAAAGATGAAGGGGCAACCAAGCACTATGATCCCCCTTCCTAGTCTGAAGCAGATTGTCTGTGGCACTAACATTAGGCCATATGAAGAATTACTAGAAGATCCTATCTCACCTTCTGTTCCTATTGATGATCTAACTTGGATTACTCACAGGACTGCTTTGGATGAAGCTGGCACAAGGCGCACCATTATAAATGTCAAGAAAATCCAAGCACCCCCTGCTGACCAAGACAAGGAGAAGGAAGTTTCTTCTGATCCTGCAGATCAAAACAAAGAAAAAGAGGGCACTGCTGACCCTGCTGATCAGGACAAGGAAAAGGAGAAGGAAAATAACTCTGCTCTGGTAAATCAAGAAAAAGATAAGGATGATACCTCGGAGCCAGCTGATAAGGAGAAGGAAAGCACTCCAAATCAAGCTGATCAGATTACAGAAAAGGAGGATTCTGCTGAACAAAATGATCAGACTAAGGAGAAGGAAAGCACTCCTAGTCAAGATGATAAGACCAAGGAAGATGAGCCTGGTTCTAGTCCAGTAGATCAAACAACTGAAGAAACAACTCAAGTAGCAGATCAGATTGCTGAAGAGGCAGCTCTTGCCTTACCTCCTACTACATCCAAAGTTGCTTCTACCTCTCAGAACTTACAACAAACATCTTTGTTGGATTGAATTCAGCAAATGATATCAAACTCAATGAAGGAGATGGAAGAGAAGTTAACTGCCAATCTGTTGACTGTTGTAAGTCAACCAACTCAGAAAGATGCTGTTGTTCCAACCGATCTGATAGAAGATACTGCTCAGAATGTTAAGTCCATCTGTCAAGATATGGACATACTCAGAAAAAGGACTCAGAGCACTGCTGCTGGTTGGAGACAGATTGAAGAAACAGTTGAGATGGCCATTCATGCTGAGGATGAAACAATGCAAAATATGATGAAGGACTTCAAGGCATCTGCTGATTGGATTCTGGGAACTCAAATTCAGTTAGGTGACCAAGGAGAAACTGTCCTAAACAGAATGAAGACATTTGAGGCTAATCAACTTAGACAACAAGCTCAACTGGATGCTCTAGAAGAAAACATCAAGCTTCTCTGTGACTCACTTCAGATCACACCAATCTTGCCACAATATCCAATCTACCCTGCTGATGATGACAAAAAGGGGGAATATAGGTTACTTATGGAAGATGAGGTACCTTGTGATGAAGAAAATAATGCTGAAGTAGAAGGAACTGAAGTGTTGGAATAATCTGCTGATAATGAGAAGTCTGATGAAGATAATGAAGGCACAAGCAGACCAACAGATGAGAAGATCACAGAAGAAGAAAATGAAGCTGATGAAACTGAAGCTGAAGCAAAAGCTAAGTCTGACAAAGAGATAGCTGCTGCTAAGGACTCAGCTGAAGAACAACTTGACCCTGATGTTAAACAGAAGAAACAGAAGAAGATGGAGTCTGACAAAGAGCTAGATAGCTGCTGCTAAGGACTCAGCTGAAGAACAGCTTGACCCTGATGTTAAACAGAAGAAGATGGAGCTGTTGAAACAAAAATTCTCTAAGGAATTGGAAGCTGAGACTTCCAAACCTGTTGAAGAAGAAGAAGAAGAAGACAAGGAAGCACAAGACAAGACAGTAGACTAGTTTAAACTAGGTTACTTATGTTGAAATCCTTGTAATTTTTTTTTTGCATATCTCATCTGAACAGACTTGAAATATGTAATACTTTTCAAATCTATAAAATGTTCAAGTTTGACTCCAACAGATTATTTCTATCTCAGAAATTTTTGAGGATCAAAACTTTAGTTTAGGTACAGGTACTTAGCTGAAGTTTTGTCATCATCAAAAAGGGGGAAATTGTTGGATGAAGATGAAGATAAAGTGCAAAGAAGTGAAGAAAATAAGGGATGGTTTTGATGATTTCCAAAACGTCAAAATCAGCTAAGTATGGAAAGCTTAGTTCCCTTAGAAGAATTTTGAACAAGTAAAAGAAGACATCAGAAGAGTTCAAAGTTCATAATAGCCCAAAAGACTACTGATCTCGTGCTGAAACAACAATCAGAAGGGTAGACCATCAGCTGACTCAAATCAGATTAGTTCAGTATTTGATCAGTAGAGTATCTATCAGCAGAGTTGCTTCGATCAGCAGAGTAGAAGAGATCAAGAGATTAGTCTAACGGTAATAAATGCACTTGGTGTAATAAATGCTGCAAGAGAAGGGTAGTAATGGCAAATGATTGAAGAAAACTCTCGGATCAGCAGAGTGCATTTAATGCTGCTACAGGAAAGTACAGCAGAGAAAGGACTGTAGCAGGGAGCCGTTTGAATCGGGCTAAAGCTATGTATTTGAGATTTGATTTCCTTCAACGGTCATATTTTCAAATCCAAGTATAAATAGAGCTGATTTCGAAGAGAGACACACACAACAACAATCTGAGATTTCGTTTTTGAAGCAGAAATTTTCTAAGTCTCAAGAAGCTCGAACAGCTCACTCGTCTGGTGGAAGTCATCTGTTGACAGAAACCCAGTTGAAGAAAACAGAAAAATACAATCTGAGTGAATTTGTATTAGCTGAGTGTTGTGAGAAGTTTAAATCCGTCTGTGTGAGTGATTTAACTTCAGAGGATAGGTTTTCTTTGTGATTTCCTATTGCGAGCTTATAGCCTTTTTATTTGTTGTCTAGGTATAAGTGGAGACATATTGTAAACTTTGTGTTTATAGTATAACCCAGAATCTAAGTGATCTGGAAGAGTGGACTAAATGATTTTTATCCATATAACCACTATAAAAATTCTTTGTGTTATTCTTGCATTTAAAGTTTTCTTGCATATTTTGAAATTGCATAAGTTTACACTTTGAATTATCAAAAGATTTTATAAGGAGTTTCGAAACTGGGGATAAAATCTTTTTAAGGACTTAGTCTACTTGTGAAAAACACTTTCAAACATCCGCTGCAAGTATATTCTTGATAAAACTGTTTTGCTGAAAAACAACTAAGTAACTGTAAGAAGAGTGGTCACTCTGCTGTTCAAGATTTGTTCACGATCAGCATAGTCATCTGTTCTTCATCAGCTTAGTCTGCTGACAGAAGACTGAAAAGTTTTTAAGTTCAAAAATTTTCAGAGGTCTATTCACCCCCCCCCTCTAGACCTCATCTGACCACTTGGGACCAACACTTTGCACGACCTAGTATTAAAGATTTATGTCTAATCGACAAAGGTATAATACCTATCCCGTCAACAATCCCTCAACTTGGAGTATACACCAAGATAGTCATTCACATCAAGTCCAGCAAAGTCCTTTCATTCATCGTAAGGAAAACCCTAATCAAGATGCGTAAGCACAAGCCATACGATGAAGGAAAGAAATATGCAAGGCTTAACAAGAAGGAGATTAACTCATCTCAAGAATATCTGCAAAACGATCCTAGAGAATATAATGAAGTTTTAAATCTATACAGATAGCTTTTTATAAGCTTTATGCTTCGAGGCCATAATGACAAGAAGTTGAAACGTTACTTAGCATCAACTTAGAAGGTGACCCTTCAAATACTCAAAGGCTGATGTCTACTCGACAAAGTTAGAGGTCAGCTGAAGCATATACACCATACTGTTGCAATTATACAAAAATGGTGTGGAAATAATATTCCTTACAATAGAAACAAGTCTTCTCCTACTTAAATAAAAAAAAAAAAAAAAAAAAAAGCCAGCTAAGCAGTTAAGGCTGGTCGGAACCGGAAGGCCTGCTCGATGAGATGCTCCTAGGGGTCGGGGTGCCCAAAAATGTCACCAGCTCTTCCTGGCATTTCTGATAACCTTGATCATAACCTTCGTCAAAGACACCTCGTCGAGACTCCTCCAGATTAGCATTCAGCCGAGAAAGATCATCTCTCTCCTTCTGAAGAGCCAAATTTTCTTCACGTAACTTCTTAACGTCGTCATTAAGAAGCTCGTTCTAAGTAGAGAGTACTTTGGCTTTAGCCGCCTCTGCTTCCATCCGATTTCTCATGTTCTCTTTGCTAAACCAAATCTCATCGTTCTGAACGCCTAACTGTGAAGCAAAATAGTTCCCTTGGAGGAATAAAATGTGTAATCAATGAACAATTCAAGAAATAAAGAAGGGTAAAAATAAATAAATACCTGCTCAAGAAGTTTGAAGAGAGATTGAAAAAGATTAAAGTTTGAAACATCCTCGTATCTTTTCAACACGCCAGGCAGAATGGTACTAAGACCAAGGTTCCATGACAACACATCGGGTTCACAGGAACCAGGAAGAATGGAATCAAGTGGAATTTTATCGTGGCGAGGAGTTTCAAACCCTGTGATGTCACAAACTTGCTCTTTAACACATCGTTCATCCAACCGGATTGGGGAATCCCTCGCATTGGGACTCACGAGAACTTTCTTCCCCGAAACAGAATATCGAACTACTCGTTCAGACCCTTGTTCGGTCCGACCTCGGGAAGAAGTCCCGACATCAGCCGAATTAGCCATCGTAGTTGTATCAGTAAACAGGAAATCTGTGAAACCTTGTGCAATAGACTGCGCCCTGGAACTCTCCAAAGATGCATCTAAAAGTGGAACACTGCTAACTGGCCTAACAGTATTATCTGCTTGACTTGGATCGAAGACAACAGTGGAATCAGAAATAGTGGTGTTAAGATGAACATGACCCTGGAGATCATGCCCGAAAGAGGGAACGGAGTTCGGAATAACAATATCGACAGATCGTTCATTTAAAGACATATCCCCAAAAGCGATTCGCCCTGGAGAAGGTCTTCTCTGAAGATCCACGTAAAAAGAGGGGTTTGATTAAAAACCTTGTTGGAGTATGGTGGCATCACCCACGCCACTCACTCCGCTGGGAGAAGCAGTAGAAGCATGCGCTCCCGAGCAGACAGGTGCTCGAGCTTCCGAAGGGTTAGAAGAAGGCCCCTCATTTTGGGACCTCTTAGATCTGGGGTTTCTGGGTTGGTCGCGCGAAGAGCATTTCGAAGTGTTGGAAAATAGGGAACTCATTCTCGAGAAATCTAAGAGATGAGGGAAATATCGAGGAGAGTAAGCGAACTACTCGGGAGAATATTTTATCTAAGTGGGGACGCGCGGTAAAATAGCGAAGAACTTTTTACCTCAGTATTTATACTAAAGGAAAAGACGCGATGGACTCTGCAAGAGGCGCGAAATGATTTGTTCAGGATTCTAAACAATTACTCGCGTTTGGATGTGTTAAAACACAATAGAGTCGTTCAGATAAAGACTTATGTCTAAATATGTTAAATAAATAACGAAGTAAAACCATAAAAGCTGAATATGAATCGTCTCAGTACAAGGGAGAATAATGTAAAATTACAAAGTATACAATGACGATTACTCTTCCTAACTATTTTCCTCGCCAGCCTCCCGGATTTGCTGGTCGCCTTGATCTTGAGTCTGCTGGTCGACATTATTCCCATGCTCAGGGACAGTTTCCTCCTCTTTCTGGTCGCTTAAATTATCATCCCGCGCAGGATTAACGTCAGGAGGAGGGACGGGCAAAGGCACTCCGAACTCCTTTACCAAATGAGCCAGAGGGAGATGCTTGTAGTCCACGGTCTGAACATCAGTAGAGGAACACTTCCGACCATTCCGATCAAGGCTGACATGAATAGTACTAAAATTCTCCTCTCTGCGATCCTCGATCAAACCCAAGGTGACCATTTGATGAACTGCTTTCTTAAAAGTTTTCTCCAGGAGTGGGCCCACCTTTTGATAAACCAAAGCAGTATGGACCAGAGAGCTGAGGAATTCTCGAATAACCTTTTCCCTGGGGCTTTTGCCAGAACGATCGACCAAACCATCAAGGTTAAGTTTTCCCTCCTGCTCATCAAGAGAAGCTTGAAGATGAGTAACCTGTGATTCGAGCTCACTGATACGAGTAGCATGCTGAACTTGATGGTCCTCGAGATCCTAGGCCAATCGATCAGCTCGCTCTTGAGCACGAGTTGCTTCCAAAACACTGTTTATTATATGGGGGTTGTTTGTCTCCAAATCCTGATCGCCACCGACTCAAGAAGGTTGAGAAGAAGAAGTGGAAGGTCCAGCACTGGTCAAACCTTGTTCTAAATCAGCCACCATCTGAAGAAGAACTTTATTCTTCTCTTCCAAAGATTCACATTGTTGCCTTACAAGGGCCGATTCGTAGATAGAAGACAACATACTGGTACCAGCCTGGAATTTCAAATGAGCAATAGATTAGGTAAAGCCTTGTCAAATGAAGAAAATAAGGAAGAATGCCGGAGAAATGA
This sequence comes from Penstemon barbatus, assembly GCA_003313485.2. Classification (NCBI taxonomy): domain Eukaryota; kingdom Viridiplantae; phylum Streptophyta; class Magnoliopsida; order Lamiales; family Plantaginaceae; genus Penstemon; species Penstemon barbatus. The sequence continues at coordinate 47,712,256 of CM064879.1, read as the reverse complement.
TTTGTCTTATCCTACTCTGACATAAGAATGGGAAGCTTTCTCCAATTTATCCAACAAATATTTCCCAAGCAGTCTCTGGATGTCCCGCGTAAAAATAGAAGAGAGGAGAATTCGTGTAGCCTTATCCGCAGCACTCTCCTTCTCATCGCTGACCAGAGAATCACGAATGGAATAACCCGCTGCTCTCTTCCCTACAAGATGATCCTCAATCATCTCAACCAGCGTGGCTTTGGGATGCGGCTCACCCAGCGAGGTGAGATCCTGACCTGAACGATCGTAGACCTATTTTTTCCTTTTCGCCACAGGGCTAGATGAGTTTGGAATCGACCACGATCGGCAGCCACGAATACCAAGAGAGGATCTAAGCTGCAGGGGAGGATATCCCTGCCCGGTCCTAGTAGTGGATGTGGAAGCCAAAATTTGAGAAGAAGAGGGCTCATTTGGGACCTCTTGAGAGAATTCTTGAGTCTCTTCTCTGTTATCATCAGAATCAAGCTCTTGATCTAATTTCCTTTTTCGAGAAAGTCGTTGCTCTATCGGTTGGTTCTCTGCCATTTTGGTAGATTTGGATAGAACCATTTTTCCTTTTTTTGGAATGCCTGGAATTTTCAACCATAGTAGCTACAGAAGAAACAAAGATGGTTACAAATATTAATAGATAGAAGGTAATTGAAGTACATGGCAAGAAATAAAGAAACTTACCAAGTGATTGAGAAGGAGTAGAAATGGGGTAAGTATGAGAACTTAGGCCAGCCTTACGAAGAAAGGCCTCTTCAATAAGGACAACACATTGATACTTGTCCAAACGCATCTCCCCTATCATTGTCAGCAAGCTGTGGTCGTCAGGGATCATTTGGCCATCGACGGAGTGACCACCAAATGTCCATTTAGAACCATGGTCCCAAGTAAATGGCTCTCTCGGCCCGTCAGCTAAAATTCTATGAGTCGGAGGACGAAGAAAGAAAAAGTGGAATTTTCAGTCAGAGTTACTGGAAACGGGTGAGTCGAAAATCTAAAGACCAGATATTTGGCTCGTAAAGAAGTAACCATGGTTCGAAGAGCTGGAAATATTAAAATGAAATAATTGACAAAAATTGCGAAAAGAAGGTTGAAGACCTTGGGAATCATCGACACAGAAAAAGAAACAACGAATGCTACAAAATTAGGAACCAGTTGGGTTAAAGAAACGGTGAAGATTTTTAATATCTCTAAGAACAAAGGAGATAAAGGGAGTCTGAGGCCATGATTGATTTAACCGGATTTCGTCGGGTAGGATTAGATCAGTAAATAGGTGTTATTAAGGATTCTCAATTAATACAATTCAAAGGGCCCTGTTACTTTATTCCGGATGGATCAATCTCAAGGAAGAACAATTAGATGGAACAATTAGTAATAAAGAAAATCAATGAATATAATAGTATAGCAAAAGCTTTTCTATTCAATAATCTTAGGCTCTGCTTGTCATGCAGGCGTAAACTCAATATGTATGAACCTACGTAATACAATGATTAACTAGGTATTTATATCACAATTAACCTAGCTTTACAAGGAAACATAATTCTAATAGGACTCGGCCCAATTGTCATTCTTGAGTCCGGATTGTAGCCTGCTCGCTGTGGAGAGTCGTATTCTATCGGTTCGATAGATGTTCCCGAGCGGGCTTGTTTGGTCGAATCGATCTATATGTTACTTGGTCGATCTGAAGATTCTTAAGGGGTGCGAAATAGCCCCCATCAGTACTCCCTCACTTCTTCGAGCGCATATGCAATAGAAGCTCGTAGAAGTAGAAGGTTAATTTCGACTGTACCCTCTATGAGTTGTGCCTCGTTAAAAACCTTACTCAAGAAAAAACCCTGTGGGAAAAAAATCCTAAGTAAGGAAAAGAGTGCTACTCCTCATAGATAGTCCTTTTCTTGTTTCCAATTAGGAACTGCTACGTGCCTATTTAGGGAAGCATTTCACTTTTTCCTTTTGGCGGGAATGTGATCAGCCATGAGAAGTTCGAAACGTCTTTTCACCTCTCACTATAAATAGGTGACTTGTCATATTAGCCACTTTTTACTTTGTACTACCTTTACTCTCGCAGTCATTTTCTTGCTCAGTCATTTATTCTTTCAAAACTGCCTCTAGCGACTTGTATTCTTCGAGGATTCATCTGAAATGGCTTTGATAACGCCGTGAAAACGTCGTTATTACCTATCTCTTTAAGCCCAAAACATATTGTTTTGATCCGAGTTTATGTGTGTCTTCGCGTGTTTCGTTTCTTTTGTGCTTTTGGCCCCTTTGTTTGGCCTTTGTTCGTCTTTTGTGTTTTTGTTCTCGTATTGATCGTTTTCTCCGTGGTTTGTAGGTATTAACATCATAGAGAGATTCGGAGTTGCGTATCAATGATACGAGTCGCTCTACCAACCCCGCGAGTCAAGCATGAGCTTCAAAGGAAATAGAACCCGAAGTAAATCGTACAAGAACGTAGATAGCTGCTGACTAGAACATGCATAAATATTTCATGGATGATCCAAATGAGCTGAATTTTGGATATGTCATAGATGAGTGAGTTAGCTACGCTACGGACTTTACGGATCCAGATTCGGAGTTTGGAATCAAAAGATATGCTGCTCAGAAGAAAGTGTGGCGGAGCAGAAAATCTGCAGAGAGCTTACTGCCTGAGCTCGCGGCCGCGAGCTCAGGGCTCGCGGCCGCGAGACCTGCTGCCAGAAAAGCTGCGTATTTTGAAGGTGTTTTATGTCCTTTGCCTTTTTCCCTCCCACTTGTAATTCCAACTTCTTTTGGGGAATTTTTGGCCTTAGTTGCCTTGTTTTGGAGGGTAACTTAGGCATGGAAAGTTGGTAGTTTTGCTAGGTTAGGAGTTAAAGGTGGAATCATTCCACAACTTCATACTCCAACTTTACATCTTGCCTCCTTTGAAGAAAAGAGAAGGGTTTGCACTTTGGAAAGAAGAACTCTCACTTGGACTCCCTATTGAAGATAAAAAGGCTTGAGGGAGAAGTTGTTGAAGACCTCTTCACTAAGCTTATTCTAAACTCTTTTACTTTGTTCATTTATATTGATGTCTTTTAATGTAATGAATGATATATTATTGTTATGAGTGGGTAATCTCATTTATTCTATGTTTTTATTGATCCTATGTTTGGTTCTTGATTCTTGATTAAATGATGAGTTAATGGTTGTTGCTATGCTTGTATACAAGTGTTTGTTAAACTAGTTTGAGCTTTTGTCAACTTGTGGTTAGGCCAACCATAGGATGAAATGGATTGATCTTTAATTGCTAGACATAGTTGATTAATGATTAGATTATAAAACTAGGTTGTGATTTGATTTTAGGATAGAAATATACCTAGGTTATTTCATGTTCTAATAAGGTTTGGGAATTAAAGCATCACTTAGGCTTAATCCTTTTAGACATAAATTGGATTAGTCTACTTTGGTAGGTTTGTACGATATCGAAATATACGTATGAATAAATTATGAAACCTTGAACAACAAACATGAGTGTGGTTGTCAATCGTTGATTCGTTTGTCTTGAATTGAACTAGGTGACGTAAAATCGTAGAAGCCTTTACATATATTAAGTGTTAGTTTCCTTAGTCGCCTTAATTGAGTTGTAGTATCAAAACCACCATCACCTCACCAAACTCAACTTACAAATCTAAGTCGAAGTAACAAGATGTTAGTTGGTAATTAATTGAACAATTCCTCATGGGTTCGACACTCATTTATCACTTTATTACTTGTAACGACCGTATACTTGCGCGTTTACGTACTCGTATTTGGAGCGTAACAAGTTTTTGGCGCCGTTGCCGGGGAGTTGTAACGATTGTTTGCCAATTTATATTCTTGTATATCTTAACTTGGATTTGCTATTTACGTTGTGATCTTTGTCTTCCTAGGTACGATGGCCTACAATGATTGCTATCCAAGGTCAATCGAGGGACGATCACTTTGTTATTGTATGCATTGCATGGGGGAGAGCACAATCGCCGGTTGCCCAATGAGTCCAACTCATTTTCAATATGAGAATTCATACATGGGTAATCATTATGAGCCGAATCCCACTTACAATAGCTACAATATCAAATGGGGAGATAACCCGTATTATCCAAGGAACAATGAGTGGGGAGGTGGACCACACCCGGATATGATGATGACTACCCCATTCATCCAACCGAACTATCATGAATATTCTCAACCTCCGGTGGAAGCACAATCATCTTTGGAAGAAGCATTCACTAAGTTCATAGAGCACACCACCAAATACATGGTTAACAACGATTCTAAGTTGGAAGATGTTTCCAAACAGTTGCAAGAAGACTCGGAGACATTAAGGGATCTTCAAACACAAATGGAGAAAATCTCACAAGCCTTAAGCATAAGACCTCCGGGAGCTTTGCCGAGTACAATTGAATCAGTTGCTCCTAATGAAAGCTTTAATGAACCGAGTGAAATGTTAGAAACAAATGGGCTTCCTACTAGAAATGAAGATCAAGGTGGATCGAAAGAGCTTGCGAGGGAAGAAAAATTCATCATGGATGAAGAGTTTGATCAAAAGTTCATCAAATGTTCTTATGTGGACTTGATTATTCCCAAAGAAGACAAGTGGATCCACCCGAGCAAAGCGACATGGATAATTATGGGTAAAGATTATAAGAGATTTGAACCGGGAGATAAAAGATTTCGATTTGATATGTGGTTCAAATCCGTCCCAAAAGACCGTACAATGAAAATATTAAGGCGTGGGACGAATTCAAAAGCAAAGAGACCGGGGCTCATACTTGATCCCGATAGGATCCTATTCGATTATTGGCCACCCTAAAAGAAAAGAGAAGTATCCAAGTCGAGCTCACGACTATAAACAAGCGCTTCTCGGGTGGCAACCCGAGCCTATTGTTTTTTTCTTTTGTTGTTGTGTGTTTGTGTTTTGTGTCGTTTTTGTTTTCGTTTTTGTTTTCGCGTGTTGTGTTGTAGGTAAATGAGGGCACGGTAAAGATCAGGATTGACAAGCATAATTCGAGCGAGGTCAAGCGAACGAACCTTGGATTGCGACCTTTACTAAGGTGAGAAGTTGTTTTAAGCTTTCAAAAAAAATAAAAAATAAATAAAAAAAAATAAAAAAAAAATATTTAAAATCTTCAACTCCCTCGCTTCTCAAGACTAACTCACTCTTTCAAACATAACATCTTCCAAACTCTCTTGCAAATTCTCTCTCTCACGATCCCTCAAGCTAACTCGCTCAATAATCTTCCAAACTTCCACAAATCCATCTCTCCTCACTCCAAAATACTCCAATTTCCCCCATAATCCACCAAAACCCGAAATTCAACACAAGGGTTCGAAAAAGTCGAAATTCGTCAAGCTCAATTGAATTTGTACATCAAGAGGTAAGTATGGCTAAACTCCTTAGTATTGCTTGATGGTATTGGTTGTTTGGTGTTGAAAAATTTTGGGTGGAAGTTCTAGTAAAAGTAGTAGAAAAGTAGTAATTTTGGGTGTGCACGAAAGGTGTTCGTTAAATTGCTTGTGAGAGTAATTTTGCCAACCTTGCTAGTTTTGATTGTGGAGTTGCCGGGGTATTGGTTTATTGAGGTTGTGTAGTTGCAACATAAGTTTGGGGGAATTTTGCGCATTTGAACTCAAAAGGGAAGAGTACGGGAAGGCAATGGAGCGTGCCCTCAATGCACGAAACCACCGAAGACGGGAGCAACCACGGGAAGCATACATAAAGGGACGTTGTATTTAAATTTACGCAGTCCCGTCGGTTTAAATTGAGCTTACAATGTTTTAATTATATTCTCGTCTTGTATTGGTTTTGTTACTAAATCTTGTGAGATAATGGCATGTTTACGTGTTTTAATGTATAACGTTTGCTCGTTGGACTTAATTAGAGCCGTGCTCGCTCATTTATCGTTTTGTTTTGTTTTGTTTTGCTTGTGTTTTTGTTGTGTTCTTGTTTTTGTCGTGTCGTACCTTATTCCGTCATTCTCAATTCACACAATGGGGACATTGTGCATTTTAAGTTTGGGGGAGTAAGGTCGCGCTTGTTGCATGCTAGGTCGACCCGCCAAAATTTTTCAAATTCTTATTATTATTTGAACATGCTCTACAAAGTTCAAAGCACATTGGCTAAGGTTAGGTAATATTTAAAGTGGATAACGAACTTTAGCGATAATAGGTTGTAGGACTCCTTTTGCTTAACTTAGAATCCCTCCAATCCATAGCTTGGAATCTAAATGTAAAAAGAGCATAAATGGCCTAAGTTTGGGGAAGTAAACCCTTTTCGAGAATGAAAAACCTTTGAACACCTAACTCTTAAAAGAAATGAGTAGAGAAGTTGCTAAAATGTACGCACTTCTATGAGAGAAAAGAAAGGCTAAGCCTTCAATTGATAATACTCATTGATCATTTTTGGTAATTGCTCTATCTCATTGTTTTAGTGCAAAAGTTGTAATAAAAGAAAAGAGTGTGGTGCTAGTAGTCCACAAAGGCAAAATTGCATCAAGTTCGCCATTAGTGTTAATATCGTACTGTAATATTCTTGTAAAGCACAAAGTGCCTTGTCTCATTGTAAAAACAAGTGTGGTGGGAAAAGAGTTAGGAGCTAAAATCGTCAATTAATTCAAGAATAGGGAAAACACTCTTAAATTACCTATAACTTAGTCCCGTGAAGTGATTTGAGCATTAAGTTTGTAATCTACGGTAAGGAAAGATTCTTTGTTAAACATTAGAAGTCCATGAAAATAGAACCGATGATTTTGACCTATCGGAAATTATTCACCTAAGATAGAATCTAGCCGAAGCCATCACACACACACGTGGAGCTTGTTTAAAGAATAATTTGAAAGTGCTAAGTTTTAGCATTTCGATCTTAAGTATGCTTGTTTTGTTCTTGTTTTGTTTTCTTTGCTCGAGGACGAGCAAATGTTTAAGTTTGGGGGTGTTGATAACGCCGTGAAAACGTCGTTATTACCTATCTCTTTAAGCCCAAAACATATTGTTTTGATCCGAGTTTATGTGTGTCTTCGCGTGTTTCGTTTCTTTTGTGCTTTTGGCCCCTTTGTTTGGCCTTTGTTCGTCTTTTGTGTTTTTGTTCTCGTATTGATCGTTTTCTCCGTGGTTTGTAGGTATTAACATCATAGAGAGATTCGGAGTTGCGTATCAATGATACGAGTCGCTCTACCAACCCCGCGAGTCAAGCATGAGCTTCAAAGGAAATAGAACCCGAAGTAAATCGTACAAGAACGTAGATAGCTGCTCACTAGAACATGCATAAATATTTCATGGATGATCCAAATGAGCTGAATTTTTGATATGTCATAGATGAGTGAGTTGGCTACGCTACGGACTTTACGGATCCGGATTCGGAGTTCGGAATCAAAAGATATGCTGCTCAGAAGAAAGTGTGGCGGAGCAGAAAATCTGCAGAGAGCTTACTGCCTGAGCTCGCGGCCGCGAGCTCAGGGCTCGCGGCCGCGAGACCTGCTGCCAGAAAAGCTGCGTATTTTGAAGGTGTTTTATGTCCTTTGCCTTTTTCCCTCCCACTTGTAATTCCAACTTCTTTTGGGGACTTTTTGGCCTTAGTTGCCTTGTTTTGGAGGGTAACTTAGGCATGGAAAGTTGGTAGTTTTGCTAGGTTAGGAGTTAAAGGTGGAATCATTCCACAACTTCATACTCCAACTTTACATCTTGCCTCCTTTGAAGAAAAGAGAAGGGTTTGCACTTTGGAAAGAAGAACTCTCACTTGGACTCCCTATTGAAGATAAAAAGGCTTGAGGGAGAAGTTGTTGAAGACCTCTTCACTAAGCTTACTCTAAACTCTTTTACTTTGTTCATTTATATTGATGTCTTTTAATGTAATGAATGATATATTATTGTTATGAGTGGGTAATCTCATTTATTCTGTGTTTTTATTGATCCTATGTTTGGTTCTTGATTCTTGATTAAATGATGAGTTAATGGTTGTTGCTATGCTTGTATACAAGTGTTTGTTAAACTAGTTTGAGCTTTTGTCAACTTGTGGTTAGGCCAACCATAGGATGAAATGGATTGATCTTTAATTGCTAGACATAGTTGATTAATGATTAGATTATAAAACTAGGTTGTGATTTGATTTTAGGATAGAAATATACCTAGGTTATTTCATGTTCTAATAAGGTTTGGGAATTAAAGCATCACTTAGGCTTAATCCTTTTAGACATAAATTGGATTAGTCTACTTTGGTAGGTTTGTACGATATCGAAAGATACGTATGAATAAATTATGAAACCTTGAACAACAAACATGAGTGTGGTTGTCAATCGTTGATTCGTTTGTCTTGAATTGAACTAGGTGACGTAAAATCGTAGAAGCCTTTACATATATTAAGTGTTAGTTTCCTTAGTCGCCTTAATTGAGTTGTAGTATCAAAACCACCATCACCTCACCAAACTCAACTTACAAATCTAAGTCGAAGTAACAAGATGTTAGTTGGTAATTAATTGAACAATTCCTCGTGGGTTCGACACTCATTTATCACTTTATTACTTGTAACGACCGTATACTTGCGTGTTTACGTACTCGTATTTGGAGCGTAACAGGCTTCAATTTCAAGAAAATATTCCTCGTCTTCAAAGGAAAGAATCACTCCTATAATTGAGGAGGCAAATCATTCTAATCCTTCGAGCGAGCAGATTGGAGTTTCAGAATTCATTGTTCCTTCTGAAGACACCTTTAAGGTACAAATTCTCTCTGATACGGACGTCGCTACCCGAACTAAGAAAAGCAAAGGTACAGCTCCTCAGATTTCTGAACCGATTGAGGATCTTGCTTGTGCTTATACTGCGGAGACTTTCTCTGAGGTCGTAAGCAATTATGCCAAATATTTTCCGGAAGGTTCGGAGATAATTCTCCCTTCTTCTTGTGATAGGGTTACATAACCGCCGGAGGGATGTCGAGCCTTTTACACTACCCACTTTAATAGTGGTCTGCGTCTTCCGTTGTCTGCTCTCTTTCTTGATATTTTAAAAATATTCAGTGTGTCCTTGACTCAATTAGTCCCTAATTCCGTGGCCTTCGTGGTTTGTTTTTCCGTTTTGATGATAGCGAAAGGATTTCAACCCTCCTTTCGTAATTTTACACAATTATTTCGTTTCAACATTTCTAGTTCCTCCAATCACGGATATTTCTTTGCTAGCCAAAAGCCTAGTCGCGCAATCTTTGACTCCCCAGTTTCTAGCAACCCTTCCTAGAAATCTCATTTTTTCTTCGTCCGTCCACCACCTCATCATCGTTTGGCCGATGGCTCGACTACGCCCTTTTCTTGGGATCATGACTCCAAATGGGTTTACGGAGGTCGCCTGCCGACTGGTGAACTTATTCCTGACGATGCTCAGTTCCTTGGTGAAATCCAGGCTATGTGTGCCAACAAATATCAGAGTGCTTTTCTTATTGGAGAAGCTTTCCTTCGCAAAGCGGGATTGATTGCTCATGTTTTTCAAATTACTTCGTCACCCGATTCACTGGGTACGCTTTTATAGTATTACGATGATCCCTTTTCTGCTGAAGGTCTGACTTTTACCGTGTTTCTTTTTCAGCTCGTATGGTAGAAAATTCCCGACATTCTTCAAAGGGAAAAATGGTGTTGTCTAAATCAACCAAAACCATAGAGAATGTTCCTATCGAGCAGAGAGCGTCTCGAAAGAGAAAACTGGAGTTGAGTCATGACTCTGAGGAGAATAGAGAGGAATCTCCTGATTCTTCTCAAGAATCCCCTATTCGCCAGGGGACAGGGTCCGGTTATCCCCCCCTCCAGCTAAGGACATCTTTGGGTATACGCGGATGTCGCAGCTGGTTGATGCCTCATACTAATGATAATCCAGTGGAGAGAAAGAAGAGTTATTATGGTCGTTCTGATAACGATCTTTCTTTACTTGGCGAGAATCATCCAAAACCCACATTGGTCGAGATGATCGAGGATCATTTAGAGGGAAAAAGAGCAGCTGGCTATCTTGAGAATGATTCTTTAATTCACGACGAAAGCGAAAACGCAGTAGATAAAGCAACTCGTGTTCTTTTGTCCGGCGTTTTTACTCGTGATAGGAATAAGCTTCTTCGGAAGGATCCTTTAGAGAAATTTCAGCGAGCTTCTCTTTATGCTGAAAAGGTGACCTCCTTTTAAGTGTGCTTGTAGAGTAATTTTCTTCGAAGAATATTTTGGTTTGCAAATTCATTTCTTTTTATCCCTTTTCCTTTTTTCAGACTAAGACTTGTCTGGCTTCATATGCCTATGAAACAACTCTCTGGAAACAACAGTGTGAGTTTTTGGATGAGAAATATAAAACTTTAGTTCAGAAGATTTCTGGTTCAGAAGCTGGTCCTTCAATGACTTCTTCTCTTGCGGGCGAAAAGACTCGTGCTATGGAAACAAATGACCCGGATATTATAGACAGGGTTCTGGAGACCTCTCATGCTCAAGAACAAGCTATTCAATTAGCTAAAAAGTTGGAAGAGTATCAATTTCAGAGCACTGCTCTTATTAGCGAGCTGGAATCTCAAGTATCAAGTCTTCAGGCTTCTTTAGAGGAGTATGAGAGGGACATTCTCCTTAGTGGGCTTAGGGATCGTTATGGCCGGAATCCTGATGAAAAAGTGACTCGTGAATTCCTCAGTTCTCCGTTCATACAGCGTTGGTATATCAAATGGTCGGCCCTCTCCTGGTGATCTTACGCATTTTCGTTTACTCGATCAAAGTGATGTGAAGTGATGTGTAAATGCTGGTAACGGGGAAAAAGATCATTAGTATTGTATTCGGAATAATTGAGTACAAATTACAAGTATTGAGAGTCCTATCCGAGCATTATAGGATGCCGTACAAGCTAGAGGGAGAAATACACATAAAACAGCCTATACTATTCTTCCTAAGTAGTTCCGAGCAGCAGCCTCGGAGGAAGAGCACCTGGGAAGTTGTGTGTCGTCATAAATGCTAGGGGTATTTATAGCTGAGAAGATGGGATTTCTGACACACTTGCAAGAGTACTTTTCTGGCCCGCTGGCTTGGGCCTGGGCTCGGCCCAACAGTAACCATCGACCTTGGATTCTCTTTATTGGCTCGGAACAGATCACTACATACCCCGGCTCGGTTCGGCACTTTCGGGGACGGAAACTTGTGTTGTTCGATCCACATCGAGCTAGCAAGAATAGGGAATCCAAATTACCCCTCATCAATACTCCCCCACTTCTCGAGCGTAAAGTGGAGCTTAAGCTCGAAGAAGTATAAGCTATGTTGAACGCTGGGGTGAGATGAGCCATTCAAAATATGTTTCGGGTATGCCTCATTAAAAACCTAACTCGGAAAAACCCTTTGGGATAAAAACCGAGCTAGGGAAAAAGAGTGTATACATTGAAAACAATATAATGGCGTGTCGAGATGTTAACCTTGTCGTCCATTGTTTGCGTAGGACCTCTAGATCGGAATTTTCCTTATTGTCAATTACTGTAATGCTTCATTCAATTCCTTAGCGAATGCTTCCTTAATTTTTCGATCGCAACACAAAGGATCAACGGAAAACCATAGGAACAATTTCCAAGGAACATATCCCAATTTCTGGAAAGTGAGGGATCAAGAATGCAATTCTCAGAAAAAATAACTTTAAATTTTTACTCAGTGTAAGTTCAACCGTCGCGGTTACTCGGGGACCTGTTTGCAATTTTACCTTTTTAACCCCGTATATATATGTTGACTTGTTGAAAAATTACTCACAAATCACATACTTTCTTGAGCTCGGAGCATTCGGGTCGAAAGAGCATCTGCTATAGTATAATCGTTTCCCAGTCCATAATGTCTAGTTCCAGGAGTTCGAGGGGCAAGAACAAAGTCGGAGAGGGCCAAGAGTCTGATCCTCTGTTAAAGCTCGTCGATGATTACGAAGATGGAGAGTTTCATCCGGAAGATGGGGATGCTGAGCAGACCGAAGATCTCGAGGAATACGTGGTCGAGAAGCTTAGTATTGGCGAGGGCGCCTTTATCAGGATTTTTAGACATACGTTTCCTTCTAATACAGCCACCTCGAACAGGTCAGAACTTCCTGCCAATCAAACTTCATGTGGTTTTTCCAAAAAGGATCGTGTTTATCTCGAGGCAGAGTTCGGAAAATTTCTTCCTAGGGGTTTTTCGATTGTCATCCCTTCTTACGTCGAGCGTGCAAACGAGCCTCCAGCCGGGTGTCAAACCTTCTATGAGAAACAATTTTCTTACGATTTGCGCATTCCGTTTATCACTCTTATTAGAAGCATTTTGACTTTCTTTTCGCTTTCTCCCGCTCAGCTTCTCCCGCATTCTGTCGCGTATATCGTAGCATTCAGCGCTCTCATGGAAGCCAAGGGGGAAGAGGCCTCTTTTAGTAATTTTTGGCAAATATTCCGAATGGACCTGTGTAAGAGCTCAAATATCGGGTTCGTGTCCATCTGCCAGCGGTCGAAACGGCATTTTCTTACGAACATAACAACGGAAAAGAGTAAAGGTTGGAAGAGGAGGTTCTTTTTCGTGAAAGGCCCTGATGTCCCCGTATCAGAAGGTAGCTCGAAGACCAGACCATATCGATGGGATGGCGTAAATTCTTGGTCATACGGTCGTCGCAGGATTAAAGAGAAGCTCAACCACCGTCTTTTCGATGAATTTCTCGAGTTAGGGTCCAATCCTTACCAAACCATGCTTCTAGTTCAAGAAGGTGTTTTTCGGTTGGCTGGGTTGAGCAAATGTGACTATCCTGCTCCAATGATCAAATACTCTTATCCTTTACCCAATCGATCCTTTGAAGGATCCCTTCAGCCGCTCGTTGACTTGTCTGCTTCTGCTGCTCCGTCCCTCGCCCCTCTTTCTTTGAGTATGTTTTTAGTTTCTTCCTATTTCAAGGTGTGATAGATTAATTCTTCTTGTTTTAACTCACGTATACCTTGTATTTCCTTTACAGGTCGAACTGTTGAGAGGTTTCGACTGTCCACTGCTGGCTCGGCTGGAGATATGCCATCCCACTTCGAGCAGTTACCATATGCTTCGGAAAGAAGAGCGGATGCAAGTAATTTAGGCGGAGATTCAGTTGATATACCAATTTTACTTCCCGATCTGAGAGGGCTTGGTACTATGAGTTCCTTGAATTCTGTCACTGCTGGTCCTCTCCGAAGTCTGTTCTCCCCTGATACTTCTACTCTTTCGTCCGTTGGTTACAGTCAATATTCCTGGAACCGAATTCTGGGTGTGCAAGAGCATGAGAAGTTCCTGAGTCAAAAGAGGAATGCAGACCATTCGGGACCCTCGAGGAGGGTAAAACCCTTTGGTGTGAGTTCTAATTCGGTTCCATGTCGAGAGGGTAGGTCGGAGCCAGATGTGGCAGACTTCATGGACGAGCATTTCCGCGGTAGCAGGGCTGCTGGATACCCCGAAGACGGGACTATTCAATCCAATATGGGTTCAGATGGTGAGAATGAATTCGACAAAGCAACTAGAATTTATATGGCTAGTCGGTTTAAGCGGGATATGCTGCTTCAAACCATCAAAGGTAGTTTTGAGGTTCGGAGTGATTTCTCCCAGACGTATCATAAGGTAAGAATTCATCTTTTGACTATTTCTTCTTTCTTTAGAGCCTCTAATATTTACTGATAACCGAAAGTTTCTCATAGGTCGGGGATTTGTTCGCTCTTCAGACCTATCGCTTAGCATTGCTAGAGCAGGAGTCGCAGGATGCTCATGATGCATATGCACAAATTTTCATTGATAATCAAACCCTTCGATCTCAACTGGTAGACAGTCAACGAGAACTGTCTCAAGTGAAGAAAGAGCTAGAGAATACAAATAAGAAACATTCCTCCTCTGTGGAGGATGAATTATTATCAGTAGTTACAGATAAAAGTGCACTCGAGGATGAGCTTAAGAGAATTAAGATCGAGCTCGAGCAAACCAAGCAAGACTCAGCTCGCGCATATTCTCATGGGGCAGAAGAGGCTGAAATCCCAGCCATACGAAAATTTCTTAGTTCCCCCGTTTTCGACCCTTTAGTTCGGAGAAGGATCGGCGAAATCCTTCAAACTATCTTTTATAAGGGGGTTCAACAATTGGTTTCAGCCGATAGGATCCCGGACAAAATGGAAGAATACCTTCCGTATATGAATCCTTACAAAAATGCCGAAGGAAAAGACTACAAAACTTCATCTTTGCCCCGAGAGACTGTGAATTGGCAAAGTCATCGTTTTGCCCCCTTAGTTGAGGAGTTTGGCATTCCGATGCCTAACCCAGATTTGCTCGAGCGGTCCGACGACAATCATCAATCTGCCTCAAGAGAAAACGAAAATGTTAACATAGAGGACGGATCGGATGAAGAGGATGATCGACCCTCTGATCAGACCGATCCATTAGGCGGCGGTGATGAAGGTGGTGGTGGTCCGAACGCTGGGTTCAAGCATGATGGGGGGAACGATTCATAGCCTTGTAGTTAGGACTCAAATGTATACATGCACGTAATTCGTTTTTTTTTTTTTTTTTTTTTTTTTTTTTTGTAATCGGATTTGTTTCCTTTACGATCTGGTCCGCACGACTTGTAAATTCTTATTTTGCCAAAAATTTTGACATCAAGATTTATTTATTTCAAATAGAACATTTCTTGAAAGTCGCGTCGATTCCACTACCGTAATCATAGGGCTTAGCGCCTATAAATATGAGGATTTCTTCAAATTATTTACACGACACCTTTGTTTACAGAGATCGGAGCTCTTCCTCTATATTCCGCATTCTTCAAATCCCTTAACTCACTTCCCGTTTATCATGGAAGAATTACTGGGCAAGGCCATCGACCCCAAACTGCTATTGGGTGGTTCGAAAAATAAAAATCCGTCCAAAGAGCAAAAGCCAGCCAAGGAGGCCAAACCCTCCAAATCCTCTTCTAAAACCTCCGTGTCTTCTCCCAAAGTTCCTAAGGGAGGGGAAAATAAGAAAGAGAAAAGCGCTTCATCGAAGCAAACTAAGGGCAACACAAACAAGTCCATCTTGGATGAGGAGCTTGAGGCTGAGCTCGAGGGCTCTTCGCCAAAAATTGTCGATTCTTCGAGTGGGGAGCCCGGTAGGTAGAAAAATCCCGTTCCTTCTTCGAACAAAAGACCTTATTCCGACGGGGTCACTCCCATCGAGGCTTTGCAGAAGCTTGCTATCGGTAACAAGCCATCATCTGATGATTCTTCAGCCGTCCCCCCCACCGGAGGTTTGAGCAAAAAACCTAAGTTGGATATTGGTGGAGAAGCTTCGGCTGAATCCTTAAGAACTGATAATCTCTCCGAACCCCGAGTTGACTCCGCTCCTCCGATAGTTACTCCTTCCCCGCCTAAGGAGTCGAAAGACGGGTCCATTTCCAAGGCTGCGCTCGGGGATCCCGTAGATAGTCTGTTGCGGGTTGACCTTACTTCTTCTTAAACCGACATGTCCAAGGAGAGAAATTTAGAAGAATTGTACCAATCTGGGTCGCATTTTCTGTTTCAGGTGTTATAATATTCTCTTTCTCTCTTTTTTTTTTTTTTTTTTTTTTTTTTTTTTAACTTATTCAAGCATTTTACAGGCCGGACAGGATTTTCTCGAACTCAAAATGCTTGCCGAGCGGGAATCAAATCGTCATGCCGTTATCTCGCTCGAGCTGGAGAAGAAGAAAACTTAACTCGACCGTGTCCTTGAGGAGAAGCTTGCCTTAGAGAAAGAGAAGGTTGCTAAGGATCAGGGAGAAGAAATCCACAAGAATCTGAATGAGGAGCTCGAGAAGCTCAAAGGTCTTCGTGAGCAGGAGAATATAGAGTTCGAGCGTTGTGAAAAGGAGGCTTACGACCGTGGATATGAGGCTCGTAATGCTGAGCTTCGGAAGATTTTCTCCGATAATAAGCTTCTCTAGATGTTGTCTTTTATTTTCCCAGACTTGCTGTACGGCTATACTGTTTTATTTCTGTGTAACCATGAATAATTTCTGAGATTTTTCTCTTTTGTGGTTTGTAATAACTTATTTATTCCCGGATTGCATGCTCTGCCTATCTAATCTTGTATAATTTGATGTGTTCTTTATCATTCGTACTTTAGCCTGCTTTCTTCGTTCGAACTTGCGATCTCGACCTACGGGATTTCTGATCTTCGATCTTGGTATAATAACTTCGCTCATTTCCAAAATCAGATGACCTTCTTTTCCCGCTCATATTCTCGGGAAGCGTAACAGTCTTTTGATCTTGATCGTTGCTTTTGTTTTCTGCTATCCGTCGGATTTTTGAAAGTGGCTCCTATAAATAGGGTCTTTCATTTTGTATCCTTACAAAAAAAATTTTTTTTGAAGGTGGACTCCTTCGATCATGCTGATTAAAAGGTCTTGTTGCATGGCTCAACATTTTGAAATTCGAGTTAGAACCTAATTTGCAGATTATAGGCTGATTAGTACTTCCATTTCGACTAGGATATCTGCAGGCGAACGCTATCCCGTCCTTGGAGGCCAATAAGCCTTATTGCTGACCACCCACGACCTAAGTAGCTCTCTCGAGCCTTTTGTGGTTTGGGAGATGTTCAAGCATCAAGTTTTTCAAGGGTGTTCGGTGACTCGTTTGGTTCTTCCTCGAAGATGTCAGGGGGTGGAGCTTCGAGGATCGAGGTCCTCAAAAAGTGTTCGCATTACACCTAGAAAAAGATGTATTACCCTTCCCCCCTTTGAAGAATCATAAATAAAGAATAAAGCATGTTGGCTTGACCAGCTCCTCATATTCGAGTAAGGACATTATCGTCCGCCGAAAATTTCATAGGATTGCCTGGTCATGAAATCTCTCTCACGTTCGGATATAGAGATTAATTTTTGTCGATATTTATTGTATTGCAGAATGTACTAGTATCAAAAGATTCGCTTGATACGTAATTGGAGTTGATATTTTTGTAATTTGTAATCGCTTGATATATCAAACTCGGTATTCATAGTCTTTTGATTAATCTTTGCAATCGTTCTAATTTGCTTAAATACAGCGCTTTATCGATCTTGGCCATTCTTAGGCGAGTTACTGATAATGCTTTCTTTATAAGCTATACTTCGAATTTTCTTCGTGACTCTCTTTGATGACCGGAATTGAAACTATAAGGATTCCGAGCACGATTAAATTTGACTTTTTCTTCATTCACCCAAACGGTTCCTTAATTCTCGGGAAGCGAAACGGTCGGCGTATTTATTGCTTGTATCTCAGCCGTTAGTTTGAATAAATCTGAGCCGTTGATCGCACTTTGCTTTTACTATATATAGTTCCGTAGTTACCTTCATATTTTTACGTCTCTGTAATTGTTTTGATCGACTATATGATTGAACTTTTACTTTCTTTGACCACTATGTTTCGTTTCTTATCTTCGATAAAATGGTTCGAAGTTCGGGTTCGAACTTTCTTCCTTCATTACTTTGGCTGTCTACAATGGCGACTTATTTGGACTAGGGTATCGACAGGCGAAAAGAATTGCGACTGGGGTAACGGCAGGCGACTAGCTCTCTCTGATTCCATCCATTTGAGGCCGGTTCGAATTCCTGTATCCTGTCGCTCCACCCAGTCGGATAGTGGGTCAACTCGTGGAAGGATCTTTAAGGTTTTGATCTCAACTTCTTCAAGATGCTTCCGAAGCTGGTTCATAGTATTCCGGCTCGGGTTAGTGCGTGCGGAGATCGACCGAGACTCCTCTCGTTTGCCGGTTCTTCATCAGCGGATCTTTAAAGCCTTGGCATAGCAGTCATTTTTTACTGATGAAGACCTAAGATCGGTTAAGAGTCCGGGGACATGCTCCGATCCCGCTTTCCTCCGTTCCTTTTTAAATTCGAAGACCTTCAGCTGTTTTGTAGCACCTGTAGTAGGATATGATAAATGTAATCCTTTTTCTATTTTGACTTCGAACTTCATCTTTGTATTTCGTAGAAAAAATACTCGTAAATGTACTGAAGATTTTATGAATGAAAAATTTTCTTCTTTATTGTTGTCGATACTTTTAATTTCGACCTCTGTAACTCGCAACTTTTGTGAGATAATTTGAGAACCATAATAGATTTGAATTTTCATTTCTGTAATTTTTGAACCTTCCGTGAGATATCTTCCATAGTTTAGATTCTTCTCGGATTATGGATCTTTCACCCTTAGTCGAATAAATAATCGTGGAGAAATAATATGATAGAATTTAGATCGATCTTGAATATACTTTAGACTCAAGGGGCATAGCAAAGGCTTTCACCCTTAGTTGTTTGCGAGGGTCTTAGCAACGGCTTTCACCCATTTTATAATTTCGATCTAAGGGGCGTAGCAACGGCTTTCACCCTTAGTCGTTTCAGAGCATTTTTAGCCCGAGGGTCATAGCAACAGCTTTCACCCATTTAATAATTTCGACCTAAGGGTCGTAGCAACGGCTTTCACCCTTAGTCGTTTCAGAGCATTTTTAGCCCGAGGGTCATAGCAACAGCTTTCACCCATTTAATAATTTCGACCTAAGGGCGTAGCAACGGCTTTCACCCTTAGTCGTTTCAGAGCATTTTTAGCCCGAGGGTCATAGCAACATCTTTCACCCATTTAATAATTTCGACCTAAGGGGTGTAGCAACGGCTTTCACCCTTAGTCGTTTCAGAGCATTTTTAGCTCGAGGGTCATAGCAACAGCTTTCACCCATTTAATAATTTCGACCTAAGGGGCGTAGCAACGGCTTTCACCCTTAGTCGTTTCAGAGCATTTTTAGCCCGAGGGTCATAGCAACAGCTTTCACCCATTTAATAATTTCGACCTAAGGGGCGTAGCAATGGCTTTCACCCTTAGTCGTTTCAGAGCATTTTTAGCCCGAGGGTCGTCACCCATTTTTATTTTTCGATCCAAGGGGCGTAGCAACGGCTTTCACCCTTGGTCGATCTTCGAGGGTCGTAGCAATAGCTTTCACCCTTTTTAATAGTAGATGGAGATAAATAGAGATTGATAATAGATTAATAGAGATCGAGAATATCAGAATTTTGACGAATAAATAGGAATTTTGGTGAAACGAACTTTCACTGAATAGATAACTTTGTTCGAAATAAACTTTAATGCAATAATAGTCTTCTGTAATCGTGAGAATAGATGAGACACAACGAGATAGCAAATAGTAAATAATCCTCGGACTTAATAAATAGTCCTTTTATCTTGATAAGAATATTCTTCGCGAGGTTCTTGCTTTGTTTGATCTAATGCTCTTTGTTCTTTGTTGTTGTGTATATGTTCCAAATTTTGGTAAGTTTGATCTTTTCCAAACGGTTCCTCATTTATTGGGAATTGCAACAGTCGACAAATCTTATCCATTCACTTCGCGGATTATCTGCCGTTGGATTCCTTTCAATTTTCGCTATAAAAGGCTGTCACACCCTTGAAATTATCTCATTCGTTGTACTGGCATTTTATTCGTCCGATCATAGTGATCAAGATCATTATTCAATTAATTCAAATGTTTGAGCTCAAACTTCGAACAATTTTCGAGCGGAACAATCTTCGAGCGGAAGAAAGACTACCTCGACCACGCTTAGAATATCGACAGGCAAATATAATTTCCATCTGGAAGGCTAATAAGCCAGATCCATGGAGTCCGCATGTTATCACGTAGGTCTTCGATTAGGGACCTATTGCCACAATGCATTTAGGAAGACATACTGGGGAGAGAACGACGAAGAATACAGTTACCCAACAAACCGTGCGTTCGCCCCTTCGTCTTCGGAAGATCGTAAATAAAGTTAAAAACCTGCGGGTCCAAAGGAGATTCCATTCTCGGGGCTAAGTTACTCCGAATAAACGATAGGAGAGGAGACCGAAAATTTCATAGGATTGTAGAAAGTAATGGGGTTCTTATGTAACATATTAGCATGTGCTATGCTCGAAATGTATCTCCCATAATTTTCCTTTGAGCTCTTGTATCTTTGTAATAATATTCATAAATGCCTTTTCTCTTTTCCTTGTTGATAAAGTAAAGCATAATTAGATAAATTCTCATTTTCCACAACCTGATCTCGAACATCTAAAATTAATAAGGAAATAACCGAACACCACTCTCTTGAGTGAGTAACAAACAAATATTTTGGTAGACCTAAAATTAATTAGGAACACGTTGCAACTGATCCTTGGTAGTGCCGAATTTCAAAAGTTGTCGAACTCTTCAGTTCGAGAGTTTTGTTCGAGTATACCGATCATAGTTTTTTCAATTCGAACATCATTATTTGGTTGTATAAATAGCTGAAAAAGTTGAACTTGTGTTTAAATCGCGATTCCTCGACAATAATGCTATGAGTTTTCCATACCGGTTTCATATTTAGAATATCATGTGCACAAGAGTTGAATTCTAGACAAGTGTTCATGATCCCGGTGTTGTCCTTTGAATAGGGTAATTAAGTAAAAATTTGTTCGAACGAACCTTTCGACTGAGCCCCTCTTTAAGCACTGTTAGATCGTCTGCTCTCCTAACCGAACATGACCCTATTTCTCGGGAAACGTATCGGTCAGTTCATTTATCACGTACATCCTAACCGTTCGCGATTTGTTATCTGGGCCGTTGGTTCAAATCCTTCGCCGCTATAAATAGGTCCACTTGTTTATACGACATCCTTCACTTCTCCTTTCATGCTTCGTCCGATCTCCATGGATCGAGTTTTACATTTGATTCATATTATCTCCAAGATAAAGGAGTTTGAGATTAGAATTCGAACCCTGTTTTTCGATCTTGGTTCCTTTGGTGTGATCTTTTTCGCTTAGAATATCGACAGGCAAAAGAAATTGCGCCTAGAATACCGACAGGCAACCTGTTTTCCTTGATTAACCTTATCTAGGGCGGGTTAGAATTCCGGTTTTCTGGCGTAGTGTCTGATCAGGCAGCTGGTTAATCTCAGAGGAGTTCTTTAAATCTGGAGCACCAGCTTCCTCGAGGGCTTTCTTGAAGTATAGTTCCTTCGAGCTCGCTTGGGGTGACTCCGTTGAGATAACCCTTCGCTGCACCGGTTCGGATTAGGCTGTAGATAATGATTGAGTATGACAATCATTGTTTCAGATGAAGACCTAAGATCGGTTTGAAATCCTGGAGAGGAGCTCCGATCCGGCTTTTATCCCGTATGAAGACGGATGTGCGACACGTGGCGAGTGATTGCCATGAAGAATAACTGCTGAGTTCTACATCTGGAGCGATCTAAAGGGAATGATGACCGAATATATAACAGGGTAGAATTACTCGTAGAATTTGTAGTAGGGTAGGAGTGATTGTATTGTATCTCTTGAGCTCGAGATTTAATATCCGAGGCTTCGCTTGTAACTTGTTTGAAGAATATCAATAATAAAACTTTGTTTTCTTGTCGAATTTCATTGTTTTATTCTTTTATGCCTTTTCAATTTCTTCGATCGAATTTGAGTGAGACTCGTTGGAACTTGTAGTTATCGTGAAGTTATCTATTCCTTCCCTTCGAGACCATAAATTTCCTTTAGCGATCGAACGGTAGCCCACCCTCGGTTGCGACTTCGAGGATTTACATAACTCGTCGCCGTTGTACTAACGGACGTTTGCTAATATTCGATTGCAGGATCCATTAGAAAATGTCATCGAGCAAAGGAATGAAATCAAAATCTATCACGACTGATGGAGAAAAGTATCAGATAATCGATAAATAATCTATATGGATTATGCGACCGATCGAAAAATAATTGATTCGTGTAATTTTATTCTGAGATTACTATATATGATGATCGGAAAAATAAATTCCGGGCATTAATAAGCTGTAACTCCATAGACTCTCATAACCTTTTGTCGTTAACTGATGATCAAGCTGATTGGATTAATTCTGTGTTAGTTAGTTGAAAACGATATCTGTGAAACTTCTTATTCACTTAGGAGTAGAGAATTGATCGTTTGTGGAAAATAAATCCAACGAAGGAATAAATGAACTGGACAATCACAGAATAGAACCACCAAATCTAAAGGTCGGAAATTCATCCCACAGGTCTTATCTTCGACCTTAAATTGACGAATGCTCCGCTGGTCGGAGGATCGTCCCGGAAAATAAATGGCGGAGTTTCTGGTTAGTGAGTCGCACGCGACAGATTGTCGGGCCCATTGTTGATCGAATTATGTGCTCCTGCTGCTTGGGAAGGCTCTCCTCTGATATACGTATTTCTCCTCTTAGTAGGCATATTTCGATCTAATACTCGAATAAGGCCCCTCGGTGGGCGCCAATTGATCTTACGCGTTTTCGTTTACTCGATCAAAGTGATGTGAAGTGATGTGTAAATGCTGGTAACGGGGATAAAGATCAATAGTATTGTATTCGGAATGATTGAGTACAAATTACAAGTATTGAGAGTCCTATCCGAGCATTATAGGATGCCGTACAAGCTAGAGGGAGAAATACACATAAAACAGCCTATACTATTCTTCCTAAGTAGTTCCGAGCAGCAGCCTCGGAGGAAGAGCACCTGGGAAGTTGTGTGTCGTCATAAATGCTAGGGGTATTTATAGCTGAGAAGATGGGATTTCTGACACACTTGCAAGAGTACTTTTCTGGCCCGCTGGCTTGGGCCTGGGCTCGGCCCAACAGTAACCATCGACCTTGGATTCTCTTTATTGGCTCAAAAAAGATCACTACATACCCCGGCTCGGTTCGGCACTTCCGGGGACGGAAACTTGTGTTGTTCGATCCACATCGAGCTAGCAAGAATAGGGAATCCAAATTACCCCTCATCACCTGGAAAGTACCTTCAAGAAGGCGATTCATCAGTTGGTCGCTTTTGAAATGATAGATGATCGTCGAAAGGAATATTTTAAAGCGGCGCATATTCGGTTGAACTGTTATGGCGAAGTATATTCTCCTTCCGAGCTTCCGGACGTCGTTTATCAAAATTTTCCTTTGGCTCGTCTCGTACAAGCGTTCGGAAAACCATTGCCGATTCCTCCTTCAGATATTAATGATGAGGTCGATGACAATTTTATCGATCCAGAGGAAGAGGAAGAGGATATTGAGTCAGCAAAAGGAGGAGACGTCGCTAGCGAACAGAAGATTCCGGATGGCGACCAAACTGTATTATGATTTGTGAAATAACCTCCATAATTGTTTTCCGTAATTCTAATTGTATATTACTTTTTTATCCCTTTGTGAGATAAACGTTTCGTATTCTGACAGTCACGCCCTTTCGTCTTCTCTGTAATAATTCAGACAAGTCATTAACTTTGCTGTAATCATTATGCGTATGTCTTTTCAAATTCTATTGTTTATTCCGAGGCTAGTTTCTGTATTTCGCGCCCTTTCTTTGGGTCTATCACGTCTTTTCATATAGTATAAATATAAAAGGTAAAAAACTTGACTAGTTATTTACCGCTTTACTCATCTCTTAACAGAATACTCTTTCTTTATCAGGTCGATAAGCTTTCTCGATAAATTAATTTTACTTTTTGAATTCCGATCATGAGTAATCTTTTCGGTAATACATCGAAGCATCCTTCACGTGAGAACGCTAGAAATGTTAGACTGAAGAAGTCTCGAGTAGAGGGGCCCTCGATAGAACCTCCTCGTTCGTCCACCGTTAGTAGGTCGGCGATCGATACTCTTGTCCTTCCCTCTGAGCCTTTTGCTGTGGTTAGTTCGTCTCTTGCACAAACCAATTTTTCCACTCCTGGTGAAGCAGGAGGTAGGCCTTCCCCTGGTCGGGTGGCCTTTGGCGATATGTCTAACATAGAGCAGACTTTTAATGTACCTGTCTCTTCAGGTATCCCTTCCTTTGAGCATAGTTTTCATGGAGAGATTCCTACCAGCTCCGTTCCTTCTATAATTTCTGCCGCCCTGATTGTCAGCGGACACCAAAGGGGAGATGACACGGGGGCAGTTGGTGGAGATTCTTTTTTGGATCCGTCTATGATGCAATCTGTCTCCCAAGATTTTTCTGATTTTTTGTTTAATGATACAATTGTTGTTACTACTTCCTTTGAATCCGGCGGGCCTTCTGGAGGTCGAACTGGGTCAAGGTCCGGTCGTTGGACCGTTATTTCTGCTTCGGGTAAGGAGACCTCGGTCAGTCCCAACGAGAGGGAATCCCCCCGTTTGTTAGATGACCGCTGCATCCTCGAACAAGTTAAGGATATTATGCAGTCGGTGACTCCACGTCCTGATGGTGTTCCTTCTGTTAGTGAACTGCCTGGCTCTGTTGAGCCTGACGCTTTGTCCTGGGACCTGGGCATGAGCACTATTTTGCCTGGCGAGTTGAGGAAGCTCGAGGGTACTTCCAACGTTCGCCTCGTTCAATCGTTGGTGAAGATATGTGAGCAGGTGAACATACTTCTGATTATTTTTCCCGCTTTTATTTTGATTGCCTTGTTATGTAAGGACTATTTTCTTTTCCAGGCTAAGTATTTTGCACTCCAGCTGGGTGTGCAAAATGACGACCTGTGGATCAATAAGGATGCTTATCAACGTCGTTTGGAGTCGGAGACGGCGAAAGCCGCAGGGCAGACCCTCCAATTGCAGCTTGCTAATGATGATTTGAAAAAATTACAAGGAGAGAAATCTGTCTGGGAAAAGGAGAAGAGTGATTTGACTCAGGCTGCTGCCCTGGCAGAGGAGTCTCGACGGCGGGCCTATGAAGAGGGTTATGATGCCGGTTATCTAAAGCGTCAGGAGGAGTTGATGGTGTTTGCAGGTAATTTGACTCATCGGAGGAGTGCTTCTGCTAGTCGGCCAGTTGATAACAATCCTTCTTGATGACCTGCTTGACCCGGCTGCTGTTTTGAATTCTTTCTCCTTTCCCTCTCTCTTTTTTTTTTTTTTTTTTTTTTGAAAGGGCCCAGACCTTTTGCGCGGTTTGTTTGGGCTGAACTTTTGTATGTGGAGAATGGACTTAATGAAAACGATGATCTTTATGAGTAGACCCATGTGTTGATCAATTCTAATTAATAGATATATTTTGTTATGCCTATTTCGCTGTTATCATAACTTCTTGAAATAATCAGCATAGATTAACATACTTATCTGAGTTTGATCTTCTCGGGAGAATATGCTTTATTTGATTGAGTAGCTTAGTCTGACTTGATCAGTTCCTAAGTAATTGACCAATATATCCTTCGTTCTTATGATTTTTCCGACGTCGCGTTTATATATCAAATGTGGACCCTAGGTCACTCGTGTCGATAATCGATTGAATAGCTGTTAAGGAACGCACAGTGTTCTGGTCGATGTTTGATCAATGCCTTGTAGATTTGTCCTTTTGTTGCGTAAATCTTATATAAGGAAGTTATCCTTCCTTTTGTTGAACTCTTCTTTTCTTGCCACAGAACTAAGTCTGAAAAGAAAATATCTAAGTATCTAAAATCTATGTTTTTTTGTACTGATTGTGAGTTCCTCGTTCCTCAAATAAAACAACCAGCGTATCAAATATGTCAAATTTCTTGATATGGGAGGAATTGGAAAATGTAGACTTATTATTTAGATCCAGCCTATTCAGACCTCCTTCAGCAATTCTTTGGAATGTTTAGAAGTGGCGATAATGCAGACTGGTATGATGATAATTATTGCCTTAATATCGGTGTCAGGCTTCTTGGACTCCAGTGGAATTCTTGTATGATATATTAGGCAGTGACGACCCTCGCATGCCGCAGGGTTAGGTCTTACGCCTTTAATCAATCCAGTATTTTATCATAATGGTGTAAACTCGTATGCCTTTGTCTAGGATCTGAAGCTTTTTATCGAGCGACTAGTATATGTGAGCATGCAAACTTTTCTGGTCTGGAGCTCTTTTAGATCTGCTTTGATTGTGCAATGATCGCTTCGATCTGGATTTTCTTTTGTCATCGATTTGTTGAGTCGGTCAGAGAGGTGCCGTTCCAACTTACTAGCATTAATTACTGGCAGTCAAAACGGCGCATTTTTATCTCGTGATCAGTGCTTCATCTGACCGTTGGATTGGCGTCACGCTCTCCCTATAAAAGGGGGGGGGGTTTCCTTATTTTAATTGTAACTCTCAAATAAGGATGGAGGTCTCAGTTTCCTTGAATTTCATTTCGCCTTCTGATCCCATAATATTCAAAAAGCCACATTATCGTGATTCATACCATAATATCTTAAATTTCTTCTGTCTTGTACTGACGGGTCCCATGGAAGCCCTACCTTGTACTAACGGGTCCCATGAGGCCTCAACCTTTGTCTTCACGAGTTTGAGGTCCGTGGTTTCTGTTTGTTCATGGTGGGTTCATACTTACCAGGCACCGCCGCTCTTCAAAGCTACCTCCGATTGATAGATCGCCGGGGTGTGCTGGTAAGTTTTCACTTTTGCGACGGCCCCGAAGAGATGCTGCTTTAGAGTAAAAATCAACCCCCTAATGTAGAAGCAGTATCTTGTTGTGGGTGAATGAGTATTGCCGGTTATCTGGCTGGTAATGCTCATTTCGTCTGGAAGAACATTTGATCTTCAGAGCCTGGCCATCGAACTAAAGAAGTCGACCATCCTGAGCAGCATGCTTCTTAGGTGGTCAATTCCAACCATCGAGGCACTAGGGAGGAGATTGATTCCGTGGACATTGTCGTGAAGTGCACCAATCCATAGAATAGGATTACTTTGTTTAAGCAGTTGTAGCGATATATAGGAAATTCTTGTATTCTTGATCGAAACTCCATATAACTTTTGTACTTGTTCTTTGAACTCTGATGAATAAAACTTTATTTATTTAAATTGATATCTTTTGGTTGTTGATTTCTTCTTTATCTGCTTCTTCTGTTAACGTCGAGGTCGATTATGCCCGACTAATTCTAGGACTTATGTATTCTACCCAAACCTTTTAGATCGATAGATAAGGATCGAGGAGTGTTCAATGAGCGGATCCATTTATACTCAACTCTTCTTTTGCTTAGACTTAGGTTTTTATACCAAAAGTCTTTTTAATAGATCGTTTAAAATAGATCGAGGAGCGTTTATTGAGCGATCAATTTATACTCAACTCCTTTTTGTTTAGACTTAGGTTTGTATACCAAAAGTCTTTTTTAATAGATCGTTGAAAATAGATCGAGGAGCGTTTATTGAGCGGATAAATTTATACTCAACTCCTTTTTGTTTAGACTTAGGTTTGTATACCAAAAGTCTTTTTTAATAGATCGTTCAAAATAGATCGAGGAGCGTTTATTGAGCGGATCAATTTATACTCAACTCTTTTGCTTAGACTTAGGTTTGTAAACCAAAAGTCTTTTCTAATAGATCGTTCAAAATATATCGAGGAGAGTTTATTGAGCGGATCAATTCTACTCAACCCTTTTTGCTTAGACATAGGTTTTTATACCGAAAGTCTTTGTAATAGATTGTTGATATAGAGCGAGGAGTGTTTATTGAGCGGATCAATTCTACTTCACTCTTTTTGCTTAGACTTAGGTTTTTATACCGAAAGTCTTTGTAATAGATTGTTGATATAGAGCGAGGAGTGTTTATTGAGCGGATCAATTCTACTCAACTCTTTTTGCTTAGACTTAGGTTTTTATACCGAAAGTCTTTGTAATAGATCGTTGATATAGATCGAGGAGAGTTTATTGAGCGGATCAATTCTACTCAACTCTTTTAAGTCGTCGTTGGATGTAGATCGAGGAGTGTTTATTGAACGGATCAATTTATACTCAACTCGTTGCACTTCATGATCAATATGTTGGTTCGAACAAAGTTGTCTGTAAAAATACGAAGAGCGTTCATCGAATTTGATCGATTCTTCCTCAACTCTTCGTTAATGCTTTATTCAAATAAACTTCTTGTTTTGTATTAAAAATAATTTCCAGGCCAAAGCCTTTCATTACAGTCAGTAGGAATAATATGAAAAATAGAAACAAAGGGAAAGAAGAAAAAAAAAGAAATATAATTTACTAGGACTCCTTTCCCATAATATTTTCGGAGGTTGACCGCATTCCAAGTCCTAGGAAGGGGTGTCCCATCCAAGTGTGCAATCTTGTAGGAAACTTTCTTCCCGACGTCCATGACAATGTATGGTCCTTCCCAATTCTGTTGTAACTTTCCCACATGTCTGGATACCTCTACCTTTTTCAAAACTAGGTCTCCTTCTTTGAAGGTCCGGACGCGTACTTTTTGATTGTAAGCCTTTTCCATACTTGATTTGGTGGCTTGCAGTCGTACGGCTGCTTTTTCTCTTAGAGCTTCTGTTAAATCGATATCATTTTCCCTTGTCTCTTTATTCTCCTGTTCATCATGGATTTCAATTCTCGGTGTTGGAATTAAAGTTTCGACCGGAATCACAGCTTCGGAGCCATATACTAGGCTGAATGGGGTTTCGCCTGTTGAGGTCCTGACCGTGGTTCGATTAGCCCATAGTACCCCTGGGAGTTCATCTAACCATTTCCCTTTGGCTGCCCCTAATCTTTTCTCCAAGGATTTTATTATTTCTCGGTTTGCTACCTCAGTCTGTCCGTTCGCTCTAGGATGCCCGACTGTGGTGAAATTTTGCCGAATTCCTAGGTATGAACACCATTCTATCACCTGTTTTCCCGCAAATTGTGTTCCATTATCAGAAATTAGAATTCTCGGGATGCCAAATCGGCATACTATGAATTTCCACAGGAAGTTGATCACTTGGAACTGAGTTATTCGTGCAAGGGCGATGCATTCTATCCATTTGCTGAAGTATTCAACAGCAACCAAGACATATGCTTTCTTGGACCTGGCCGCTGGGAAAGGTCCCACGATGTCCATTCCCCATTGATCGAACGGCAAACATATTGGTATTGGGTGCATGTTTTCGGCTGGTTGATGATATACGTTAGCATGGACTTGGCAATGATGACATTTTTGGACATATTGTATGGCATCATTGTTAAAGGTAGGCCAATAATAACCTGTTCGAAGGAACTTTAAAGCCAAAGCCCTTGCTCCGCTGTGATTCCCTGCGTCTCCTTTGTGTATCTCTCGGAGAATATCGTTGGTTTGCGATTCGGAGACACATTTTAGAAGAATTCCTGATACTGATCTTCGGTAAAGTTTTCCTCCTACCAATGTATATTTTGGAGCCCGATATTTTATTTTTCGAGCTTCGTTTTGGTCAAGCGGCAACTTTCCTTCTCGAAGATAGTTTATCATATGAGTCATCCAGTTTTCTTCAGCTTCTTCGATTTCCATCATTTCGGCGACCGGTGTTTCATCGATATCGATTGCCGGCGTATTGGAGATTAACCAGTTGATCACCCTTTCAGTTTTTCCGTCATGGGATCCTGTGAACCTAGACAGCTGATCGGCCCATTAATTTTCCGAGCGTGGAATGTTCTGTATATCGAAAGTTTTGAATTTTTCGGCCAATTTTTTCACTTTGGCAAGGTATTTGACCATATTAAATTCCTTAGCCTCGTATAGGCCTTCTATCTGTCTTTGCACTAACTCTGAGTCGGTTAATACTTTAAGGCTTTTAATGTCGGCCTTGATCGCCATTTCCATTCCTGCTATCAGCGCTTCATATTCAGCTTCATTGTTTGTTACGACGAAGTCCAATGTTATCGCATAATTTATATCCTCCTTATCTGGTCCGGTGA
The DNA here is from genome assembly GCA_003313485.2 of Penstemon barbatus. Classification (NCBI taxonomy): domain Eukaryota; kingdom Viridiplantae; phylum Streptophyta; class Magnoliopsida; order Lamiales; family Plantaginaceae; genus Penstemon; species Penstemon barbatus. The sequence goes on along the minus strand of CM064879.1, from coordinate 47,682,704 downwards.
AGTGGATTCCGGCGCCTCCTCCTTCTCGGCACGAAGCTCCGTCGACATGCATTAACCAGGTTTGATTTTCTACGATCAAGATATGGTTGTTAAGGCTGGATGATTCGATATTCTCGGTTCCCTGAGTCGGAGTTTCTAGCAGGAAATCAGCTAATACTTAGGCCTTAATTCTCAGTTTATACTCGATTTCGAACTGACCGAGTTCAATTGCCAATTTGATCAGTCTTCCTGAGGCTTCAGGCTTTGCTAAGACCTGCCTTAGCGGTTGGTTTGTTAAAACCACGATTTTGTAGGTCAAAAAGTAAGGTCGGAGTTTTCGTGCTGCCACCACTAAGGCCAGAGCGAACTTTTCAATTTCCAACTAGTTCTTCTCTGCCCCTTGTAATAATTTGCTTAAGTAATAGATAGGCTTATGTTCTAAACCTTCTATTTTAACCAGAACTGAACTAATGGCCGCATCGGAGATTGAGATGTAGATATATAATGGTTCCCCTTCGGTCGGTTTGGCCAACAACGGGGAGATGTTGTCATATATTCTTTTAGCTGGTCGAAAGCTCTATCGCATTCTTCGGTCCAAACAAAGTTTTTTGCCTTTCGAAGGGTTTGGAAGAATGGCAAACTTCTGTCAGCTGATTTGGGTATGAATATGTTCAACGCTACGATTTTCCCTACCAAGCTTTGCATTTGGGAGATGGTTTTTGGAGGCTTCATTTCAGTTATGGCTCGGATTTTTTCTGGGTTGGCCTCAATTCCTCGTTCGTGTACCAAGTAGCACAATTCCCGACTTAACACCGAAGGTGCATTTTGCAGGATTTAACTTCATGCGGTACTTTCTCAATATTCGGAAGCATCGATCAAGATGCCTTACGTGATCCGCTTCATTCATGCTTTTGACCAGCATATCATCTACGTAGACTTCCATTATTTCTCCAATTAATTCTTTGAACATTAGGTTTACTAACCTTTGGTAAGTGGCCCCGGCGTTCCTCAACCCAAACGACATAACTATGAAGCAATACACTCCTTGCTCGGTAATGAATGCAGTCTTCTCTTGGTCTCGCTCATTCATGTATATTTGATAAAAACCTTGGAAAGCATCCATCATGCTGAATATTGCAAAGCCAGCGGTGGAGTCGACTAATAAGTCGATCCTTGGGAGAGGATATGGATCGCGCGGGCATAATTTGTTAAGGTCGGTTAAATAGTTGCACATTCTCCACCTGTTATCCTTTTTATCCCCTTTTGCTACTAGAACAACATTACATAGCCATTCCGAGAAGTGTATTTCTCGAATTTGTTTTGCTTTGAGTAGCCTTTCTACTTCTGTCTTGATGATTTTATCTTTTACTGGCCCATGATTTCTCTTTTTTGTCTAGCGGGTTTTGCCAAAGGGTCGATTTTTAGCGAGTGGTTGATTACTCGAGGGTCAATTCCCTCGATATCGTCTGCGCTCCAGGCGAAGACATCTATATTATTTCTGAGAAAGTCGATCAACATTACTTTCCCTTCTTTGCTTAACTCAGTTCCTATTCTTGTCGTTTTCGTTGGGTCTCCTTGTACCAATATGACATCCTTATTTCCTGGTGGTTTTAAAGCTAAATCCACCGGTTCTTTTCCCTTTTTATCTATTCGGTCAGTGCTGGGGATTCAACCTCGTTTCTGCCAACATCGTCTTCGAGCTTTCTTTTGCTCGGGGTAATTGATTCAGGGCGGTTTTTCAAAGTTAATGATGTGCTGTAGCAATCCCATGCCATACAATGATCATTCACTATTTCTCCAATACCTGTGTCGGTCGGAAACTTAATTTTTTGATGGTAAGTTGAAACGACGGCTCGGAACAGGTTGAGGGCAGGTCGCCCTAAGATCGCATTGTAGGCAAAAGGAGTTTCTACTACTAAAAATTTTACCAGCTTTACTGTCAGATGCGGTTTCCTCCCGAGTGAGACACTTAAGGTTATTGTTCCGCTGGTGACAATTTCGGATCCTCCAAACCCCACTAACGGTGTAGCTACCTTTTGGAAGGTTATCTGTCCCAAGTTCATCTAGGCTAAGACCTCCCTGGAGATGATATTCGCCGAGCTCCCACTATCGATCAGGATCCTTTTGACGTTATAATTTGCTATTTCTAGCGACAACACCATCGGGAAATCAGGGTTATCCTCTTTTGTGTCCCAAATAAGATTTTTGGGTACTTCGCCCTCGTTAAAACTGATCAGCTGGTTGTGTTGGGATAGTGGTTGGGATGCCTCGATTGTCAGAACAACGACAATGAGGAATTTAAAATTTTTCGAAGCACCCAAGGTCCCATATTAATTCTCCATATTAATTATACGTAAGCAAGAACAAAAACACACATAGAAATTGAACAAGGGTGTTTATGCGATATACCTCACCACAGGCAAGGTGGTGGCAACCTTCGATTCTGAATCTGATACTGGATCTGGATCTGGATCTGGTTCACAGAAGTGATCCAAGCGTCTTACCTCCAAAGTAAGTCCACACCAATTGGATTCTGGCAACGCCTCAAGATCTTAGGCTCATAACTGGATTCAGGAGGTTTGTCGAAGCAGGATTGTATAGATTCTCTTGACAGGTCAAGATCTATCACAGAGGAACAAGAGTAGATGATTGGCGGCACAAGAGCAGCTCACGGCAGCAGGGTGGCGGCGTCTCTTGGTGGCGGCGGCGGCTAGGGCTTCTAGCACAAAGGGGCCGGCGGCTAGGTTGAGAGGAGAGCTAGGGTTTTCTTCTTAGGGTGTTAGCTTTTGAGCTCAAGTAGATCCCCTTTATATAGACTCCCTCAACTTAGGTTTTGCAAGACTCCTTATGGGCTTTTAATTAAAAGCCCATGTCTTGCAAGCCCTCTTCATTTAATTAATTACTTAATTAAATGTCCAGTCTAATTAAATCTTTATTTCTTTTACATAATTAATTAGCAACTCAATTAAGTATTTAATTAATTAAGTTAGCCAATTAATTAATCTCCCACTTGAATTAAATACCTTTAATTCATTTAATTGATTTAATTACCTTTAAATCAATTAATTCCTTTTAGTATCCTCTTCAACAGTCACCGTCCAATTGTATTGTGTGTGACCCTCTGGGTTCACCATCAATTGGCAGCAGGCCCACGAATTCCTCGTGATTTAATTTATGAACAATAAATTGCTCCGGTCAATTAAACAACCTTTAATTGGCCACTCCTAGAATCAATTCCTCTATTAACTCAGGAGTACCTACACTTCATGGTCGATGTATAGCCACAAGCCCATGAAGCCCAACTTCAGGTGAATTGATACTTGTGAACCTCGTCTCATATAATTACCATGTACATACGGTCCTTCTATCGACTAATATTCCCGATCAAGACTTAGGGTGTGTGAATTTATCGGCACCTCTAAATTTGTCTCGATAACTATACTTTCTAATTCGGGATAATATTCCATTGTGACCTTCTAAATTTGGAAACCCCTTTCCAAATCCGTCACCGACTGCGGCCGCAGATTCCTTGGATATATTATCTAAGAATCGTATAGGAAATTCTCTCACCCATTACAGTGAGTCAATAGATTCCATATCGGTACTAACCATTCGCGTACATGTCCATACGCACCCAACCTAGGCATGTTATGACCAAGCTACGTGGCCTATACCTAGATCTAAGTACGCACTTCCATGCACCGAATTCGCCCTAGCACCTCAAGTCAAAGGACTAAATCGTACACTATTATAATCCTTGAGAAACATCCCATCACCGATATGCGACATGCGCTTCCACAATGGGTTTCTCTGTTCGGGTCGTTCGATGCGTTCAATCCTCCATTGAACCACCTACTCGTATGCACTGGCCTCAAATGCCTTGCTCATGAAATGCTACAAATTCACTCCATGTGAATCATGCATACTTGTACAAGTCTTGGCGATTCCTACGATACCCCGTCTCGTTCGGAATCTATGACTTGGAACAGTTTTAAGATTACGACCTTTGAGACTGTTTCATGATTGCACTCAGTACTGAAGTGAATCGTCCCATAGTCAAATGTAATCTAAGGGTTTCATCCAATCGCTTAAATGTATTCGCGAGAGATGAAGTTGGCAATTGTTTATCCTTATACTCATATAAATAAACGCGCGTATTATTATAAAATCAAAAGATTGTTTCTTACATAATAGACCTATTACAAGCTAATTGAACTGGCTTGTTGGGCACTATTCTATCAATCTCCCACTTGCCCTAAAGCCATTCACCTATGGTTCTAAGACCCATCTGCTCTAGATGACTATCGAACGCCTTTTGTGAAAGTGGCTTAGTTAGTGGGTCAGCTACGTTGTCTTCCGATTTGACATACTCCATGTGCATGTCACCTATACCCATGATCTCCCTGATCACGTGGTATTTCCTCTGTACGTGTTTGGATTGATGGTGTGATCTCGGCTCCTTTGCTTGAGCTATCGCTCCGTTGTTGTCACAGAAGACGACTACAGGTTCAGCAATGCTAGGAACAACATCCAATTCTTGGATGAAGTTTTTCATCCATACACTTTCTTTTGCCGCATCTGATGCTGCGATATATTCTGCTTCTGTGGTTGAGTCGGCAGTGGTAGACTGTTTACAGCTTTTCCAACTGACCGCTCCTCCATTGATGCGGAATATGTATCCAGAGTTGGATTTGAAGTCATCCACATCAGACTGGAAACTTGCATCCGTGAATCCTTCAAGTTTCAGTTCTCCACTACCACCGTAGACCAAAAACATATCCTTAGTCCTTCGCAGGTACTTTAGGATTGCTTTTACGGCAGTCCAGTGCTCTTCGCCTGGATTTGACTGATAGCGGCTCGTTACACTTAGAGCGTGTGCTATGTCTGGTCGAGTACACAACATCGCATACATTATACTTCCTATAGCAGAGGCATAAAGTATGAGAGACATTCTCGTCTTTTCTTCGTCAGTTGTAGGGCACATAGACTTAGAAAGAGAGATAACATGTCTCATTGGAAGCAATCCTCTCTTGGATTCTTCCATTTTGAATCTCTTCAAAATAGTGTTGATGTACTGAGATTGGGAGAGTCCTATCATCTTCTTCGATCTATCCCTATAGATACGTATTCCCAATACGTAAGATGCGTCTCCCATATCTTTCATGGAAAACTGCGCGGATAACCATGCTTTAGTCTGCGCTAACATCTTGATATCGTCTCCGATTAACAAAATGTCATCGATGTACAAAACAATGAATTGTATCGAGCTCCCACTATTCTTTTTGTACACACAAGGTTCATATACGTTTTTGATGAAGCCAAAAGCTTTGACTGTCTCATCAAATCGTATGTTCCAGGTTCGGGACGCCTGTTTGAGGCCATAGATTGACCTTTGAAGTTTACACAATTTGTGCTCACTTCCTTTGGACGCAAAACCTTCAGGTTGTTGCATAAAGATCTCCTTGTCAATGTCTCCATTGAGAAAGGCGGTCTTTACGTCCATTTGCCATATTTCGTAGTCATGCCACGCGGCTATGGCAAGTAGTATCCGAATGGATTTCGACATCGCCACGGGAGAGAAGGTTTCCTCATAGTCTATTCCAGGCCTTTGAGAATACCCTTTCGCCACTAAGCGAGCTTTATGAGTTAATACCTCTCCATTCATTCCAAGCTTGCGCTTGAAGATCCATTTGCATCCTACAGGGATAGTTCCCTCAGGTGGATCGACCAAGGTCCAAACCTTGTTGGAATGCATGGAATCCATTTCGGATTGCATGGCTTCGAGCCACGCACCCGAGTCTATGTCTAACATCGCTTCTTGATAGGTCCTTGGATCATTATCACCTCTTTCATTTTCGTGAATGAAACCAAATCGCTCTGGCTCCTTACGAATTCGATCAGACCTTCGAAGAGTAGGTGTACTAGTAGGTTCAATAAATTCTGGTTCAGCTCCCACTGTTTGTGGGGATGGGTCCGATTCTTGGACTTCATCAAGTTCTACGATTGTCCCATTTCGGTTGGTGAGGAAATCCTCTTCCAAGAAGTGGGCGTTCCTAGATACGAACGTATTACGTTCTTTAGGATCGAAGAACAGGTATCCAATGGATTCCTTTTGGATACCCCACAAATTTGCACAAACTAGATCGACTATCTAGCTTATCTCCATTTTTGTTCTTTACATACGCAGGAGATCCCCATACTCGTAGATACGAATACACGGGTGCTTTACCATACCATACTTGGTGTGGTGTCGTTGGCACTGACTTCGAAGGTACTATGTTTAGTATCTTCGATGCAGTTAATAGGGCTAAGCCCCAAAACGAAAAGGGAAGGTCAGCGAAGCTCATCATGGAACGAACCATGTCTAACAATGTTCGGTTCCTCCGCTCGGACACTCCATTGAGTTGAGGCGTCCTAGGGGGAGTTCGCTGGGCGAGAATTCCATTCTCTTTTAGATAATCAAGGAATTCTTGGCTTAAGTACTCACCACCTCTATCAGAACGAAGTGCTTTAATACTATGTCCAATTTGATTCTCAACTTCCATTCGAAACTCTTTGAATTTCTCCAAAGTTTCGGATTTGTGTTTCATAAGATACACATATCCGTAACGACTAAAATCGTCGGTGAATGTTACGAAGTAAGAGAATCCTCCTCTCGCATTGACACTCAATGGTCCACAAACGTCAGTATGGATTAAATCCAATGTTTGCTTGGTTCGCTCGGGATTCCCGGTGAAGGGTGATTTGGTCATCTTTCCTTTGAGACAAGACTCGCAAGTTGGGAGTTCATCCAAGTTCTTTATTTCAAGAGCCTTGGAGGAAACCAGCTTTTGAATCCTACTCTTGGAAATATGTCCAAGTCTAGCGTGCCAAAGTTGTGGAGTTTGATTATCATATTTTCTTTTTCTAGATTGAATGTGCATGACGTAGGAATTTGTAGGTTCTAAGGAATACAGACCATCTATCAAAGTACCACAAGCATACATTAAACCACCTTTAAATATGCAAAGAGCTCCATTTTCAATGGAAAAATTAAAACCATCAATGTCCAACATAGGTATAGAAATGATGTTCTTAATAATGTTTGGTACGTACAGACAATCCCTTAAAATTAAAGTAAAATTTCGTAAAACCAATTCGACGTCCCCAATAGCCTCAGCGGCGATCCTAGCTCCGTTTCCAAAACGCAGGATTCTATCCCCGGGCTTCAGGTATCTTACTGTTCCCTATCACCTGCAAATCATTGCAGATATGAGAACCTGCTGCGGTGTCTAACACCCACGATGCACAGTTAATAGAAATATTAACTTCAACCAAGAAAATACCTTTGGCTACCAATTTCATCTTTAGGTAGTCTGGGCAGTTCCTTTTCCAGTGCCCTGCTTTCTTGCAGTGGAAACATTCATCTTCTGGGCTCTTGCGCTTCTTCTCAACCACCTTTGTGACTGCCTTCGAAGAAAATACCTTCTTCTTCTTCCTACCTCTCTTGGGCTTAGCAGCCTTCGATTGGTGTGCAATCATTACCGGCTTCTCTTTCTTGAGAGTCGATTCTGCCGTTACCAACAAATTGGTCAGTTCGTGAAGAGCGAGGGTTCTATCCTCCATGTAGAAGTTCAACACGAACTGGTCAAAAGAACGGGGCAGCGTATGGAGAAGGAGGTCAGTGCTAAGATCAGCGTGCAAATCCACGTCCAATCGCCCCTGATCTTACGTGTTTTCGTTAGTTCGATCAAGGGTGGGATGTGATACGATGATAATAAAATAAAGGGAAAATAAAGATCAAGTGTAATTGTATTCGAGTTAATTGAGTACAAGTACAAATTTTAGGGGTCCTACTCGAGCATTATTGGATGTCGTACAAGCTAGAGGGTGAAATACACAAGATGCTATGTCTATTTTACCAAGTGGTTCCGAGCAGTAGCTTCGAGGGGGGAGCACCTGGAGAATCGTGTCCAATATCATAAATGCAGGGGGTATTTATAGCTGAAATTGGGGTCTAGGTGGTCTACCCACAGACATGTAATTCTTCAGCCCATAAGTTTGGTTCAGAGCTCGGCCCAACAGTAACTTTGGATCCTGGGCTTGTTTACACTCACTGTATTTCCATCATCAGACTCGAACTCGATTCTTCGAGATAGGTACCGCTCGATCTCATGTAATTGTAAAGAAAAGTAGGATCCAGAATACCCCTCATCAATACTCCCCCACTTCTCGAGCGTAAAGTGGAACTTAAGCTCGAAGAAGTATGTATAACATCGGGATAAATCGATCTCGGCTTATCGTATCTGGTATGCCTCATTAAAAACCTGGCTCGGAAAAACCCTTCTGGGATAAAAACCGGGTCAGGGAAAAAGAGTGCATATTTAAACAATTTCTTGATAGCGCAGTTATAAGATCGTCCTTGTTGTTCGTGATATGGATTTTTATTTCAGGAATTCAGGAAAGTATAGGGGCCGTAGGTGCAATTTCTGAAAATATGACTTCAAATTTACCTCAAGAGAGTCCAATCGTCGCGGTTACTCGGGGACTGATTTGAAATTTCCCATTTTGTCCCTGTATATATAGTTACACGGAGGGTCGCTGTTCCTCACAAATTCTGAGGAAAGAACTTTAGATCGGAGCAGACAGGTCGATAAGTGAGTTTTATTAGCCATATTTGATCAGTCGTCTTATATTTATTATGTCGAGCTCAGCAGATTTGAAAGGAAAATCTCCCTTAGAGGAGAACGAGGTCGATAACCGAAAGGGGGAAGAAGTTGTAGGGAGTCAGTCATCTGAAAACGAGAATCCTCCAAGCTTGGGTTCCGCTTCGGATTCCAGCGGAGAGGAGCGGGAGTCGAACTCAGAAACTGGAAATAGCGAAGACGAAAATTCTAGCGAAGCAACAGTTTCTGAAAGGGAAGATATAGAAGATGGGGAGCTTCCTTTGGGTAATAACGAGCAGTATAAATATAGACTGAACCGTAATGTGGTGATTACGATCTATGATTGGGAAGAGCCCTCGACTAGCGCAGCTCTAAACATGACTGAGGAGAGGGCAAATGAGATCGTTTGTTCCTATAAAGAGTCAGACCTGCCGGAGTTGCAAAAAGAATTCGGTCAGTATCTAGGCGCAGGTTTTTCGATAGTGCTTCCCTCTCCCGATCAACGAGTTACCGACCCCCCTGCCGGTTGGTGTATTAAGTTCGAATGAATTTGACAGTGATGGCACTTTTTCACATACTCGACAGAATCAGAAAAGAGTGTAGGCCAATAATATCCAGATCTTGAGCATTTAAGAGCTAACGCTCGAGCTCCACAATGATTTCCTGCTTCCCCTTCATGAACCTCTCTCAATATTGCCTCGTAGTGTGTTTCGCGGATGCATTTCAATAGAATTCCCGAAGAGGAACGTTTATAGAGTTGATTATCCATCAAAGTAAATGACGGTGCTCTATATTTGATTCTCCGAGCCTCATTTGCGTTTTCCGGTAGTTTTCTATCCTTAAGATAGGCGACAAGAGGGTCGCTCCATGAGTCGCTCGGCTCTTCAATTTCCATAACATCAATTGCAGGGGCTGCATCTAACTCGATGGCAGACATATTCGATAGCAGCCAAGTGATCGTTCTCTCAGTCTTTCCGTCGGCCAGTCCCGTAAATTTCGACAATATATCGGCCCAGAGATTCTCTTCTCTTGGTATCGGTTGAATGTCAAATTTATCGAACTCTGAGATTAACTTCTTCGCTTTGTTCAGATATTTAATCATGTTGAATTCTCTGGCCTCGTAAGTGCCTTTCACCTGTCTGTGAACAAGTTCCGAATCTGTTAGCACGACAATAGATCTTACCTTTGCCTTAATGGCCATCTCTAATCCAGCTATCAATGCTTCGTATTCGGCCTCATTGTTGGTGACGACGAAATCCAAGGTTATCGCATAGCTCAGGTCTTCAGCATTGGGCCCTTGGAAGTGTATCCCAGCTCCTCCTCCTTCCTTGGTCGAAGATCCGTCCACATGCATTAGCCAAACTTGATCGTTTGCTTCCTCCACCATAGCTAATTCCGAGGTTGTTCCTTCTTTCCCGTTTGATATGTTGGTCGATTCAAGCACAAAATCAGCTAGCACTTGCGCTTTCACAGCGACCCATGGTCGGTATTCAATTTCAAATTGGCTGAGCTCGATCGCCCACTTTATCAACCTGCCTGAAGCTTCTGGTTTGGACAGAACCTGTCTTAAAGGTTGGTTAGTTAAAACGATGATTTTATATGTTTGAAAATAGGGTCTCAATATCCGGGCAGCCACAATTAGGGCAAGCGCGAATTTTTCAATCTCCATATAGTTCTTTTCGGCACCCTGCAACAATTTACTCAAATAGTAAACTGGTTTATGTTCAGCTTTATCTATTTTGACCAGAACCGAGCTAATAGCTTCCTCTGACACAGCTATGTACAAATATAGGGGTTCCCCTTCGGATGGTTTTGCTAGCATGGGTGCCGAGGTTAAGTATGCTTTCAGTTCTTCGAAAGCCTTATCGCATTCATCGTTCCACTCGAAATTCTTGGATTTACGCAACAGCTTGAAAAAAGGTAAACTCTTGTCAGCGGATCTGGAGATGAATCTATTCAATGAGATGATTTTTCCGATCAGACTTTGAACATCTGAGAGTTTCCTCGGTGGATGGAGATTGGTGATTGCTCGGATTTTTTCTGGATTAGCTTCGATTCCCCTCTCATGAACTAAATATCCAAGGAACTTTCCTGATCGCACCCCAAACGTGCACTTTGCAGGATTTAATTTCATCCCATACTTTCTTAAAATTTGGAAACACCTATCAAGATGGTTAATATGATCCTCTTCAGACATGCTTTTCACGAGCATGTCGTCTACATATACTTCCATAATTTCTCCTATTAACTCTTTGAACATCATATTGACCAATCTCTGATACGTTGCACCGGCATTCCTTAATCCGAAGGGCATAACGATGAAACAGTACACTCCTCGTTCGGTGATAAATGCCGTTTTGTCCTGATCTCTTTCGTTCATGAAGATCTGATAAAATCCTTGAAATGCGTCCATCATGCTAAACAACACAAATCCTGCAGTGGAATCTACGAGCATGTCAATTCGGGGCAAGGGGTAAGGGTCCCTTGGACATAATTTGTTCAAGTCGGTGAAATCATTGCACATCCTCCATTTGTTCTCGGCCTTTTCCTCCTTGGAAACTAAGACCACATTGCACAGCCATTCCGTGAATTTTATCTCTTTTATCTGTCCTGCTGCTAACAATCTATCGACCTCTGCGTTAATTATCTTGTCTTTCTCTCGTCCATGGTTACGTTTTTTCTGCCTTACCGGTCTGGCCCTTGGGTCAATATTCAAGGAATGCGTTATCACACGCGGATCGATTCCTACTATGTCGTCCGAACTCCATGCGAAGACATCCACATTTTCTTGCAAGAATCCGATGAGTTTTGCTTCCATGCAATTACTTAGCTCCGTTCCTATTTTTGTGAATTTTTCTGGAGATCCAGGTACCAAGTTTACCTTTTTGTGATCAGGTGCTTGCACACTCATGTCAATGATTTTCCCTTTCTTTCCATCCAGTCTTTCATAATCAGGAATTGGGGTTGCGGAGTTAGAGACTAACTCATTTATCTTTCTTTTGCTAGGGACCTCAGGCTCCACCTTTTCCTTGATAGTCAAGGACGAACTATAACACTCCCAGGCCATGTACTGGTCGTTCCTCATCTCACCTACTCCTCCGTCAGTTGGGAACTTTATCTTCTGATGGTAGGTGGATATGATAGCCTTAAAAGTATTCAGAGCGGGTCTTCCCAAGATGGCATTGTAGGCGAACGGCGTATCCACCACTAGGAACTTGATCATTCTCGTGACATTCTTTGGTTTTGATCCTAGAGTGGTACTCAGAAGTATGGTTCCGAGTGGAGTGATCTCCGATCCCCCGAAACCGACCAAAGGGGTGGTTACCTTATCCAAATATGGATGACAGAGTTTCATTCTCGTAAGAGCTTCTGAAGAAATTATGTTTGCCGAGCTCCCGTTATCGATCAGCACTCTTTTGACCTCGAAATTTGCAATTCTTAGTGTTAATACCATGGAAAAGTCTGGATCATCTTCATTCGTGTCCCAACTAACATCTGCGGGTCGATCCGCCTCGCTAAAGCTGATGACTTGATTCTCCATTGATGGAAGCTCCAAAGATAGAACTTCCCTTTTTGTGGACACTCCTGTCCTGATTGACCTTAAAATCCTTTTCCTGGCATTCCTACTATCTCCACCCGCCGGTCCACCTGCGATCATATTGATCACACCGTTCGATTGTTCTTCTGCCTGACCTTGAATCTGCCTCTGCCGAGCGATAAATTTTCTCGGACTACGGGATCTGTAGCGATTGTTATAGTTGCCATTCTTAACAAATTCTTTTAGTTTTCCTTGGTTGATTAACTTTTCGATTTCGACCTTCAACTGATAACAATTCTCCGTACTGTGGCCTCTAGCTCGATGATATCGACAGTATTGGTCATATCCGGGGCGCGCCCGGCCTTGCCTGTGTGATTCTTTGGGCTTCCGGAATTAAATTCCCTTCTTCCAATACAGTCAACACCTCTTCTTTTGAGCTGTTAAGCTCAGTAAACTGAATTTTACCCGGCCTTGGGGCTCTATTTCGATCATAGGGAGGTCCATATGAACTCGGTCCTTGGGGTGGCATATGCGGCTTAAAAGTGTTGATTCGCTGCCAAACGGATCCTTTACTCGATCCTCCATAATCACTTGGTTTTGGGATCGGAGCCCTATCTTGCTTTCTGTTGAGATGAGACTTATCTAGATGTGAACTCTTCAATTTGTTCATCTCTTCCTGTATCATATACTTTTCAGCAATTTCCATTATCCGTTCGAAAGATTTTGGTTGCTTTCTGCATAACGCATTCCCAAACTGGGTGCTTCTAGTCAGCTCGAACATCAACGAGGACAGATATTCAATTTGCGGGGTATCCACTTTCAAGAGCTCAATACTAAATCTTGCCAGCCATTGCCTCAACGTCTCCCCTTCCAATTGTTTCACAGTGCCCAAATGATTCGCCGGCAGTCTTGGCTTCCTCTGGCTAGCGAATTGATGCTTCAGCTTATCGCAAAATTCTTCGAAAGAAAATATGGAGTTCGGAGGTAACTTTCCGAACCAATCGAGGGCAATCCCTTCAAAAGTGGTGACCATAATCTTGCAACAGAAATTATCCGAGTGTCCATACAAGTTCATAACATTAACAAAACTGTTAATGTGCTCGCCGGGGTCGGTAGTCCCGTTATACCGTGGGAGCCTGGTTGGCACCGTTTCTGTGTTTCGAGCTTCGCGTATTTCTCGACAAAAGGGTGAACAACGCATGATATTATTCGAGACCTCCCTCTCTCGTAGGTTTCCTCTGGTCAGGGTATTCCCCGTTTGCCTGGCAGCTTGATTGGTGAAAGGAATCTCTATCATAGTATCCTGCTCTTCCAATTTCTTTGCTACTCTTTCCTGTACTATTATCTCCAATTCGGATTCTGTAATTCTCTTGCAAGTTGGTTTATTTCTTCTCGCAGCGCCAGCGGTGTGACTTTCCCCCACAACGGAATTCTCCAGATCGTGCACTCGTGCAGGAGGGTTTTCTGATCGGGCATTGACTTTCGAGGGTACAGTCCTTTGTGGACGCATCGATGGAATATGTGACATATCATTTTCCTTCTGTAAGTTCGATGAAGGTATTTCGGGTCTTCCCTGAATCCCTGGTTGGTCGACGGGTGATTGATCTGCTCTTCCGCTGTTCATAAATTCCCTGCACATGGTGCCTATTATAGACCTCAAATCTCCAATAGTCGTGTGTATTGGAATGTTATCTTGCGGAACCGCCGGCGGTGCCTCTGGTTGTTGTTGAGCGGCGCGCGACAAGTTATCAGGTTCATTGTTGACAGAATTTTGTGCTCCCCCTGCTTGGGAAGGCTCTCCTCTAATATATGTATTTCTCCTCGTAGTAGGCATATTTCGGTCTAATACTCGAATAAGGCCCCTCGGTGGGCGCCAATTGATCTTACGTGTTTTCGTTAGTTCGATCAAGGGTGGGATGTGATACGATGATAATAAAATAAAGGGAAAATAAAGATCAAGTGTAATTGTATTCGAGTTAATTGAGTACAAGTACAAATTTTAGGGGTCCTACTCGAGCATTATTGGATGCCGTACAAGCTAGAGGGTGAAATACACAAGATGCTATGTCTATTTTACCAAGTGGTTCCGAGCAGTAGCTTCGAGGGGGGAGCACCTGGAGAATCGTGTCCAATATCATAAATGCAGGGGGTATTTATAGCTGAAATTGGGGTCTAGGTGGTCTACCCACAGACATGTAATTCTTCGGCCCATAAGTTTGGTTCAGAGCTCGGCCCAACAGTAACTTTGGATCCTGGGCTTGTTTACACTCACTGTATTTCCATCATCAGACTCGAACTCGATTCTTCGAGATAGGTACCGCTCGATCTCATGTAATTGTAAAGAAAAGTAGGATCCAGAATACCCCTCATCAGCCCCAGTTTTTCAACCAGGTTGATGAAACGCAGACAGTGATCCTTGACACTGCTTCCCTCAGCCATCTTGAGATGAAACAACTCCTTAGTGGTCGCGAACCTTTCGGTACGAGACCTCTCTCCAAACATCTGCTGGAGGTGGAGAAGTATCTCTCTAGCAAGCGGCATTGCAGCATGCTGTTTCTGCAGTTCATTCGACATCGAGGCTAGCATGAGACATCGAACCTGAAGATCATCATCAACCCTTTTAGCATGGGCGGTTCGTTGTTCCTCACTAGCTCGTGCTGCGGGTGCAGCAGGCATGGGTGTGTCGAGCACATAGCTACGTCGCTCGGAGTCGAGGACGATTCTGAGATTTCTCAGCCCGTCAACGAAGTTTGAGCCATTCAATTTGTTTGCGTCGAGGATAACAGATAATGGATTCTTAGACATTGTACTTAATATCTACAAATGGAAAGAAGACAACATTAAGCTAACGGATCTTATGTCTAATACTTATATTTAACGAATTTTGGACTTGTTTTCGAAAAAGTTCTCCCACTATTTTATCGAAACAATCACCCCTTTGACTGCTCGGGAAATTTAATTCCTAGTAGGTCTTGACGTCCCAGCAGCAATTAATTGCACCCACGACTCGTGGCCATACAATCAATTCTCCAGGTAGGTATACTTTTTACCAATTGTGTTACTCCACAACCTTCAAGCTTATTTTGCCTCGGTTTTCGCACTTATCTAGCACTGCTACATCATAAGTGTTACTAATCGTTAAGTCTAACCCATCAATCGTGATGAGCAACGGGCCCGATCGTGAGTTCTCCGTAACTAGTTATCGGTCGATCCTCACATCCCGACCAGTCCTCAACCTTGTCGTGTTTAGTTAAAAAACAGGAGTCAAGGAATTTCGCGTATTGTCCCTTTCTTCGACTCGGGTGCCAGACTCTGGATCACCTCTATCGATAAGTAGACAACATACGTTAGTCCCTATTGATGGAAGGCTTGGATTTATATAAATACTTCATTTTATTTTAATCCAATATGACTTAATATTTAATTCGATAGGGGAATTTCTGGTTTTGAAAGTTATACTAACTCTCCTTGAGATCTCACCGATTCAGTTATACTTTATCTTTTATTACGATCTAGATTCTAGCGCGCAGCTTATACAAGCTAAATATAAATCGACAAAATAAATAAAAGCCATACAAGCCTAGCATGCATACTACCACAATATGTTTTCGATCGGGAGCCTTCTATGTGGGCCATCATCGAGCCAATGATGTTGGCCCTATTGGTCAATCTAAAGGATTTGTAAATGGGCCTATGCTATTACACAATGTACCACGCATACATGGCCTTCATATCTTCTTGGGTTCCCACCTTGCTTGTAAACGGGCCTCCATACTAAACTAGGAAAGCAGTAAAGCCCTATTCTATTACAAAGGCTCAAAATGGCCCAAAAACATAATAGGCTCGCAGGCCCAATAAAAAACAAACAATAAATTAAACCAATCACATCTAACCTAAGGTCAAGGCTCGGCTCGATCGAAAACCACGTAAACAATTCACATAGAGCAAGAAACAAGCAAACATCCTTTACCTATTTCTTTCTTAATTTTAAAACTACCTTTTAAAACTAACTCCCTATGATTCTTACTTTCTAGTCACTACTAATTATGACAAAATGAATATTCGGGTAAACAAAAATAAATTTTCTGCTCAAATTCAGATTCTGTTTTTCAACTTTCGAAAATTGCATTTTCGCCCCTCAACTTTTGAAAATTGCACTTTGACCCCAAAACTTTTAAAAAGTTACAAAAACACCCCTTGGCAGATTTGGGCAGATTCCAGAAAATAATATTTTGAATTCTGAAAATTTTTCGATTTTTCAAAATGACCCCTCAAGTTTCAGTAATTGCAAAACAGCCCCAAAGTTTTCGGAAATTACAAAACGACCCCAAAAAGTGTGCGACCAGATTTGCAAAAACAGTCCATAATTTTGAAAATTCCAGATTCCAAAAATTCGAATTTTTCAGCCCTCTAAAACCTTATATGCGATTTTTAGCATTAAAAGTCCTGAAGTTTTCAAAAACTATAAAAACGGCACAGATCTAAAAAAGCAGTTTTACCCAATCATAGATCCAGTCATAACAAGTAAGAATCAACTTCCAGAACATAATTATCACGTGTTTACATATACATAATTAAACATATATGGTGGAAACACATTATATTCAGGCTTTTCGTATAATAATGATGGAGTTGGCTCTGATACCACTGTTGGGATAGTGGTTCGGATGCCTCGATTGTCAGAACAACGACAGTGCGGAATTTAAAATTTTTCGAAGCACCCAAGGTCCCATATTAATTCTCCATATTAATTATACGTAAGCAAGAACAAAAACACACATAGAAATTGAACAAGGGTGTTTATGCGATATACCTCACCACAGGCAAGGTGGTGGCAACCTTCGATTCTGAATCTGATACTGGATCTGGATCTGGATCTGGTTCACAGAAGTGATCCAAGCGTCTCACCTGCAAAGTAAGTCCACACCAATTGGATTATGGCAACGCCTCAAGATCTTAGGCTCAGAACTGGATTCAGGAGGTTTGTCGAAGCAGAATTGTGTAGATTCTCTTGACAGGTCAAGATCTATCACAGAGGAACAAGAGGAGATGATTGGCGGCACAAGAGCAGCTCACGGCAGCAGGGTGGCGGCTAGGTTGAGAGGAGAGCTAGGGTTTTCTTCTTAGGGTGTTAGCTTTTGAGCTCAAGTATATCTCCTTTATATAGACTCCCTCAACTTAGGTTTTGCAAGACTCCTTATGGGCTTTTAATTAAAAGCCCATGTCTTGCAAGCCCTCTTCATTTAATTAATTACTTAATTAAATGTCCAGTCTAATTAAATCTTTATTTCTTTTACATAATTAATTAGCAACTCAATTAAGTATTTAATTAATTAAGTTAGCCAATTAATTAATCTCCCACTTGAATTAAATACCTTTAATTCATTTAATTGATTTAATTACCTTTAAATCAATTAATTCCTTTTAGTATCCTCTTCAACAGTCACCGTCCAATTGTATTGTGTGTGACCCTCTGGGTTCACCATCAATTGGCAGCAGGCCCACGAATTCCTCGTGATTTAATTTATGAACAATAAATTGCTCTGGTCAATTAAACAACCTTTAATTGACCACTCCTAGAATCAATTCCTCTATTAACTCAGGAGTACCTACACTTCATGGGTGATGTCTAGCCACAAGCCCATGAAGCCCAACTTCAGGTGAATTGATACTTGTGAACCTCGTCTCATATAATTACCATGTACATACTGTCCTTCTATTGACTAATATTCCCGATCAAGACTTAGGATGTGTGAATTGATCGGCACCTCTAAATTTGTCTCGATAACTATACTTTCTAATTCGGGATAATATTCCATTGTGACCTTCTAAATTTGGAAACCCCTTTCCAGATCCGTCACCGACTGCAGTCGCAGATTCCTTGGATATATTATCTAAGAATCGTATAGGAAATTCTCTCACCCATTACAGTGAGTCTATAGATTCCATATCGGTACTAACCATTCGCGTACATGTCCATACGCACCCAACCTAGGCATGTTATGACCAAGCTACGTGGCCTATACCTAGATCCAAGTACGCACTTCCATGCACCGAATTCACCCTAGCACCTCAAGTCAAAGGACTAAATCGTACACTATTATAATCCTTGAGAAACATCCCATCACCGATATGCGACATGCGCTTCCACAATGGGTTTCTCTGTTCGGGTCGTTCGATGCGTTCAATTCTCCATTGAACCACCTACTCGTATGCACTGACCTCAAATGCCTTGCTCATGAAACGCTACAAATTCACTCCATGTGAATCATGCATACTTGTACAAGTCTTGGCGATTCCTACGATACCCCGTCTCGTTCGGAATCTATGACTTGGAACAGTTTTAAGATTACGACATTTGAGACTGTTTCATGATTGCACTCAGTACTGAAGTGAATCGTCCCATAGTCAAATGTAATCTAAGGGTTTCATCCAATCGCTTAAATGTATTTGCGAGAGATGAAGTTGGCCATTGTTTATCCTTATACTCATATAAATAAACGCGCGTATTATTATAAAATCAAAAGATTGTTTCTTACAGAATTGACCTATTACAAGCTAATTGAACTGGCTTTCTGGGCACTATTCTATCAGGTTGTTCGTTGATTTGCTTTCTAGAGTCCATATTTCCTTTGGGTATTTCAAGCTTCCGATTATGGATCTAGCGGTCCTTCGTCGAGCGTTACAACTATTCCCGCCTGCGGGTCCTCCGGAAATTGTATGGATGGTACCATTGATCTGATCATGGTTCAACTCCTGTGCAGGACCATGCTCGGGTGACCTTCGACGGGAATTCCTTCTTTGATTATTATTCCGAGGGCTCCTACTTCTTCCTCTCTTGCGGTTAACCGCTCTAAATAGTCGTCTAGTTTTCCCTGTTCGATTAGTTTTTCAATTTCTTTCTTAAGGTGAAAACAATCTTCAGTTCGATGCCCATGTGCCCGATGATACTTGCAGTATAGCTCATAGTTTCGTGATCCTGGTCTGGGCTGAGCGATTTTCTTTGCTTCCGGGATCCAATTATTCCTTTCTAGTACTTCCAATATTTCTTCTTACGAAACAGTTAGCCTTGGGTGTTCTACTTGATTAACCCTGCTCCTGATTGTCGGTTCGGCGGTTCTCGGTCTTTGATAGAAATCGGGTCGTCTGTCCTGGTCGGTTTTATTGTATTCCAACCGCTGGAAAACGTTGCCTTTTCTAAAAGATCGTTCATAATCCATGGATCTTTGGGCAGGAATCCACCTTGCCGTTTGGAGCCTGAGGCTGTAACTTTATTTTTGTTCTTATCTTTAAAAGAATTCATCTCCTCCTGGGTCATATATTTTGACGCCAAGCTCATGATGTCAGCAAACGTTCTTGGTTGCTTTCGACTGAGGGCATTTCCGAACTACCTATTTTTCGTGAGATCGAAGAGAATGGAGATTATGTAATCGATATTTGGGGAATCGATTTTGAGCAATTCTACATTAAATCTTGCCAACCAATTCCTCAGGGATTCGCCCTCTTGTTGTTAAATGGTTCCCAAATAGCTCATTGGAAGTTTTTGCCTCTTCTGACTAGCAAATTGCTGTGTCAATTTGTTGCACAATTCCCGAAAACTAAATATGGAGTTGGCTGGTTGCTTGGCGAACCAGTCCAAAGCAAGTCCTTCTAACGTGGTCACCATTAATTTAGCGGTGAATTCCGCCGAGTGAGCATATAAATTCATTATATTTGTGAAGCTAAAGATGTAGTCATATGGATCAGTGGTTCCGTCGTATCTGGGTAGTCTTCGTGGAACCTGCCCGGTCGACTGTGCCTCTTTTATTTCTCTGGAGAAGGAAGAGCATGCCGTTAGACTCTCCTGGAGTTCTATGGTTCTGGTCCATGGGTTTTGAACGGATCGTAAGCGTTGCTCAAGTCGTTCCTGTACCATCTTTTCGATTTCTCTTTCCGAGAATCGCATCGTTCTTAGTCGATCTGGGATCGCCTCATCTACATCATCCTCGATGGGGATTATGGTATGTTCCTTTGATTCGTTGCGTTGTGGTCTCCTTCGATCCGTTTTCCTTCGGACGTGGTCATCGGAGGGTTTTGAATTGCCCTGCCGCGGACTATGTAGCGAGCGCTGCTCGCTCACCGGGCTGTCAGCTTGTTGAGAGATTTGATCGTTTTGCCTTGGCGTTCTTTGAGTGGGATTTGCCCTAGTAGTTCTAACGTTTTGAGGAACCTGTTCGAGTACAAGTAATTCCTCTGGGGAGAGTGATTTAAGGAGCATAGCAATCTGTCGTAACTTCTCCTGAGCGTCTGAAAGGGGAACCGGGATCGTTGGGGCCGCGTGGTCTTCCGGTACTGCGCCGGCAGGGATCCCTTGTGGTTCCACCTGATTCTGATGATGCTCGTTCTGTTGCTGACCGTCGTTGGATATAGGGGCGTTATTATCGGTATTGCCCTATGGATCCTTAAACATATTATGCTGGTTGGTTGTGTTACTTCTTGCTCCATTACGAGCGCTCTTCCTTGGGCGAACCATATGTCGATCGAATAATTAACCTAGCCCCACGGTGGGCGCCAACCGATTTAACCGAATTTCGTCGGGTAGGATTAGATCAGTAAATAGGTGTTATTAAGGATTCCCAATTAATACAATTCAAAGGGCTCTGTTACTTTATTCCGGATGGATCAATCTCAAGGAAGAACAATTAGATGGAACAATTAGTAATAAAGAAAATCAATGAATATAATAGTATAGCAAAAGCTTTTCTATTAAATAATCTTAGGCTCTGCTTGTCATGCAGGCGTAAACTCAATATGTATGAACCTACGTAATACAATGATTAACTAGGTATTTATATCACAATTAACTTAGCTTTACAAGGAAACATAATTCTAATAGGACTCGGCCCAATTGTCCTTCTTGAGTCCGGATTGTAGCCTGCTCGCTATGGAGAGTCGTATTCTATCGGTTCGATAGATGTTCCCGAGCGGGCTTGTTTGGTCGAATCGATCTATATGTTACTTGGTCGATCTGAAGATTCTTAAGGGGTGCGAAATAGCCCCCATCAATGATTAAAATGAGCAGCATAAAAGGCACGGGAACCTTCGGGGGTGAAGTAACCCTGTCAGTAGGCGATGGGAGAAGAATGTCAAAGCCTTCAGGAAAATACTTGCTATAATTATCCCGCACTTGATAGGATAGTGCCCAGCAATCCAGCAAATATAAGCTTGTTAAGGAACTACCTTTAGAAGCAATCTTATGATTCATAAGATAATACGCCCGTTTATTCATAGTACGTGAATTAAACAATGACCAACTTCATCTCTCGTGAACTTATCTAAGCGATTGGATGAAATCCTGAGATCACTCATGACTATGGGACTATACACTTCAGGACTGAGTGCGATCTATCATGAAACAGTCTCAAAGGTCATGATCTTGAAAACGTTCCAAGTCATAGATTCATATCGAGACGGGGTATCCAATGAATCATCAAGACTTGTAGGATTATGCATTATTCAGATGGAGTGAATTTGTTGTAGTTTCATGAACAAGGCATTTAATGCTAGTGCATATGACTAGGTGGTTCGATAGGGGATCGAACGCATCGAACGACCGAAACAGAGAGACCCATCGTGGAAGTGCGTTAAGCATATCGGTAATGGGATGTCTCTCAAGACTTATAATTGTGTACGATTTAGTCCTTTGACTTGAGGTACTAGGGCGAATTCGGTACACGGAAATACGTACTTTGATTTACGAGCCAATCACATAGGTTGGTCATTGTGCGAGTACTTTGGGTACGTATGAACGTGTGCGTGGATTGTTAGTGCTAATAGAGGATCTATCGACTCATCCTGATAAGATGAGAGAATTTCATGCACGTTCTTAGATAATAATATCCGAGGAATCTGCGGCCGCAGTCGGTGACGGATTTGGAAAGGGGTTTCCAAATTTAGCAGTCACACTGGAATTATTATCCTGAATTAGAAAGTACAGAATTGAGATAATTAGAGGTGCCGACCAATTCACACACCCTAGGTCTCAATCGGAAAATTGGTCGTTAGAAGGACCGTATGTACATGGCATTTATAAGAGGTGAAGGTTCACGAATATCAACTCACCTGAAGTTGGTCCTCATGGGCTTGTGGCTAGACATCGACCATGAGGTGTGGGTACTCCTGAATTAATAGGGAAATTAATTCTGGAGTGGTCAATTAAAGTGGTTATTTGATCGGAGCAATTAATAACATATTAATTGCTCACTAATTAAATCACGAAAGTCGTGGGCCTGCTGCCAATAGATGGTGAACCTAGAGGGTCACACACAATACAGTTGGATAGTGACAGTCTGAAAGGAAACATTTGATTTAAGGAATTAAATCAATAAATGAATTAAAGTATTAATTGAAGAAGAATAATAATTAATTAGAAGTAACTAAGTAGTTAATCAAGAATTAAAGTGTTAATTCAAAATGGAGAATCATTAATTAGAAGTAACTAATTAATGAATCAATTGAAATTTCTGATTGATTAAATCCTCAATTAAAGTGTTAATCGGAAGAAATTAATTAATTAATAGTGGATTAATTCATTAAAAGCATATGGGCCATATATTGTAGAGATAAATTAATCTAGGATTAATTAATCTTGCATGGGTCGATTTTGAGAATAATGATCAAATTGATTTAGGATTAAGTAAAGCATATGGGCCGATTTTAATGTTGATTATTCAATTAACATGGCCGATTTTTGCTTGGGAAATAAGTCTGGATTAATGTTGATCATGATTGGTTATGATAGGGATTAGAAGAGTTTTTGTTATCTTGTGTAACTAGAAAAGAGATTGTGATATATCTTGTTTCCTAACATGGTGAGATCTTGTTTATCTTGTATCTTGATAAGGAGAGATCCTTTCAAGATTTGATATCTATTAGGAGGAGTCTTCTAATTAGATGTCTATAAATACTAGATATACATAATCAAATCATAAGGAATAAGTGAGAAATTTCTAAGCAAGAAAGAAAATAAAAAACACAAGAAAACAAAGAGGCCGAAAATATTCATCCCCTCTCGCCCCTATTGCATCAGCCGAACCCTGTCAAAAATCGCCCCACCCTATGTAGGATTTTTCTCCAAGTTTTTCTTCCCGGATCTAAATCCAATTCCTGACGAGACAATTCCTTAATCCTAGTTCTGAGCCTGAGGATTACGCGAAGTCACTCAAATCCAATTGGTGTGGACTTTCTCTAGAGGCACAACACATGGGGTGCTCTAGTGAACATTAGAAGACCGGAGAATAACCACCACCTTGCCTGTGGTGAGGTAAAAATAGTTTTTACCATCCTATTTATTTTAGTACATGTTTGCTGAAAATAAATTCAACCTTATTCATATGTGCTAATATGTATTCTTGGGATTTGGTGTATAAAATGAAAAATTTTATATTCCGCACCGTTGTAGTTGACAATTATACCCATAAAATCCCAACAGTGGTATCGGAGCCTAACTTATTATGCACATATGGAAAAGGCCTGAACACTTCAAATTTTCGTGAATATGCTTATTTGTCGTGTTCTGTGCATGGATCTTGCTGATTAAGATTAATTATGTGTTCGGGTAAATAGCATAATTCTTATTTGGGCCAGATCTGCAATTTACGATTTTTACAGGACTAAAACTGCAATTTACGATTTTTATAAAATCTGGACAGAATCTGATATTTTATTTTTCTAGAAATTCTGGGCTGAAATCGAAAATCTGTTTTTCTAGCGATAGGGGTCTGTTTGCAATTTACGTAAGTTGTGGGGCTATTTTGCAATTTACGAAAAACTTCAGGGGCAGTTTTGCGATTATCAAAAGTTTCTGGAAATAAAATATTAATTTATGTTTTCTGGGCCAATTTGCAAGTTTTGGAATTTTCGGGGCTAATTTGTTGTTTCCAAAAGTTTTGGGGTCAAAACGTAATTTTCAAAAATTGAGGGACCAAACTGTAATTTTCAAAATTTGAAATTTCCAGAACCTGAATTATGTTTAAAAGGAGTTTTATTATCCGAATGATTAATTTTATCATAATTAGTAGTGGACTAAAGTAAGAACCATGATATATTTTAAAAGGGGTTTTAAAATAGGAATTGTGTTGTATTTTAAAAGGGGTTTTAAAATCAAATCAAATGGGTCATTTTAAAAGGAAATTTTAAAATGACATTTAAAAGATTATTTTAGAAGGGGTTTTAAAATTAGAATATTGGGTTATTTTAAAAGGTAGTTTTAAAATAATATAAGAAATAAGAAATTATAATTTTGCTTGTTTCTTGCTCTACGTGAAATTTTTTACGTGGTTTTCGATCGCGCCGAGCCTTGACCTGACGTGATTGGTTATTTTAAATCTTATTGGTTTTATTGGGCCTGCGAGCCTTAAGTTTTGGGCCACTTTGAGCCATTGTAATAGATAGGGCTTTACTGTGTTATTAGTTTAGGATGGAGGCCCGTTACAAGCAAGGTGGGAGCCCAAGAAGACTAAAGGCCATGTATGCATGGTAAAATGTGTAATAGAGTAGGTCTATGTGAAACCCAATAGATTGACCAATAGGACCATCGTCTTTGGCTCGATGGTGGTCCGCATAGGAGGCTCCCGATCGAAAACATACTGTGGTAGCATGCATGCTAGGTGTGAATGTTTTATTTTATTTGTTGATTTATTTTTGCTTGCACGCTAGAATTTAGATCACTAAACAAATTGTAAAGCATAATTAATGCGGTGAGATCTCGAGGAGAGTTACCTCAAACTTCCTAAAACCGAAAATCCCCTATCGTAATAAAATATTAAGTCATATTGGGTAAACTATAAAATGAAGTTTTATAGATCCAAGCCTTCCATCAATAGGGACTAGTGTATGTTGTCTACTTATCAATAGAGGTGATCCAGAGTCTGGCACCCGAGTCGAAGAAAGGGACAATACACAAAATTCCTTGATTCTTGTTTTTTAAACTAAACTCGACAAGGGTGGGGACTGGTCGGGACGTGAAAATCGACCGTTAACCAGTTACGGGGATTTCATGACCGGGCCCGTTGCTCATCAAAATTGACTGGGTTAGACTTAAACGAGTAGTAACATTTATGATGTAGCAGTGCTAGATAAATGCGAAAATCGAGGCAAAATAGCTTGAAGGTTGTGTTATAACACAATTGGTAAAAGTATACCTACCTAGGGAGTTAATTGTATGGCCTCGAGTCGTTGGTGCAATTAATGTCTGTTGGGACGTCAAGACCTACTAGGAAATATAATTTCCCGAACAATGAAAGGGGTTATTGTTTCGATAAAATAGTGGGAGAACTTTTTCGATAGAAAGACCAATCTTCGTTAATTATAAGTATTATCTTAAATCTGTCTGCTTATTGTTGTCTATTATTATTTATATTTAGTCATGCCAATATTCACTGTCAATTGCGAACAAACAATATTGCAAATCTGGGAATCATCACTCCACGAGAAATGCATGACCGGGTTCAACAATGTTAGTGAATATTGTTTTTACCTAATCAAAAGGCTAAATCGAATCAATGAGCTTGGAGCTAGATTAACTCTAGATGATAAAATGAAATCATCACAAATGACTTGCCTGAATCATTCTCTCATTTTATCGATCATTGTGAAGTTCCAAGCAAAGGAATTGAGACAAATGATTTGCATAAGTTGTTAGACAAATATGAGAAAGCCCTCGAAAGAGGACAAGGACTGATCGAAGGAAAGAATTGTCCCTTCTGTAAGAAATATGAGGAACTGAGGAACATGACTGATGAGAAATTCCGAAACATACTTGACCAAGGTATGACCTAAGATTTTTCCTTTTTGATGATAAACATCTTAAGATTTTTCTTTTGATGTAAAACATCTAAAAATTTCTGGTTTCTGTAAAAGTGTTTACAGAGGATGACTGGAACGTGTTGCATGTAACCAAGTTCGGGTTTCAACTACACTTGAGGGAAACATACTTCAGGGATTGGGTCAAGGAGCATCTGGATTTTTCTTATTAGCAAATGTTTTACTTTCTATTCTCCATTTAGGCATTAGTTGGAGTTTTGTCGTTTTATTTCAAACTTTGTACGAGACATTTTTTAGCTTTACCATTATGAATAGAACTATTTTAATAAAGCTTTTTATTCGTACATGATTGATTTAACGTTGTAAATAAAGCAAAGAAACAAGCATTGACAAAACATTATGCTAAATCAAGAAAAGTAAAAAAAATTAGATAAATATCCACATTCGATCATATTTTCTAAAAGAAGGAAACAATGCATTGTTTTCAATCATGGCTCTTGAAATATAGAAAATTGATGAATTCAAAACATGCGAATCCTGTCTGAAAAAGAAAAAATAATCGATAAGTGTTTAATGGACAAAATCCGTTAAGACACATGTGGATCACTAAAGAAATAGTGCGAGTAATTAATTGCTTCATGAAATATCCTAATGGCATTTAGGATATGAGTACTTTGGAAGGTACAAGTTTTTGGAAAGGTTGAAGGGTTCAAAGTTTTTCATAAAGGCACTAGGTAAAGTGCAAGTATGGAAATGTTGAAAGGATTCAAAGGAATTCTAAAAACCGAAGCAATTAAGGGCATTAAAGTATAATCATTCGATATAATTGAAGTGATTAATACATAAGCCCCAAATTACTCAAATTATCTAAATCAAGAATATAATTCTTGAATTGCAAGATTAAATCTAATAAAATGAATCAAACTATGAAAGACTAGATTCATTCCCTTAAATTAGTATTGCTAAAATTCCTCAAATCAATTCTGGGGTTTAACCCAATGACTCTAGAAGGATACTTAGACTAGTAACCTTTTTTAAGTCAATTCCTATGAAAAACCGTACTAACTCAAGTATGGTATTTCATCCATGAATGAGAAGTTGGATAGTGGATCCAATTGAGAAAATTTGTAGGGTATCCAACGAAAACCATTGGATACCTGTTCCATGATCCTATAGAACGAAAGGAGTTCGTTGCTAGGGATACCCAATTCCTAGAGGGTGGTTCCCTCGCATAAGGAAATGGGATTTAACCATGGAACTTGATGAAGTCCTAGATTTGGACACATCCCTACAAATAGTGGGAGCATATTTTCAAACCTACTGAACAAAAATTTTGTACACCAAAATTTCGAAGATTCGATCGAATTCGAAAAGAAGTAGTACGTTCACGAAAATGATCGATTGGATAGTGATCCAAGAACTTTCGAAATATCTATGTATAACATAGATTCGGGCACATAGCTTAAAACGCCATGTGGTCTGAGTGGATTTCCAATAATCCATTTAGAAACGCTGAACCGTAGAAGCTTCATATGACCACGAGGCTTAACCGTTGGATGTAATTCCAAAGGTGAATCTATGATTCTAGACCAGTATCCCGAAGCTGGAACATGCGACTAAATGAGACAGTAAAGGTAGTTGACTTTGCATGTAAATCTCAATATACAAAGAATCAGTGGGAGATTTTGCATTGTTCGTAAAATAAACACTAAAGCTGACATAGAAGATGTAAGAGTGTTAAACGCAGACGAAAACGTGTTCATTCACGTAATTCTTCATTAAAAATTTAACGGATACATCTCACGTATTGGCAGTAAGTATCTTTTATAGATTAGAGAAGATGTTTGGATTCCCAAATCTTAGTACATGGACAAAATTGAATATAATCAGTATGGAAAGTCCTAGAGAGGACAGTTTCCATAGAGATATAAAATATCTTTCAAAGTCAATGAGCCCTACATTTGATGAGTAAAGAGGATAATATCTCTATACACCTTCTATATAAAAGGTGGCATAGTATATGCAACGTTATGTACAAGACCAGACTAAACACATGCTATGAGTATCATAAGCTACTGTTAGTCGAACACCAGTAAGGAATACTGGATCACCGAAAAGAGCATTCCTTAAGAACTCCAGGAGTTCTGAGGATATATTGCTGGTCAACGGTAGTAATGAAGAATTGAAACTCGAAGGATTTAATGATTCGAGTTTCCCATCTGAAGTGAATATAATATTCTGGTTTTATGGGGCAACGATGATTTGAAAGAGGTTCAAAAGGACAATCGACGCCGGGTTTGATGGGATAGTGCCCTGCAAGCCAATATATTTAGCTTGTATTGGAACTATCATTATCTTTCTTTAGTATAAATGTAATAATACGCATGTTTATTTATACGTGTATAAGGATAAACAATGGCCAACTTCATCTCTCGCGAATACATTTAAGCGATTGGTTGAAATCCTTAGATTACATTAGACTATGGGACGATTCACTTCAGTACTGAGTGCAATCATGAAACAGTCTCAAAGGTCGTAATCTTAAAACTGTTCCAAGTCATAGATTCCAAACGAGACGGGGTATCGTAGGAATCGCCAAGACTTGTACAAGTATGCATGATTCACATGGAGTGAATTTGTAGCGTTTCATGAGCAAGGCATTTGAGGCCAGTGCATATGAGTAGGTGGTTCAATGGAGGATTGAACGCATCGAACGACCCGAACAGAGAAACCCATTGTGGAAGCGCATGTCGCATATCGGTGATGGGATGTTTCTCAAGGATTATAATAGTGTACGATTTAGTCCTTTGACTTGAGGTGCTAGGGCGAATTCGGTGCATGAAAGTGCGTACTTAGATCTAGGTATAGGTCACTTAGCTTGATCATAACATGCCTAGGTTGGGTGCGTATGGACATGTACGCAAGTGGTTAGTACCGATATGGAATCTATTGACTCACTGTAATGGGTAAGAGAATTTCCTATACGATTCTTAGATAATATATCCGAGGAATCCACGGCCGTGGTCGGTGACGGATTTGGGAAGGGGTTTCCAAATTTAGCAGTCACACTGGAATATTATCCTGAATTAGAAAGTATAGTTATCAAGACAAATTTAGAGGTGCCGATCAATTCACACACCCTAAGTCTTGATCGGGAATATTAGTCGATAGAAGGACCGTATGTACATGGTAATTATATGGAGACGAGGTTTACAAGTATCAATTCACCTGAAGTTGGGCTTCATGGGCTTGTGGCTAGACATCGACCATGAAGTGTAGGTACTCCTGAGTTAATAGAGGATTTGATTCTAGGAGTGGTCAATTAAAGGTTGTTTAATTGACCGGAGCAATTTATTGTTCATAAATTAAATCACGAGGAATTCGTGGGCCTGCTTCCAATTGATGGTGAACCCAGAGGGTCACACACAATACAATTGGACGGTGACTGTTGAAAAAGGATACTAAAGGAATTAATTGATTTAAAGGTAATTAAATCAATTAAATGAATTAAAGTATTTAATTCAAGTGGGAGATTAATTAATTGGCTGACTTAATTAATTAAATACTTAATTGAGTTGCTAATTAATTATATAAAAGAAATATTGATTTAAATTGGATTGGACATTTAATTAAGTAATTAATTAAATGAAAGGCTTGCAAGACATGGGCCTTTAATTAAAAGCCCATAAG
Organism: Penstemon barbatus; assembly: GCA_003313485.2. Lineage (NCBI taxonomy): Eukaryota > Viridiplantae > Streptophyta > Magnoliopsida > Lamiales > Plantaginaceae > Penstemon > Penstemon barbatus. Next base: position 47,653,049 of record CM064879.1, on the reverse strand, counting down.
GAGTCTTGCAAAACCTAGGTCAAGAGGGAGTCTATAAATAGGGTTCCACTAGAGCTCAAAAAGCTTACACCCTAGAAAAACCCTAGACTCTCTTCTCTTCCTAGCCGCCGCCCCAACCTTAGCGCCCGCCTATAGCCGCCGCCCCTTGCTGGCCGTGAGCTGCTATGGTGCCGCCGCATATCCTCCCTTGTTCCACCGTGTTAGATCTTGCATTGACAAGTAGATCTGCACAATCCTGCTTCGACAAATCTCCTAGATCCAGTTCTGAGCCTAAGACTAAGAGGTGTTGCCAGAATCCAATTGGTGTGGACTAACTTTAGAGGTGAGACGCTTGGATCACTTCTGTGAACCAGATCCAGATCCAGATCCAGATTCAGAACGAGAATTGAAGGTTGCCACCACCTTGCCTGTGGAGAGGTAAATCGCAAAAACCCCCTTGTTTAATTACTCTATGCGTTTTTGTTTCTTGCTTGCGTATATATAATATGGAGAATCTAATATGGGACCTTGGGTGCTTCGAAAAATTTTAAATTCCGCACTTTCGTTGTATTGACAATCGAGGCAACCCAACCACTATCCCAACAGTGGTATCAGAGCCAGGTTCATCATTATTATACGAAAAGCCTGAACATAATGTGTTTTCACCGTATATGTTTAATTATGTATATCTAAACACGTGATAATTATGTTCTGTAAATTGATTCTTACTTGTTATGACTGGATCTATGATTGGGTAAAACTGTTTTTTTAGATCTGTGCCGATTTTATAGTTTTTGAAAACTCCAGGACTTTTTGAACTAAAAATCGCATATAGGGTTTTTGTGGGCTAAAAAAATTCGAATTTTTGAGATCTGGAAATTTCAAAATTCTGGACTATTTTTGCAAATCTGGTCGCACGGGTTTTGGGGTCAATTTGTAATTTCCGAAAACTTTGGGGCTGTTTTGCAATTACCGAAACTTGAGGGGTCAATTTGAAAAATCGAAAATTTTCAGAATTCAAAATATTATTTTCTGGTAGCTGCCCAAATCTGCCCAGGGGTGTTTTTGTAACTTTTTAAAAGTTTTGGGGTCAAAGTGCAATTTTTGAAAGTTGAGGGGCGAAAATGCAATTTTCAAAAGTTGAAAAACAGAATCTGAATTTGAGCAGAAAATTTATTTTTGTTTACCCGAATATTCATTTTGTCATAATTAGTAGTGACTAAAAAGTAAGAATCATAGGAAGTTAGTTTTAAAAGGTAGTTTTAAAATTAAGAAAGAAATAGGTAAAGGATGTTTGCATGTTTCTTGCTCTACGTGAACTGTTTACGTGGTTTTCGATCGAGCCAAGCCTTGACCTTAGGTTAGATGTGATTGGTTTAATTTATTGTTTGGTTTTTAATGGGCCTGCGAGCCTTTTATACTTTTTGGGCCACTTTGAGCCTTTGTAATAGAATAGGGCTTTTACTGTTTTCCTAGTTTAGGATGGAGGCCCGTTTACAAGCAAGGTGGGAGCCCAAGAAGATATGAAGGCCATGTATGCGTGGTACATTGTGTAATAGCATAGGCCTGTTTGCTAACCCTTTAGATTGACCAATAGGGCCAACATCATTGGCTCGATGATGGCCTGCATAGGAGGCTCCCGATCGAAAACATATTGTGGTAGTATGCATGCTAGGCTTGTATGTATTTTATTTATTAGTCGATTTATGATTTCTTGTGTATGCGCGCTAGAATCTAGATCGTAATAAAAGATAAAGCATAACTGAAACGGTGAGATCTCGAGGAGAGTTAGTATAACTTTCAAACCAGAAATTCCCCTCTCGAATTAAATATTAAGTCATATTGGATTAAAATAAAATGAAGTATTTATATAAATCCAAGCCTTCCATCAATAGGGACTAGCGTATGTTGTCTACTTATCGATAGAGGTGATCCAGAGTCTGGCACCCGAGTCGAAGAAAGGGACAATACGTGAAATTCCTTGACTCCTGTTTTTTAACTAAACACGACAAGGGTGAGGACTGGTCGGGATGTGAGGATCGACCGATAACTAGTTACGGAGAACTCACGACCGGGCCCGTTGCTCATCATGATTGATGGGTTAGACTTAACGATTAGTAACACTTATGATGTAGCAGTGCTAGATAAGTGCGAAAACCGAGGCAAAATAGCTTGAAGGTTGTGGAGTGACACAATTGGCAATAAGTATGCTACCTGGGGAATTGGTTGTATGGCCACGAGTCGTGGGTGCAATTAATTGCCGCTGGGACGTCAAGACCTACTAGGAAATAGAATTTCCCGAACAATTGAAGGGGTAATTGTTTCGATAAAATAGTGGGAGAACTTCTACGATAGAGAGTCCAACCTTCGTAGATTATAAGTATTATTCATTAACTAGTCCACTAAATGTTTGTCTTCTCTTTAGATACTGAGGTATCTGTAATTATCCATTTTACTATTTATCCTCGACAAATAAAATAACTGGATCAAAATATCGACTAGGCAAAACTTGAGAATTGTCTTAAATTCCATGAAGGGGAATGATGTTCTTAAACGACGAGCCTATGCCTTATGAGCTTCCGAGATAAGTCAAAATAAAGGAAACGGGTCACCCGTAGAGTATGGGAATATTAATGATCGTTTCCTCATATAAAGATGAATCTCAAAAGTGAAACGAATCACCTATAGAGTATGGGAATCTTAATGATCGTTTCCTCAAATAAGCATCAAGATTGAACGAGCTATGGAAGTAACATGAGGAGCATGTCTGAAGCTTCCACCTCAAAAGGCCCGTTTTGAGGACCAGTCTTCTGAAACAAACCTCCACCTCAAAAGGCTTGTTTTGAGGAGTAGTTTTGAATCGATTTGATTCGAGACTTCAAAGGAATTGTTTCAAAACTCGAGAATAAATGAAGGAACTAGTGTCAAAGATCACTGTCTTTGTTTTATCAATCTAGTTGAAAACTGGATCGATTAAACGTAGGCCTGCAAGTGATCTTAAAATTAACTTCCTCCTAAATTCTCCTCCCGCTCATTCAAATGACTCTTCAAATACACTGATCTTATTTGATAAGTCGATCACATTTCATGAATCAACCAAAGTACTGGTTAAAGGCAAATAGGATAAACCTGTCATGATCGTTTACACTTCATGGACTGCAAAGTCAAAGAAGAGTAAAATGAAGAGGAATTTATTCTCTTCTAATTCGACCATAAAGGAAGTCAAAAGAACGCAAGTAGCCTAAAAGTCGAATTATCCCACTGCATCTAAGAAAGGCACTGATACGTTTAATTGATTAGATGATCTAATTAATTAAGCAACGTTTCAATTAAAGGGTTAATTGAAAAGGGAAAAGGAAGCAATTAAAGAAGTTAATTGAAAGGAAGTAAATTAATTGAATTACACCATTGACTCAATCTTATTGAATTAATGTGTGAAATTCAATTAATACAATGATAATAATCCATAACTTTGGTACGCTAGACTTGGACACATCTCCAAGAGTAGGATTCAAAAGTTGGTTTCGCTTAAGCTTCTTCAAAAATAGAACTTGGATGAACTTCCAACCTGCGAATCATGTCTCAAAGGAGATATGACCAGATCTCCCGTCACAGGGAATCCAGAGCGAACCAAACAAAATCTGGATTTAATCCATGAGTATGGATCACTAAAGGTTACTGTGAGAGGAGATTACTCATACTTCGTACTTTTTGCTAATGACCTTGGTCGTTAGTGGAAAATGAATCTAGTGAGATACAAATCCGAAAAACCTTTGAAAGTTTTAAAGGTACTTCAATACGAAGTAGAGAATCAACAAAGACATAGTATTATTCGATTTAATTGAGATAGCAAATACTTGTCAAGGATTCCTCAATTATCTTAATGAGAATGAGATTCTCATACAACAAACTCCTCCTAAGACGCCTCAACTTATTGAAGTGTCTAAAGAGATGAAATCTAACATTGTTTAACATTGTTCGATCCATATTGAGTTTTGTTAAGCTTCCTTATGCATTCTAGGAGTTAGTCCTCCTGACTGCATCGAAGATACTGAGCCAAGTACCTTCAAAGTTCGTGCCTACAAAGCTTTACCAAGAAAGGTATGGCAAAATACCTCTATGCTCTTACCTCTGAGTATGGAGATCTCCTGCCGATGGTAGAAACGAGATAGGAGATAAATTGGCTAGTAGATCCAATTTGTATATAATTGTGGGGTATCCAACGAAATCCATTGGATACCTGTTCCACGACAATGAGAAACAATCGTTTCTCCTAGATACCCGTTCCTCTGTTGATGAATCTCTCGTCAAAGGAAATGGAAACGTCATGGAACTTGATGAAGTCCAAGATTTGGACCCGTCCCCACAAACAGTGGGAGTTAATCCAGAATTTACTGAACCTACTAGTACACCTACTCTTCAAAGGTCTGATCGAATTCGTAAGGAGCCAGAGCGATTTGGTTTCATTCACGAAAACGAGAAAGTGGAAAGTGATCCAAGGACCTATCAAGAAGCGATGTCAGACATAGATTCGGATGCGTGGCTCGAAGCCATGCAACCTGAAATGGATCCCATCCATTCCAACAAGGTATAAACCTTGATTGATCCACCCGAGGGATTTATCCCTATAAGTTGGCTATAAATTATAAGTGGATCTTCAAACTTGGAATGAATGGAGAGGTGTTGCATCTGAGAATTGACTATTGGTAAAAAGGCTATTCACGATGTTCTGGAACAGACTTTGATGAAACCTTTTCTCCATTAGCAATGTATGGATCCATTTAGATTCACATTTGTTCTGATGAGATAGTCAAGACATTTGACTTCATCAAAACGAGTATGAACCATTAGTGTACAAAAGGATTAGTGGGAGCGCGATGAAGCTCATATTTTATATGTCGATAATGTTCTGACTATCTGGTATGATATCGGAATGTTAGCACAGACGAAAGCATGATTGTCCGTGCAATTCTCCATGAAAGATTTAGGAGAAGCATCTTGCCTATTGGGATACGTATCTATAGAATAGATCGGAAAGAGATGCCAACACTCTCTAAATCTAAGTACATAGAATCAATACTGGAAATATTCAGTATGAAGAATCCAAGAAAGGATTGCTCCCAGTGAGACACTGTATCCCTTATTCCAAAATCGATGTGCCCTACATCAAATGAGAATAAAGGAGAATGTCTCAAATACCTTATGTTTCAAACAAAAGGTTGCATGTAGCATGCTTTACTATGTACTAGACAAGACGTAGAACATGCTCAAGTGTCGCGAGCAGTTGCTAGTCAAACTCCAGTGAAGAAGTACTGGACCACCGTAAAAGATATCCTTAAGCTCTTGACAAAGACTAAAGGATTTGTTCTTGGTCTATGGTGGTAGTGGAGAATTAAAATTCGAAGGATTCACTGATTCAAATTTTCAGTCTGATGTGGATGAATTAAATATATCCATTTTTGGATAAATATCCTGCCTCAATGGGGTAACGGTAAATTTGAAAGGGTTACAAGCAAATCACCGTAACCATCTAAACCACTGAAGCAAGATATATTGCAGCATTAAATGTAGCTTTAAATGCGGCTTAAGAAAGTGTTTGGATATAAAACTTCATCCTATGGTTGGATGTAGTGCCTAGCATTGCGAAGCTCATGATTATCTTCAATGATAACATTGGAGCTATTGCTAAAGCAAAGCATTCGAGATCTTACCAGAAATCTAAACACAATTGAAAGAAAGGTACCATTTGATTAGAAAAATCATTGGTAGAGTTAACGCGCGTAATGGATCGCGTCGACTCAGAGGACAACTTAGCGGATCCACCAAAAGAGGCTATATCATGAAATGAGTTCGAAGAGCATCTTTAAAAGGATGGGTCCTAGAAACGTGATAAGGGGTATTTCGGATTCCTTTCTCCATCCAGCATGAGAGCTCGGAAAAGCAACTATCTCGACCAAGGGAGATCGAACGGGATAGGATAGATGGCTACAGGTCCAAAGTTACTGTTGGGCCGAGCCCTGATCCGAGGTTATGGGCCGAGAAATACAGACCTACGGGTGGATCACCTAAACCCTACCTTCTGCTATAAATACCCCACGCATTTATGACGACGACACAACTTCCCAGGTGCTCCCTACTCGAAGCTACCGCTCGGAATTTAGGCCTAGGACCTTTATATGTATTTCGCCCTCTAGCTTTGTACGGCATTCAATAGGGCTCGAATAGGACTCCGATTCATTGTATTCTTGTAACCTTGTAATCGAACTACTTGAATACAATAATATTGATCTTCTATATTTATTATTAAGCGTTTGATCGACCACACCACGCACGAACATCACGTACGAAATTCGGTAAGATCAATTGGCGCCCACCGTGGGGCCTTATTCGAGTCTTAGATCGAAATATGCCTACTACGAGGAGAAATACGTACAATAGAGGAGAGCCTTCCCATGCAGTGGGAGCACAAAATTCTGTCAACAATGAGCCCGATAATCTGTCACGCGCAGCTCAACAACAACCAGAAGTACCGCCTGCGGTTCCTCAAGATAACATTCCGATACACACGACCATGGGTGACTTAAGATCTATAATAGGCACGATGTGCAGGGAATTCATGAACAGCGGAAGGGCAGATCAATCGCCTGTCGACCAACCAGGAGTTCAGGCAAGACCGGAGCTACCCTCCTCGAACTTACAGAAGGATAACAGTGTGTCGCATGCTCCGCCAACGCATCCGCATCGAGCTGCGCCCTCGAAAGTCTACGTCCGATCTGAAAATCCAGCTGCGCGAGCAAATGATGCGGAGGATTCCGTCGTGGGAGAGAGTCATACAGCCGGTGCTGTAGTGAGAAACAAATCAACCTATAAAAGAATTATCGAATCGGAATTGGAAAAGATAGTACAGGAAAGGGTGGCCAAAAAATTGGAGGAGCAAGATAATCTGATTGAGATCCCCTTCAATAATCAGACCACAAGGCGAGCGGGGAACGCACTAGTTGGAGAGAGCCTGCGAGATAGGGAGATCTCGAATAATATCATGCGTTGCTCACCTTTCTGTCGAGAGATACGCGAAGCACAAAACACGGAAACAGTACCAACCAGGCTGCCACGGTATAACGGGACTACCGACCCCGGAGAACACATTAACAGTTTCGTTAATGTGATGAACTTATATGGTCATTCGGAGGATTTCTGTTGCAAGATCATGGTCACTACTTTCGAAGGAATTGCCCTTGACTGGTTCGGAAAATTGCCTCCAAATTCTATCTTTTCTTTTGAAGAATTCTGCGATAAGCTAAAACATCAGTTTGCCAGCCAGAGGAAACCGAGGCTGCCAGCAAATCACTTGGGCACTATGAAACAATTGGAAGGAGAGACATTGAGGCAATGGTTAGCAAGGTTCAGTATTGAGCTTTTGAAGGTAGATACCCCACAGATCGAGTATCTATCCTCCCTGATGTTCGAACTGACTAAGAGCACCCAGTTCGGAAATGCTTTATGTAGAAAACAACCCAAGTCTTTCGAGCGGATAATGGAAATAGCTGAAAAATATATGATACAGGAGGAAATGAATAAATTAAAGAGTTCGCATATCGACAAATCTCTCCTCAGCAAAAAACCAGATCGGGCCCCGATCCCAAAACCGGGTGATTACGGAGGATCGACTAAAGGATCCGTCTGGCAACGAATCAACACCTATAAGCCACACATGCCGCCTCAGGCATCGAATTCCTATGGACCTCCCTATGATCGGAACCGGGCCCCGAGACCGGGCAAAATTCAGTTTACTGAACTTAACAGTTCGAAGGAAGAAGTGTTGATTGTATTAGAAGAAGGGAATTTGATTCCGGAGGCCCAAAGGATCACGCAGGCAAGGCCTGGTGCACCCGGATATGACCAATACTGTCGATATCATCGAACCCGAGGGCATAGTACTGAAAATTGTTACCAGTTGAAAGTCGAGATAGAGAAATTAATAGCACAAGGAAAACTAAAAGAGTTTGTCAAAAACGGCAACTATAGCAATCGTTATAGATCTCGTAGCCCGAGAAAGTTCAACACTCAGCAGAGACAGATTAGAAACCAAGCGGAAGAACAGTTGAACGGAGTAATAAACATGATAGCTGGCGGACCCGCTGGGGGAGATAGCAGGAATGCTAGGAAAAGGACCTTGAGGTCGATTAGGGCAGGAGTCTCCACGAAAAAGGAAATTTTATCCTTGGAATTTTCGTCAATGGAGAACCAAGTCATCAGTTTTACAGAGGCAGATCGACCTGCTGATGTTCATTGGGATACAAATGAGGACGATCCAGACTTTTCTATGGTATTGACACTGAAGATTGCGAACTTCGAGGTCAAAAGAGTATTGGTTGATAACGGGAGCTCGGCAAATATAATTTCTTCAGAAGCGCTTACAAGAATGAATCTCTGCCATCCTCGTTTGGATAAAGTAACCACCCCACTGGTTGGATTCGGGGGATCGGAGATCGTTCCACTTGGAACCATACTTTTGAGTACCACCTTGGGACTCAAGCCGAAGAACGTCACAAGAATGATCAAATTTTTAGTAGTAGACACACCATTTGCTTACAATGCCATCCTGGGAAGACCAGCTTTGAATACCTTTAAGGCTGTCGTATCTACTTATCACCAGAAGGTTAAGTTTCCGACCGAAGGAGGAGTAGGAGAGATGAGGAACGATCAGTACATGGCTTGGGAATGTTATAATTCATCTCTAACTATCAAGGAGAAAGTAGAGCCTGAGCTCCCTGTTAAAAGAAAGCTAAATGAATCGATTCCTAACTCCGAGTTTCCGATTCCCGATAATGAAAGGCTACAAGGAAAGAAAGGAAGAACCGTGGACATGAGTGTACAGGCACCCGACCACAAAAAGGTGAATTTGGTACCTGAATCTCCAGAAAAATTCACGAAAATAGGAACGGAGCTAAGCAGCGGCATGGAAGCAAAACTCATCGGATTCCTACAGGAAAATGTGGATGTCTTCGCTTGGAGTTCGGACGACATAGTAGGAATCGACCCGCGTGTGATAACTCATTCATTAAATATCGATCCAAAGGCCAAACCGGTAAGGCAGAAGAAGCGCAATCACGGTCGTGAAAAGGACAAAATAATCAATGCGGAGGTCGATAGATTGTTGGTTGCGGGGCAAATCAAGGAAATAAAATTCACAGAATGGTTATGCAACGTGGTCTTAGTCTCCAAGGGCGAAAAGGTCGAAAACAAATGGAGAATGTGCAACGATTTCACCGACTTGAACAAATTATGTCCAAGAGACCCTTACCCATTGCCCCGAATCGACATGCTCGTGGACTCCACCGCGGGGTTCGTGTTATTCAGCATGATGGATGCTTTTCAAGGCTTCTACCAAATCTTCATGAATGAGAAAGATCAGGATAAAACGGCGTTTATTACCGAACGGGGAGTGTACTGCTTCATCGTTATGCCCTTCGGGTTAAGGAACGCTGGTGCAACTTATCAGAGGTTGGTTAATATGATGTTCAAAGAACTAATAGGAGAAATCATGGAAGTATATGTGGATGACATGCTCGTAAAGAGCATGTCCGAGGAGGATCATATCGATCACCTTGATAGATGTTTCCAAATCTTGAGGAGATATGGAATGAAGCTAAATCCGGCTAAATGTACTTTCGGTGTACGGTCAGGAAAGTTCCTAGGGTACTTAGTTCACGAGAGGGGAATTGAAGCAAACCCTGAAAAAATCCGAGCGATCACTGACCTTAATCCGCCAAGGAAGCTTTCCGACGTTCAAAGCCTGATTGGAAAAATTATCTCATTGAATAGATTTATATCCAGATCTGCTGACAAGAGTCTACCTTTCTTCAAACTCTTACGTAAATCTAAAACTTTCGAATGGAGCGTAGAGTGTGATAAGGCATTCGAGGAGCTGAAGGCGTACTTAACCTCACCTCCAATGCTAGCAAAACCATCTGAAGGGGAACCTTTGTATTTGTACATAGCCGTATCAGAAGAGGCCATCAGCTCGGTTTTGGTCAAACTGGATAAGGCCGAGCATAAACCAGTGTACTACTTGAGTAAATTGTTGCAAGGCGCAGAGAAGAACTATATGGAAGTCGAGAAATTCGCACTGGCCCTAGTGGTGGCCGCCCGAAGGTTGAGGCCTTATTTTCAAACATACAAGATCATTGTTTTAACTAATCAACCTTTGAGACAGGTCCTCTCGAAGCCAGAGGCTTCAGGCAGGTTAATAAAGTGGGCGATCGAACTCAGCCAGTTCGAGATCGAATATCAACCGCGTGTCGCCGTAAAAGCTCAGGTTCTAGCTGACTTTGTGCTCGAATCAACCGGCATATCAAAAGCGAATGAAGGAGCATCCTCGGAATTAAGTTTGATCGAAGAAATCAGCGATCGAGCTTGGTTGATGCATGTCGATGGCTCATCAACCAAGGAAGGAGGCGGAGCTGGAATTCATTTCCAAGTGCCCGACGATGAGGATCTAAGTTACGCGATAACCTTGGATTTCGTCGTCACCAACAACGAGGCCGAATATGAGGCACTAATCGCCGGATTAGAAATGGCCATTAAGGCAAAGGTAAAATCAATTGTTGTGTTAACTGATTCAGAGCTTGTTCATAGGCAGGTGAAGGGTACATACGAGGCCAAAGAGTTCAATATGATAAAATATTTGAACAAAACAAAGGAGTTAATCTCCAAATTCGATAAGTTCGACATTCAACCTATAACAAGAGAGGAGAATCTTTGGGCTGACATATTGTCAAAGTTCACGGGACCGGTCGACGGAAAAACTGAAAGATCCATCACTTGGCTGCTATCAAATATGTCCGCCATCGAGTTAGATGCAGCCCCGGAGATCGATATCATGGAAATCGAAGAGCCAAGCAAATCGTGGAGCGATTCTCTTATCGCATATTTAAAGGAAGGAAAACTTCCGGAAGACACGAATGAGGCTCGGAGAATCAAATATAGAGCGCCGTCATTTACTTTGATAAATGATCGACTTTACAAGAGATCCTCTTCGGGAGTTCTATTAAAATGTGTCCTCGAAACTCATTATGGTTCTATCCTAAAGGAGATTCATGAGGGGGAAGCAGGAAATCATTGTGGTGCTCGTGCATTAGCTCTTAAGTGCTCAAGGTCTGGATATTATTGGCCTACTCTTTTTTCTGACTCAGTAGAATATGTAAAAAAATGCCATCACTGTCAGATCCACTCGAACCTGATTCATCAGCCAGCCGAGCATATGCATTATATTCCCATTTGTTGGCCTTTTGATAAATAGGGCGTTGATATTGTTGGACCTTTCCCAACAGCTCGAACAAGAAAGAACTATGTACTTGTGGCAGTAGAGTATTTCAGTAAATGGATCGAATGTGTCGCCTTGACCAAGATAACCCAGTTTCAAGTTATAAATTTCCTATGGAAGAATATTATCTGCAGATTCGGAATTCCCAGGGTTTTGATATCCGATAACGGAACACAGTTTGCTGGGAAGAGAATTACGGATTGGTGTGAAAAGTTCGGAATACAACAGAATTTCGCATCGGTAGGACACCCTCAAGCTAACGGACAAACTGAAGTTGCAAATCGAGAGATTGTTCGATCTCTTGAAAAGCGCTTATCGGAGGCAAAAGGAAAGTGGCTAGATGAATTACCTGGAGTTTTATGGGCCAATAGAACTACGGTTAAAGCTGCAACCGGAGAGACTCCATTCAGTTTGGTTTATGGGTCAGAGGCTGTAATCCCAGTGGAAAATCTTATACCTTCGCCTAGGGTCGAATTTTACGATCCTAAAGAAAATCAGGCTCTAAGGGAAATGGAAGTCGACCATGCGGATAGCCGACGGGACCGCGCAAAATTAAAAATTCAAGCCGCCAAAGCCAGCATGGAGAAATCGTATAATCGAAATGTGAGAGTTCGATCTTTTAAAGTAGGTGATCTCGTGCTTAAAAAGGTGGAAGTATCAAAGCACGTCGGGAAACTTCAGCCCAATTGGGATGGCCCTTTCGTAATCGTTGAGATAGGGAAGAAGGGATCTTACAAGATTGCATATCCCAATGGAGAAACCCTACCCAGAGCATGGAATGCAGTTAACTTGAGAAGATATTATGGAACATAAAGTAGCAATTCTTAATCAGTCATCTAGTTTGGTTGGATCTATTATTTCCTCAGTAAAAAAGAATGTATCTGTCGCGAAAGCTTATTTCGACTGAATTATCTCTTTAATGAATATCCGTTTTCCTTCAGAGTTATTATTTGTTCTGTTATTTATGATATTGCCGATCTCTTTAATTCGCTCGTCCGTTATCGACCTCTCCTTAGATCGAAAATTATCAAAAAAGGGTGAAAGCCTCTGCTATGACCCTCGGGCTAAAAATGCTCTGAAACGACTAAGGGTGAAAGCCGCTGCTATGCCCCTTAGATCGAAAATTATCAAAAAGGGTGAAAGCCGCTGCTATGCCCCTTAGATCGAAAATTATCAAAAAAGGGTGAAAGCCTCTGCTATGACCCTCGGGCTAAAAATGCTCTGAAACGACTAAGGGTGAAAGCCGCTGCTATGCCCCTTAGATCAAAAATTATCAAAAAGGGTGAAAGCCTCTGCTATGACCCTCGGGCTAAAAATGCTCTGAAACGACTAAGGGTGAAAGCCGCTGCTATGCCCCTTAGATCGAAAATTATCAAAAAAGGGTGAAAGCCTCTGCTATGACCCTCGGGCTAAAAATGCTCTGAAACGACTAAGGGTGAAAGCCGCTGCTATGCCCCTTAGATCGAAAATTATCAAAAAGGGTGAAAGCCTCTGCTATGACCCTCGGGCTAAAAATGCTCTGAAACGACTAAGGGTGAAAGCCGCTGCTATGCCCCTTAGATCGAAAATTATCAAAAAAGGGTGAAAGCCTCTGCTATGACCCTCGGGCTAAAAATGCTCTGAAACGACTAAGGGTGAAAGCCGCTGCTATGCCCCTTAGATCGAAAATTATCAAAAAGGGTGAAAGCCTCTGCTATGACCCTCGGGCTAAAAATGCTCTGAAACGACTAAGGGTGAAAGCCGCTGCTATGCCCCTTAGATCGAAAATTATCAAAAAAGGGTGAAAGCCTCTGCTATGACCCTCGGGCTAAAAATGCTCTGAAACGACTAAGGGTGAAAGCCATTGCTATGCCCCTTAGATCGAAAATTATCAAAAAGGGTGAAAGCCTCTGCTATGACCCTCGGGCTAAAAATGCTCTGAAACGACTAAGGGTGAAAGCCGTTGCTATGCCCCTTAGATCGAAAATTATCAAAAAGGGTGAAAGCCTCTGCTATGACCCTCGGGCTAAAAATGCTCTGAAACGACTAAGGGTGAAAGCCATTGCTATACCCCTTAGATCGAAAATTATCAAAAAGGGTGAAAGCCTCTGCTATGACCCTCGGGCTAAAAATGCTCTGAAACGACTAAGGGTGAAAACCATGGCTTTACCCCTTAGATCGAAATTATCAAAACAGGAGAAAACCGTTGCTACGCCCATTAGATCGAATTTGCTAATCGAGAATCAAATCGAAATTATATCCTATATCTATTGCGCAATCACAAATCAAGGATATTATCTGAATTAGAGAAGCGTATCCTTTCAAGCTCGAAGAATTCTCATAATTCATAAAGACTTAACGTCGAAATTATCATTACAAGACAAAGTAAAAATATTTCTTATTAAAAAGAGTATACATTCTACATTCAAGTGGTTACAAACAAGTCCTGGGAGTAACGGGTTGAAATACAAGTCCAAATCAAGATGAAGTTACGTTTATTCAGGAACAGTTTATTGAAATACAACGGCTTATTGATATCGTTACAACAAGGTAATACAACTAAACATTCTCGGAAAGAAATTTTCGAACTTCGGCACTGCGATCAGCATATCTGCGAGCATAAGCCTCTTTCTCGCGGAGATCGAAATTTTTCTTTTCAAATTCGCAAGCATCTTTTAGCCTTTTTAACTCCAAACTCAGCTTCTCCGGAAGATTTCCGCCACAAACTCGGATCTCTTTACTTTTCTCACAAGACAACTTCTCTTTGAAAAATCTATTGGCTTCCAAGGCTCGATCCAACTCGGCCTTTTTCAGGGCCAGCTCAAGGCTAATACTAGTCCGTTGCTCGACCTCGCGTTTCGCCAACGAATAAAGCACGGAAAAACATTCGCCAGCCTGCGAGAAAGCATGTTAAGACAAAAACAGAAAAATCCGCAAATACATGATACGGTGATTAGAATTACCTGGGCAAGAAACTCAGATCCAGAGTGAAACAAAAACGAGGAATAGTCTCCACCCGATAATATTGACTCGGAAAGAGAAACGTCAGCCCGAACTAAACTCAGATCGGACTTTCCTCGAAAAACCTCATCAGTGCGAGCAATGTCTCGGCCGATTGGGAAGACCTCATCCGCAAAAGAGACTTTTTTAGCCTTTTTATAGGCGCTCCTATTTCTCAAACAAGATGAGGGAACGAAATCGGAGGAGCTACCTTTTCCACACAAAGCCTGGTCGAAGGAAAATCTAGACATAGCAGGAGCGTGCCTTTTTCTCTTCAAGACGCTACCCTTATCGGGTAGGGCTGATGTTGTAGAAGGAAATAAGGGAATTTTCGAATTATGTTTCATTTCTCTAACAGTTGATATATTTCCAAGTAACAATAGATCCAAGAAAAAGAAGAAGTAGTTCCTTAATCAATAAGTTCGAGAAGCCCGAACTCGCGTAAATCCTCCTAAGCTTCGATCGTCAGAAGGAAAGAAATATTATTAAGATAGGCTATCATAAGCCTATGTATTTATAAGGAATGCAGGTTACTCAGAAAGAAAAGAAAGGCAGGCCATAGACGAGTTATCTTTTCCCAAGAAAAGATTCGGTGGCGTAACAAAAAACGTAAGGATGACGCAAAAAATATTTCATATTTAATTCATACCAACATCACATCAAGAATAACTCCAGGAACAAAATACAAATTAAGGAAGAATGGCTATTACAATCTAACATCTATTACATTAAAAGAACCCTCAATCACTAGAATCCTCAGAGTCGGAATCATCATTCGACCTCGCCTTCTTATTTCTGCTCCCTGAACCATTCCCCGAGCTCTCGGAATCTTCACTACTTGAACTAGTCTTCTCTTCGCCACCATCATCCTGACCACCAGAGGTCGATCCTTCCAGTTTGGTAGAACTGTTACCCTGTTCTCCACGAGTGCTGGAATCGCCTTCGATGTCCACATCTTGATCGTCAAATTGCGCTTCGAGAACGTCGGGATTGGACATGGGAACTCCGAACTCTTCAAGAAAGGAGAAAAACTCATGATCCTTGAAGTCTGAAATCTTGGGAGGAAGAGAACTGGGCCTGTAATCTTTCCCATAAATATTTTTAAAAGGTCCAAAAACTTAATATATTTCTCGATGGAACCAGCAAGTTGTCCGGCCGAGATAAGCTGTTGAACCCCCTAGAACCTTTACTCTTATCGTAACGCTTCCTCAGGCTGTCATGTCGAGCAGCAGAAGAATAGATGGTCTGGCTTAGCTACAAGATCCAAATTTCGTACATTATTAATATGAACTAAAGAAAAACATAACAAGTATCGATGTCGAAGGAAGAATACCGAAAGAAGGAGAGACGCCTGCAACCGTAGGATGTCCGCATCATCTTTCTTCAACAGCGTGGCATGGTCCTTGAAGGACACTGTCGACAAAAATTTCTCCCACGCCTGAGGAGTGATTGATGAATCCAAGATTGCAGGATTCATCATAGAGATGCCGGCCGTCCTCGATCCAAGTTTTCTTTTGTGTTCCTCGAGAATGGACTCGAGGTTGCCTCCAGTAGGGGCAGGGATCTCACTACTTGCAGGGGTCGGTAGATCATCCAACCTAGCCTTTTTCGACGAAGGTAGGTCTGCCTGATCGACTTCAGCCGAAACAGGCCTTTTTCCCTTATCAATTTCTTGATCTCCCTCCGCTTGATGGTTTGTCTGTGGAGGGACAGTGCTCGAGTGGCCGAGAGCTTTCGAGGTCTTGTCAGTAGCAGCAGTCGGGGACGGAGGCACAGGCGGTTTCACAATATGTTGAGATTTCCATATGGATCTAAGGACACGATTAGCCATAGGAACGATGTTTTCTGCACAAACGGATATATTAAAAGAATATATCAATATATTATATGAAGAAACACAAAGAACGATTAAAACTACCTAAAGTAGGACAATCGACAGGTAAGGGAGCCATCGACATTCCTCCTAAACTCAAAATTGGCTCCCGCAGAAGTGCGTTGGTGTCATAAGTCGATTCCGACAACTGAGAAAGAAAGTCGGGCCCCCATGAAGGTTCGAGTATATTCTTCAATAGAATGCCGCCCGACCTCCATTCACGTGTCGTCCTCCATACGTAGTTCTCGGGGCCATGAACAAAAATAAACCTATTCTTCCAACCTTTCCCATGTGACGACTTCAAATCACTAAGAAACCTAACTTTGGGTTTAGACCGTACAAAGTAAAAACCTTCATTGGACTGAGGGGAAGGGCGGACATCGAAAAGACCGCAAAAATTAGCAAAAGAAGCGGGTTGACCGACTGCTTTCATCACTATACAGAAAGCAATTATATAGCCAATGGCATTAGGGACCAATTGGGTAGGGCATAAACCGAGACCATTAACTATGTCGATGAATTCATTTGCTAAAGGAAAACGAAGACCATTTTCCAGACTATCAATATGAAAAGCTCTATAACCGCTCGGAGGCTCATTCATCCTATCCTCCGAAGATGGCATCTTAATACCCCAACCTGAAGGGAATTCATATTTCAACAGTAACGACTCGTCCGACATACGTAGACGACATGCCAATATGGCGCTGAATAATTCTTTCGTTCGATGGCGGTCCGACTTAGACCCTGAAGGGATCGCGACTCCCTTCTTCGAATGCTTTACAGAACCTATCGACACACCTTCCCCTTCCCCGACAGACTCATCTCCTATGGACTTAGACCCACCAGACATAAATAAAAGAAAGAGATAGAAATACCTTAGAGGAAAGGAGTACTCCAACTTAGAGGCTGCAGGCTATCGCTGATCGACAACGCTCCGACAACTTTCCGCCCAAGCCATTTTTATAAGTATGAACAGTTAAACTCCTAACACCCTATATATAGGCGAGAATTCCTAAAGAGCGCGCCCACTGGCAAATTATTTGAATAGATGTGGCGGTTCACTCTAAAATAAACTGATTCAATATTCCGGCCCAATAACACTCCTTTTGTAGTAAGGAAGTTGGCCCAAGTGTTAGCCCATTTACAATATTCGAGGTCGATAATTCGATTATAAACGATTAGAGACGAATAGACGGTTGTATATATTTATCGATCAAAAAAGATCCGTCGAACAATTCATCGATACAGTCAAAATGTTATTCACATATAACCCTACTCCTAAGAACTACACACTATCTACGATTAAGCATCCAAACTCATGCGATCGAGCAGCTTCATATTCTTCTTCTATACCATCGAGTACCGGGGGTTGACACTACTCGTCGAGAGCTGCTCCTATAACTGATGGATCGAAATTCGCAGTAAGAAAACCCTTGTGTTGGCACTGTTTGATGGTCTTCGTATGCATTTCAACCAAGGCATCTCCCATCCTGGCTTCGGCAAGATAGTCATAAACTGGAGATGCAAGAAACTCCTTAACAATTTCTAGACGTTGAGCGGAATAAACCACCCTAGCTTCTGGAGGATACCCAGAACGAAGTCGGTCAACTTCTCGAGTAGAAATGCTAAGCTGCTTCATAGCCTCATCAAGTTGCTGCTCTCGCTCTTTAATGGCGACATCATGCTCGGCCTTGAGTTTTTCCAGTTCTTGTCGCGCGAGATCAGCTTGGAGGTAGCCTTGAAACAGATATTGTATTACCTGCATAAAACGAAACAAATGACCTCCGATACATGATTCATTATATTAAAAAGCTGATATCGAGAAACAGTACTTACTGCAGAGACTGCTCGCCCCGAGGTATGTAAGTTCTTCTGCAACGATTTCCTAGACAACCACCTCTGATCACGACTAAAAATACTGTGAATAAAACTTTTGAAACCAGCATCCTTCGAACCTCGTTGGAGAACTGAATCACTTGTACCCAAACCTCCGGGATGCTTGAGCTCGGAGCCGACCCATTGAGATATCGACCAACTAAGATCGACCTCATCGTCATCTGAACTATTGTCGCTATCATCCACAATTGGAACGACGGGATCATTTCTTTTCTTCAATTCCGTCTCTTCTTCCCTACGAGGCCTCTTTCCTCGTTTGATGTCGACTCGACGAGCCTCATCATCACCAACACTCTTAACTAGTCTCTCCACACTTGGTCCAGCAGTGGCGCTAAAGCCATGCGGCCACTTACGTTGAATCTCGGCCTCTAGAGCTTCCTTTTTCTTCCCTTTGGGCGCGAGCATAACACCCCCAAGTAGATCCTCTAAGGAAGGATCGTCGCTCCTCTTTTTGGATGGAGATAACCCACATGTTCGAAGACACGGATCTTGGATAAGAACCTTCACATCCAGGCAATATCTACGCAGATTCTCCAAAAATTGTGGCGACAGAGTCGGTAGTGGAGGCCTCTGTACGTTGATAGGGCCACTACGCCAAGACGATGTAATATTTAGCTTTTGTCCTTTTGGTGGCCTAAGATACGCAAATCGGGCTTTCCACCCTTTCCCATGAGAACTTTTCGCATTTGTCAGAAAACTATTCTTGTTTCCCTTGGACTTCACCTGATAGAAGCCCTTGCCCGACTTCGGAGACTCCCTCACAGTAAATAAACACCAAAAGTTGCCGAACGACGCCTCTTGTCTAAAAGCCTTCATGACAACGATAAACCCGAGGATCATCGACATGCCATTCGGGACAATCTGAGCAGGTACGACACCCAAATAATTGAGAATCGAAGCAAGCTCAGGAGCAATGGGAACTCGAAATCCACACTCCATCGACGCCTCGTGTATAGCTATTGTCTTCTTCGGAGGGTTGTGCATTCGTTGTACCTTATTTGGAGCCGATAAAACCAAACCTTCAGTAATCGAGAAAGACGAAAGCCAAGTCGACAACGGTCTTTTATAATCCCCAGCTTGAATCTCATGATATGCTAACCTCTTTCCCTCTTCGTCTTCGTCGTCGTCATCAGCCTGACCACCACTTACCGGTATGTCGCCTTCGTTGCCTTCCTGTCGATTTTTTTCCTCACCAAATACTTCCTCGATAGCATCCTCTACATGAACATTTTCCGGACTAGATACTTCGCTGTCCGACATCTCTTAAGTATCTCAGAACTGAAATCGATAAAGCTCTAAAGCACTCTCTTATTTGCGAACAAAGCTCCGAAGTCAAGAAAATTTTTTTTTTACCGTAGTGTAAAAGCACAGGACGAACAACCAACCTATATATAGGCGCAAAAACTACCGCTTCACCAAAATTGCACACTGCCCCATGACAAGACGCGACGTTTAATCTTCCACCCCTAAAACAAGTATTACCCGCCAATTTAAACCTTAAATCTGCAACGGCGCGAAAACATAGACGCAATGGCGGGAAATTCTGCTCCGATACTTCAAGTCCCAGACTTCGATTTACAATCACACTCTAGAACTTGGGGGACTCCCACTGATACAAGCAGAATTTAAAATTCAAACAAACACTACTTCAAATTTCCAGAGTTCGACTTACGCTCAAACTCTAGAACTTGGGGGACTCTTGATGTACCAAGTCTTCGTCATTATAAAACAACTAGGGGTCAATCGAGTAATATCGAGGACCTCCCCTCTCTAGTTCACATCGAGCATAAACAGATAACCTGACGTCGGCATCAACCTCGATCTGTTCGACTTACCCGACGTAGTTGCCGACGTTTTCTTAAGATTAACCCATTTACAATCGGATAGAATCAATGGCTGAAGATCCATATTCGAACCAAAACGTCCAATCGTGGTTCGACCCGGTAACCCATCTGGAAAACTATAAATAGCCCTCATAAATGAAATAAAAGGTACGCACGTTCCGAGTATTAAATACGCTCCGACCTACAACCTTATCTCGATACTTACTTTAGCATCGGAGGGTTATCGCCGGGTAACCACCGGCATTAACCTGACGTAGTTATCTTTGATTGCAGGTTAGGATCCCTTATACAAATCAAGGAAAAGTTAGATTGACCTGTTGATCCTCACATTGACGAGTCGTGAAACCCGAGACATTGATTAGAAATAAATACCCTAACAATAACACGCTCATCAAGACGCTTGGATCACTTCTGTGAACCAGATCCAGATCCAGATCCAGATTCAGAACGAGAATTGAAGGTTGCCACCACCTTGCCTGTGGTGAGGTAAATCGCAAAAACCCCCTTGTTTAATTACTCTGTGCGTTTTTATTTCTTGCTTGCGTATATATAATATGGAGAATCTAATATGGGACCTTGGGTGCTTCGCAAAATTTTAAATTCCGCACTTTCGTTGTATTGACAATTGAGGCAACCCAACCACTATCCCAACAGGGTTAACCACTAAAACAGAATATTTCGCAGTATTAAATACAGCGAACGAAAGTGTTTAGACGAAAACTTCTTCCAATAAATTGGAAGTAGTACCTAGGATTGCGAGGCCTATAGGTATCTTCTATGAAAACTTAAGGTAATTGCTTTAGCAAAGGAATCGAGATCTCACCCATGATCTAAACACAAGTATACCATATGATCTGGAAAATCATAGGTAGAAAAATACGTGGAAGAAAACCACGTCAAGAGACAACATAACAGATCCACTAATTAAGTCATAATCAGAAAAGGGTTCGACGGACATCTTTAGAGAGATGGGCCTTAGAAATGTATGTGGTTGGCTTTAGGGCAAGTGGGAGATTGATAGGATAGTGCCCAGCAAGCCAACAAATATAAGCTTGTTAAGGAACTACCTTTAGAAGCAATCTTATGATTCATAAGATAATACGCCCGTTTATTCATGGTCCGTGAATTAAACAATGGCCAACTTCATCTCTCGCGAACTTATCTAAGCGATTGGATGAAACCCTGAGATCACTCATGACTATGGGACTATACACTTCAGGACTTAGTGCGATCTATCATGAAACAGTCTCAAAGGTCGTGATCTTGAAAACGTTCCGAGTCATAGATTCATATCGAGACGGGGTATCGAATGAATCATCAAGACTTGTAGGATTATGCATGATTCACATGGAGTGAATTTGTTGTAGTTTCATGAACAAGGCATTTAATGCTAGTGCATATGACTAGGTGGTTCGATAGGGGATCGAACGCATCGAACGACCCGAACAGAGAGACCCATCATGGAAGTGCGTTAAGCATATCGGTAATGGGATGTCTCTCAAGACTTATAATAGTGTACGATTTAGTCCTTTGACTTGAGGTACTAGGGCGAATTCAGTACACGGGAATACGTACTTTGATTTAGGAGCCGATCACATAGCTTGGTCATTGTGCGACTACTTTGGGTACGTATGAACGTGTGCGCGGATTGTTAGTGCTAATAGAGGATCTATCGACTCATCCTGATAAGATGAAAGAATTTCTTGTACGTTCTTAGATAATAATATCCAAGGAATCTGCGGCCGCAGTCGGTGACGGATTTGGAAAGGGGTTTCCAAATTTAGCAGTCACACTGGAATTATTATCCTGAATTAGAAAGTACAGAATTGAGATAATTAGAGGTGCCGACCAATTCACACACCCTAGGTCTCAATCGGGAAATTAGTCGTTAGAAGGACCGTATGTACATGGCATATATAAGAGGTGAAGGTTCACGAATATCAATTCACCTGAAGTTGGGCCTCATGGGCTTGTGGCTATATCGACCATGAGGTGTGGGTACTCCTGAATTAATAGGGAAATTAATTCTGGAGTGGTCAATTAAAGTTGTTAATTTATCGGAGGAATTAATTACATATTAATTGCTCACTAATTAAATCACGAAAGTCGTGGGCTTGCTGCCAATTGATGGTGAACCTAGAGGGTCACACACAATACAGTTGGACAGTGACAGTCTGAAAGGAAACAATTGATTTAAGGAATTAAATCAATAAATGAATTAAAATAATAATTGAAGAAGAAGAATAATTAATTAGAAGTAACTAATTAGTTGATCAAGAATTAAAGTGTTAATTCAAAATGGAGAATCATTAATTAGAAGTAACTAATTAATGA
The DNA here is from genome assembly GCA_003313485.2 of Penstemon barbatus. NCBI lineage: Eukaryota > Viridiplantae > Streptophyta > Magnoliopsida > Lamiales > Plantaginaceae > Penstemon > Penstemon barbatus. The sequence continues at coordinate 47,630,818 of CM064879.1, read as the reverse complement.
ATCAATTGGAATTTCTGATTGATTAAATCCTCAATTAAAGTGTTAATTGGAAGAAATTAATTAATTAATAGTGGATTAATTAATTAAAAGCATATGGGCCATATATTGAAGAGATAAATTAATCTAGGATTAATTAATCTTGCATGGGTCGATTTTGGGAATAATGATCAAATTGATTTAGGATTAATTAAAGCATATGGGCTGATTTTAATGTTAATTATTCAATTAACATAGCCGATTTTTGCTTGGGAAATTAATGTGGGTCATGATTGGTTATGATAGGGATTAGAAGAGTTTTTGTTATCTTGTGTAACTAGGAAAGAGATTGTGATATATCTTGTTTCCTAACATGATGAAATCTTGTTTATCTTGTATCTTGATAAGGAGAGATCCTTTCAAGATTTGATATCTATTAGGAGAAGGAGTGTTGGTCCCAAGTGGTCAGATAAGGTCTAGGGGGGGGGGGGTGAATAGACCTCTGAAAATTTTTAATCAAAATTTAACTTTAAAACTGTTGCACAAACTTAAACAGACTAAGCTGTTACAGAACACTACGTTTACAAGGTTGATCGCGAACAAATCTTTGAACAGCTTTGCTGACCATAATCTAATAGTTACTTAGCTGATTTTAGTGAAAATCAATTTTAATACCAGAATACTTGCAGCGGATATTTGAAGTGTTTTTCACAAGTAAACTTATTGGTTTGAAAACTTAATCCCCAGTTTTATAAAAACTCATTTAACTCTTTTTCAAACAGTTAATCAAGTGTTTTATGTTGTTTTAGAAATATGCAAGAAAACTTATGCAAAAACCAAACACCAGAATTTTTATAGTGGTTATATAGATTTAAAATCCTTTAGTCCACTCTTCCAGGTCACAAAGATCTTGTGTTATACTATAATCACAAAGTTTACAGTATACTCCACTTATGCCAAAACAACAAATGAATCTAGCCATAAGCTCGCAATAAGAAATCACAAAGAAATCCTATTCTACAGATTTTTATCACTTCACACAGATGGATAAACACTCCTCACAACACTCTAACAGATTTCACTCAGAAAAATGTGTTTCTCTTTGATCTTCAACTTAGCTTGAGTCAACAAATGACAAGTCTGATGAGTGAGCTGTTCTTGAGCTTTTGAGACTTAGAAAATATTTTGCTTCGAAATCAATCTCTCAGTTGTTGTGTTGTTTTCTCTTCGTCTCTATCAGCTATTTATAGTCACTCTTTGAATTATGTCCGTTGAAGTTAGACAAAATTCAAATCTCTTGATTTCTGGTCCTTAATTTCCGCAAACGGCTCTCTGCACAGTGACAGTACTGCGAACTGTACTATCTGTCAAGCAGCATTAAATGCACCGAGCTTATACGAGTCTTTTCTTCAATCATTTGTCATTAATAACCTTAGACTTCAGCATTTATTACTTCAGTGGCATTTATTACCGTTGGGACGACTTCTTGATCTGTCTTCTTGGCTCATGAGAGACCAAGTCTGATGATGAACAGAGCTGATCTCAAACTTGAACAAATCTGATTTGAGTCGGTTGATTTACACTAGTCTGATTTCTTCTCTTCAGCAGATCAGTAGTCTTCTGGACCTTGAATATTTGAACCGTCTGATATGTCTTCTTACTTGGTCAAAATTCTTCTAAGGGATTACAACTAAGTTGTCTTTACTTAGCTGATATGAAGTTTTGGAAATCATCAAAACCTCCCTTAACTAAATAACTTCAGTGCATTCCATCTTCATCTTTATCCAACAATTTCCCCCTTTTTGATGATGACAAAACTTCAGCTTGGTACCTGTTGACCTATACTAAAGTTTTGATCCTCAAAATTTTCTGAGATATAAAAAGTTTTGGAAACAGAACTTGAACTTTTCATTGATAATATGAATTTTATTACAAGTACAGTTCTGTTCAGATAAGATGTCTGACAGAAGACAAAGAAAACTGATTACAAAAAGATTTAACTATTCTAATCATTAGTTTCTTCACTTCCTCCTTCAAGCTCTTCATAATATTCATATGAAGACTCTTCATCATCATCTTCTTCTTCATAAGCTTCATCATCTAAGATCAGATTAGATTTGGCAGTTTCCATCTTTTCTTTGATTTCTTGTTCTCTTTTCTTCTCTTTTTCTGCCTCCTCCATCCTTCTCTTAATTCTTTCTTCATCTTTGTACTTGGTATATGGCTCTGATTTTTCTCCATCAGAATCCTTGGATGTAGCCTTTTCCTCATCAGTCTTGGCTTTTTCCTTGGGTTCTTCGGCAGCTTCTTCTTTGCCTTCAACCTTTCCCATTTCTTCAGCAGCATCAGTCTTCTTGGTTTCAATAACAGCAGCTTCCTCAGCTTTTTCTTCAAGTTTCTGACTTTCATCAGCAGCCTGAAGAGTTGACTCCTCTTCCCTTTTCTCTTCCCCCTTTTTGTCATCATCAGAACTGGTGACATTAGTAGGTTTGATAATAGGGTTGAGTGCAACAGACTGAATCTTCATTGCTGCACATAAAGCCTTGATATTCTGATTTGCTACATCATGACTGGCAGTTAGATGATTGAGAGAAGTAGTGATGATGTCATTCTGATCATTCAAGCAGTCAACGTTGAGTTGCATAGTGGAAAGTTCTTTATGAATAACATCTCCAGCTATTTGCACATCTTTCAGCAGAGCCATGTTGACAGCTTTCTCCTCTTCGCTGACTTTGATGAAGGTTTCTGTTAGGTGAACAATATTGTCTTCACCTCTTTTTAAAGCAGCATGAAGTTGATCCACATCCGCGTTAACATCTTCAACATTCCTGTTCATATCCAGCACACTTCTCTTCAGTGCACTGTCATCTGGCAGTGGGAAATTATCAACATCATCTTGTATTATGCTTGCAGTGGCTTTCTGCATTTGCTCAAATTGTAGCTTGTTGGACTCTTCCATGGCTTGTTGCATCTTTTCCAGTTGTAGTCTGTTCCTTTCTTCCATTTCCTTTAGATTGTTCTCAAGTAACATCTGGAAAGCTTCCATCAGTGATGAGTGCATATCAGCTGATGAAGCAGAAGGATCAGCAGGCTGGTCATCTTCAGTTTCCTGGTGGACAGGTGCATCTTTCAAATCAGTCTCTTTATCAGCAGTTGACTCCTAAGCTTTCCACTCAATTGCTAAGGGCTCTTTATCAGTGCGAGGCTGATCAGTGACGTCTTCGAAGATTTTATCAATGATCTTGCCATCATCAGCAAAGACTGTTGTCTGACAAATCTGTCTTACAACAGGCCATAGATTTGTGGCAGGGGTCTTTACCTTAGGCATCTCATGATAATCTTTCAGTTCTTTGCCAAAAGTAATCTGTTGAACGCTTGGCAAAGAGGGTAGATCACTTGAAGAACCTTTCTGATATCTTGACTTAGCAGCCCAGTTTTTCAGGGCAGTCATCACAGCAATTTGAATAGCCCTTTCAGTAGGATCATCAGATTTCCTTCTCTTGCCTGGCAAAGTGTTAGCAATAATATTTGCTTCTTCCATAGCAAAGTCCTTGGCATACTGATGCATAGCATCTCTGACAAAATCAGGATCCCAAGCTCTTGTGATGGAGGTAGTTTTCAACCATTGAAGAACCCATTTTTCTTCATCAGCAAACTCCTTCCAGTTCTGAAGCTCTTCAACAGATTTTTTATCAAAGTAGGTCAGAGCCTGCTCAAACCTGTTGAAAACAGATTTGTCAGCATTAATAATGTCAAAAGATTTTCTGACTTCAAACTTGGCCTTAGGCTTTAACATGCCAGCAGACATCTTTGGCTAGGCCTTTAAAGATTCACCAATCTTTATTCCTCCAGCATGTTCAGGACCATGAGCATCCTTCTTGCTCAGCTCAAGGACCACAGCAAGTTCTGCATCTTCAGCAGCCTTACGTTCTGCTTCAGACATTTTCCTTCTCTGTTCATCCTTTTCGGCCTGAATCTTGCTAAGTTCAAGTACCCTTTTCTCCTCCTGTTCGTCTCTCTATCTTTGCTCAGCTTCCTCTCTCTTCTTCTTATCAGCAGCAGAAATTTTCTTATTTTTGATAAGAATTTTTCTTTTTCCTTTGTCAGCTTGGGCAGGTTTAGGAGCAAGACCAGCAGATGCAATGGGTGCAGCTGCTATAGGGTTGATGATCATCACATCTGGATCATCTTGAGGTTGAGCAACCTCAGCTGTTGGTTCTTTTGGAGCAGTCTGTTGAGCATCAATCTTTTCAGCAGCAGACATTTCCTCAGCACCAGCAGGCCTCTCTGCTGATTGAGGGCTTTTTCTAACCAAAGTTGACAACTCAGTGGGAGAATCAATGAAGGTCATTCTCTTCCTGATTGTCTTATTTGCCCTTCCTTCTTGAACAGGTTTGGAAGCACCTGTATCCCTTAGTTAACTCCTTGTTCAGCGAGCAACATTTGCTTCAGGTTCAGCAGAAATGGTTCTCGAAGGTGAACCAGGAAACATATTTTCTATCTCCTTCGTTGTCTGATTTATGATCTCATCAGTAACGATCTTTTCAGTAGGCTTTTCTGTTCTGGCTTCAATAGCTGGTTGGGCTGTTTGAACAGAAGCCTTAGTCCTTTTCTTTGGAGCCTCTTCCTTGGGCTCAGCAGCCTTTGTCTTTTTCTCAATAGCAGGCTGAGCTGTTTTTCTCTGCTTTTTGGCAGGAACCTTTTCCTTTGATTCCTCCACTGCTTTTTCTTCTTCTTTAGTCTTCCTTTTCTTTCCACCTCTAACAGCTTGGTAGCTGGTCATTGCCTTAGAACTGTGGATTTCCTTTCCATTAGTCATCCCACATCCTAGATTGTAAAACAGGTAACTCAAAGTTATCCTGTGGTTGGATTGCTTCTTCTGATGAAAGTTAGCCAGAATATACCAGATCACTACTGACCAGTTGACCTTAATTCCATAGTAGATGGCAACCATGATGTAATATCTCTTCATGGTGATAGCATCAAGAGAAAAAGTGCAGTTCTCTATTAGCTTGGACACCAGGTCAGCCATACGCTAAAACTCATCCTTCAGCTGATTTTTCTTCAGATTCCCAGACATCACTTCATTTTTCTTCGCACAAATAGCCCAAAACTCATGAAGTTTGTCTTCGGTCAAGGTGGTAACATCTTCACGGCCTTGGTTTGAGAGACCAAACTGCTCGTGCAGCAGAGTAGGGGTTATCACGATTGGGGTTCCTCCAACAGTGGCCTTGATCTCCTTCTTGTCAAAGTCAACAGTGGCCTTGATCTCCTTCTTGTCAAAGTCCACGGCCTTTTCTATGTTGTAGAACTCCATAACCTGGTCCTTCCAGACCATTTCTTCATGCGATTCCATAAATTTGACCAGATTGGCAGCTTTAAATTTCTCCAGAATTTCCTTCATAACTGGTGTTCCAGACTGATGATAAGCATCGTATACAAGGTACATGCCTTCAGCTTTGTCTTCTTGAGCAGGATTCATTCTGATTCTGTTGAAGGTTAGTGAAGACAAAGAATTTTGCAGAAGATAGAGTGCAAAGAAATTTCTCACAAATGCTCTAAGTATATTTGGGTGCGTAAAGAACGACAAGTCTGATCAGATCTGGATTTATAGAGTTAGGGTATTTCGGTTTCCGTGATACCCACTTACCGTTAGATCTGTTTCTTGTCAGTTCTGATCGTGCGGCGTCAGTTACGCCTTTTTCAAATTCAAAAGGCATTTATTGACGGACGGGAATGCGAACCGCCTTATCATATTTGTAAAAGCGCATTTTTAAATAAAACGTTATTAATACGTACAGCTTTTACTTAACTGATTAGACTAGTAACTAAAGTATTTATCTGATGGGACTACCGTCCTGATGACTGATTGTTATCGGTGAAAGCCAATAACTGATAACCTTCCTCGGCTGTTTGTCAATCCAGCTAGATAATCAATTTTCAATCTTCAATACTTTAATCTTCTGATGAAAACATAACTTCAACTAACTTTCATCAACAAATTTCATCTTTTAATCAGAAGTACCGCTAGTCTTACACGTTCCCCCTGACTTCAAGAATCCATAACTTAACTAGTCTGTTGAGAGTTAATCCTTAAAAATAATATGATGTGTAAGCTGATGAACTTCAGTCTTCTGATGAGTTCCCCCTCAGCTTATGCATCTAATTTTAGTAGACCTAGTTCAGCTCTTAAAGTTGAAAACCTTGTCTCACTTAGAGGTTTTGTGAAGATGTCAGCAATTTGATTTTCAGTAGACACATATTCTATCATGACATTTCATTTCTCCACATGATCTCTGATGAAATGATGCTTGATCTCAATATGTTTAGTCCTTGAATGACTTGTAGTGTTTTGAGTAAGACTGATTGCACTTGTATTGTCACAGTAGATAGGTATTCCACTGATTTTGATGTTGTAATCCACTAGTTGATGCTTCAACCATAATATATGTGCACAGCAAGCTCTAGCAGCTATGTATTCAGCTTCAACAGTAGATATGGATACTGAAGTCTGTTTCTTACTCATCCAAGAGATCAGACGACTACCTAAGAACTGACAAGCACCTGTTGTGCTTTTTCTGTCAATCTTACAGCCAGCAAGGTCAGAATCTGAATATCCAATAAGTTCAAATCCAGATTCCCTAGGGTACCACAATCTCTAATCTTCTGTGCCCTTAAGATATTTAAGTATCCTTTTGGCAGCTAAGATGTGAGATTCCTTAGGATTTGATTGATATCTCGCACAAATCCCAACAAAGTACATGATATCAGGTCTGCTAGCTGTTAAGTATAACAGTGACCCAATAATTCCTCTGTATTTTGTTATGTCTACTGATTTGTCATCCTCATCTTTATCCAAACGAAGACTAGTAGACATTGGAATATTAGCAGTAGAGCTAGTTTCCATACCAAATTTCTTGAACAGATCCTTTGTGTATTTTGCTTGGCTGATGAAAATTCCATCAGGCAACTGTTTTACTTGCAAGCCAAGAAAATAGTTAAGTTCTCCCATCATGCTCATTTCAAACTTGTTATGCATCAGCTTTGAGAACTTATCACACATCTGTTGATTTGTTGAACCAAAAATAATGTCGTCCACATATATTTGCACAAGCAATATATGATTTTCCCATTCAATAGTTAACAAGGTCTTGTCTACCTTACCTTTACGAAATCCTTTAATTAAAAGAAAATCATATTGGGTATCATACCATGCTCTTGGAGCCTGTTTCAGTCCATAGAGGGCTTTCTTCAGACGATACACCTTGTCTTCTTCTTGATAGGCTTCAAATCCATGTGGTTGTCAACATAAACTTCTTCTTGCAATTCTCCATTGAGAAAAGCTGATTTCACATCCATTTGATAGACTGAGAAATTCTTATGAGCAGCATAGGCAAGAAAGAGTCTGATTGCCTCTAGTCTTGCTACTGGTGCAAAAGTTTCATCAAAGTCAATACCTTCTTCTTGACAATAGCCTTTGGCAACTAATCTTGCTTTATTTCTGGTGACCATACCATCTTCATTCATTTTGTTCCTGAATACCCATTTAGTGCAAATTATTCTTTGATGACTTGGTCTAGGAACTAAGTACCAGACTTCATTCCTTTAAAATTGATTTAGCTCTTCTTGCATAGCTTCAATCCAGTTTGAATCATTAAGAGCTTCTTCAATCTGTTTAGGCTCAATTTGAGATAGAAAGTTGACAAACATTGCTTCACTTGCAGTAGCTCTCCTTGTCTTCACTCTATCTAAAGGATCACCAATTACCAGCTCTGGTGGGTGATTCTTGAGCTATCTAAGATCAGGTTGCAAATCATAATGTTGTCCTCTGTTTTGATCTTGCAACACTACTATTGGAGTTCCAGTAGTAATCAGTTGAACAACAGTTGTCTCCTGAACATTTTCTGGTCTGTCAGCTGTTTGCAACTCTTCTGTTAGACAATCAGCATTGTGATTTTGAACAGCACTTGAGTTATCAGCTGAGTTGAGATCAGGTAGTATGATGGGAATATATTCTTCATTCTTTTCAACACTCAATTTCTGAAAATCAGTAGACAGGTTATGATCAGTATTTTGATTCTTTTCAGAAGATTGACTAGGTTCATCAAATACTACATGAATGGATTCTTCTACAAGTAAAGTTCTTTTGTTAAAGACTCTATAAGCTTTACTAACCGTTGAATATCCTACAAATACTGCTTCATCAGCCTTTTCTGCAAATGCAGTAAGGTGATTTTTTCCATTATTTGAAACAATGCATTTACAACCAAAAATTTTAAAGTAATGATAGTTTTGCTTCCTGTTGTTCCAAACTTCATATGGAGTCTTGTTTTGGTGCTTGTTGATCATGCATCTGTTTTGGGTAAAGCATGTTGTATTTGTTGCTTCTGCCCAAAATCTTTTAGGCAGCTTAGATTCAGCTATCATAGTTCTGGTAGCTTCTTTCATAGTTCTGTTTCTCCTTTCAGCAACTCCGCTCTGTTGAGGGGTTCTGGCAGCAGAGTATTCATGACTGATTCCTCTGGTATTACAATACTCTTCAACAGTAGAGTTTGTAAATGCAGTCCCTCTATCTGATCTGAACTTTAGTATCTTCATCCTCTTTTTGTTCTGAATTTGCTCCATCAGATTTGTAAGATGCTCCTTGGTTTCACTTTTCTTCTTAATGAAAATAACCCAAGTGTATCTTGAATAATCATCCACAACAGCTAGGCAGTATTTCCTTCCACCATTGCTGATTGGATCAATGGGTACAAATTAGTCCATATGCAGCAGCTCCAAGATCCTTCCAGATGATTGGTGCTTCTTGCTTTTGAATGATGACTTGATTTGTTTACCCTTCTGACATTCGTCAAAAAGCTTGTCTTTGCTCATGACTGTCTTTGGAATTCCTTCTACCAGATCATTCTTGATAAGTCTGTTGATGGTTTTGAAATTCACATGATTCATTCTTTTGTGTCACGGCCAATTGATTTCACTTGGTGTTGATGCCACCAAACAAACACTTGAATTCTTGTCAACAGAATTACAGTCCGACTGTCTTTGGAATTCCTTCTACCAGATCATTCTTGATAAGTCTGTTGATGGTTTTGAAATTCACATGATTCATTCTTTTGTGTCACGGCCAATTGATTTCACTTGGTGTTGATGCCACCAAACAAACACTTGAATTCTTGTCAACAGAATTACAGTCCACTGTGTAGACATTCCCTTGTCGTCTTCCAGATAAAATGATCTTCTTTGTTCCAATCTGTTCAACGTAGCACTTATCTGTTGAGAAGATGACCGAATATCCTTTGGTACAAAATTGACTTATGCTCAGCAAATTGTATTTGAGGTCTTTAACATAAGAGACGTCAGATATCTCAATGTTGCCTTTGATCAGCTTTCCACTTGCCACAATCTTGCCTTCCTTGTTGTCTCCAAACGTCACATTTGGACCGTCCACAGCAACAGCATCAGTCAGCTCATGTATGCTTCCACACATGTGTCTTGAACAGCCACTGTCCAAGTACCAAGTCTTCTCTACTTTACTCCTACTCCTAATCCTAACCTACAAAACAAAATAAAATTGTTTTAGGTACCCTTATTGAGAGGGTCCTGAATGATTAGTTCCACCTTTGACAACCCAAGATGATGAAGTCTAGGCTTCTTAGGTTCTGTTCTTTGGCAGGAGTATGAACGGTTTCATCTTCATCATGTGTATCAGATTTGCAATGTTGATGATAATCAGCATGATAAGGATAATGTTCATAAGCAGAATAAGATGCAGGATAAGGAGGATATGCATGCATTGGATGAGCAAGATATGGTGCATAGTAAGTTGGAAATTGAGGTGCATGATACATAGGAGGATATGCAGCGGGTTGCACATAATAAGACTCATTTCCATACCAAGCATTCTGATTTTTCTTGTTCTTATGCTTCTTTGGTTTACTATATGCTTGCTCATTAACAGACGACTTAGTTTTATCACTAGCCTGATTGGTTTTAGCCTTATCAGAAGACTTCCTAGGACTCTTCTGTTTGGACTTACCAGTCTGTTTTCCTACACTAGGCTCTTTGCTCTTTTTAGCCTTAGGAGTTTTCGTCTCCTTTAACATTTTCTCAGGTGAAGCAGGTTTAGTAGACTGAACATACAAAATGACCTTACTATTGTCAGCTGATACAAATTTTTCAGTATGGTTCAGATCTAACTTATCCTGATCTAAAGGTGTCTTCTGTTTACTATATATATGAGTGCATGCAACAGATGACTTTTCATGAGACTCAATTGTTTTCTCAAGTTCCATGATTTTTCCTTTAAGGAGTTCACATTCAGCTTTCAGAGATTCATTTTCTTGCTCAAGCTGTTTATATTCATCTGATTCTTTTGGCTTTTCAGCCTTAAGTTTCATTGAACTGTTTTGCTCTCTTAGCAATATCATCTCTTCCTTAAGCTTTGTAAATGCTTCAGCAATACTAGTATTGTTAAGCATCATTTGCTCAAATGAATTAAATAATTCATTATCTAGAGGAGTTACCTCATCATCCTCTGAGCCATCAGATTCCTTAGCCATCAGGCAGAGAAGAGCAGGTCTCTCTTCATCAGAATACTCTTCATCAGAAGTATCTGAATCCGAATCTGATGAGTAGACAGTAGCTAGCTTTTCCACTTCTGCCACCAGCAAGTTGCCTTTCTAATGCTTTCATTCTTTTCTGAGTATCTTTTCTTCTTTTGTATACTTCTCAGCTTTAGGATATGGGCAGTCTCTGATGAAATGACCCAATTTCCTGCAGTTATAACACATCATTTTAGATTTGTAAGAATCTTTGTCATGAGAAGTAGAAGTAGGGTTAGAAGTAGAAGCATTGTTGTATTTTTTCTTCATTTTTCTTTTGTAGAACTTCTTGAAATTATTCATCAGCAATGCAACATCTCCAGCAGTGTACTCCTTTTTGTTGAGTATTGTGACTTCATCAGATGAGTCCACGTCATTGCTTTTATAGGCTGGCCTTCTAGGATTTTCAGCAGCAACCAGGGCAGCTGTGGGACTTGAAGTATAGGTTTCTTCAACACCCATTCTTGGCAGTTTATACTCGTATGCCTTGAGTACTGAGAACAGCTCGGTGAGTGAGATTTTTCCTAAATCTCTTAACTCTTCCATGGCTGTCACCTTCATGTTGAACTTAGGAGGTAGAGCCTTCAGCACTCTGACGGTTATCTCCTTATCAGTGAAGGTTTTTCCAAGCTTCAGAACTTCATTCAGTGTCCTTGAAAACCTTGTATACATCTGATCAATGGTTTCCGCAGACTTCATCTTGAAGTTGTCCAGCTTTTCCAGAGCAACACTCAGATGATGCTCTTTAATGGCGTCGTTTCCATCGCTCATATCACGAACCTTATCCCACATTTCTTTGGCAGTCTTGCAATGCTTGACTTTGTCAAATCTGTCGTTGTCAAAGGTCTTGGTCATGATGAAACGGCCAACTTTATCCAGATTGTACAGCTTGATTTCTTCAGCTGCCATCTCTGTTAAATCTTTCTCCACCACTATATCGACTTCATCAACCTTGATAGTCTTGGTGAATTTGAATGGACCTTTAATGATACACGTGTACATGTTATCATTGTAAGCAGCTAAGAAGATCTACATTCTGATCTTCCAGTCTTCGAAGCTCATACCAGCTATGTGGGGAACATGGCTGATACAATCCATTTTTCAAAAAATTTAATTCTTCAAAAAGATGCTCTTTTGAAAAGTCTGAAAAACCTTTGAAAAACACTCGGATCAAGCTCGTTGATCAGGCAGCTAATTCTAATGAACCACCCGCTCTGATACCACTTGTTGGTCCCAAGTGGTCAGATGAGGTCTAGAGGGGGGGGGGGGATGGTGAATAGACCTCTGAAATTTTTTAATCAAAATTTAACTTTAAAACTGTTGCACAAACTTAAACAGACTAAGCTGTTACAGAACAGTACGTTTACAAGGCTGATCGCGAACAAATCTTTGAACAGCTTTGCTGACCACTAATCTGATAGTTACTTAGCTGATTTTAGTGAAAATCAGTTTTAATACTAGAATACATGCAGCGGATTTGAAGTGTTTTTCACAAGTAAACTTAGTAGTTTGAAAACTTAATCCCCAGTTTTATAAAAACTCCTTTAACTCTTTTTCAAACAGTTAATCAAGTGTTTTATGCAGTTTTAGAAATATGCAAGAAAACTTATGCAAAAACCAAACACCAGAATTTTTAGAGTGGTTATATAGATTTAAAATCCTTTAGTCCACTCTTCCAAGTCACACAGATCTTGGGTTATACTATAATCAAAAAGATTACAGTATACTCCACTTATGTCAAAACAACAAATGAATCTGGCCGTAAGCTCGCAATAAGAAATCACAAAGAAATCCTATTCTACAGAGTTTTATCACTTCACACAGATGGATAAACACTCCTCACAACACTCTAACAGATTTCACTCAGAAAAATGTGTATCTCTTTGATCTTCAACTTAGCTTGAGTCAACAAATGACAAGTCTGATGAGTGAGTTGTTCTTGAGCTTTTGAGACTTAGAAAATATTTTGCTTCGAAATCAATCTCTCAGTTGTTGTGTTGTTTTCTCTTCATCTCTCTCAGCTATTTATAGTCACTCTTTGAATTATGTCCGTTGAAGTGAGACAAAATTCAAATCTCTTGATTTCTGGTCCTTAATTTCCGCGAACGGCTCTCTGCACAGTGACAGTACTGCGAACTGTACTATCTGTCAGGCAGCATTAAATGCACTGAGCTGATACGAGTCTTTTCTTCAATCATTTGTCATTAATAACCTTAGACTTCACCATTTATTACTTCAGTGGCATTTATTACCGTTGGGATGACTTCTTGATCTTTCCTCTTGGCTGATGAGAGACCAAGTCTGATTATGAACAGAGCTGATCTCAAACTTGAACAAATCTGATTTGAGTCGGCTGATTTGCACCAGTCTGATTTCTTCTCTTCAGCAGATCAGTAGTCTTTTGGACCTTGAATATTTGACCCGTCTGATATGTCTTCTTAGTTGGTCAAAATTCTTCTAAGGGAAATCATCAAAACCACCCTTAACTAAATAACTTCAGTGCATTCCATCTTCATCTTTATCCAACAAGGAGTCTTCTAATTAGATATCTATAAATACTAGATATACATAATCTAATCATAAGGAATAAGTGAGAAATTTCTAAGCAAGAAAGAAAATCAATAACACAAGAAAACAAAGAGGTCGAAAATATTCAGCCCCTCTCGCCCCTATTGCATCAGCCGAACCCTGTCAAAAATCGCCCCACCCTGTGTAGGATTTTTCTCCAAGTTTTTCTTCCCGGATCTAAATCCAATTCCTGACAAGAAAATTCCTTAATCCTAGTTCTGAGCCTGAGGATTACGTGAAGTCACTCAAATCCAATTGGTGTGGACTTTCTCTAGAGGCACAACACTTGGGGTGCTCTAGTGAACATTAGAAGACCGGAGAATAACCACCACCTTGCCTGTGGTGAGGTAAAAATAGCTTTTTCCATCCTATTTATTTTAGTACATGTTTGCTGAAAATAAATTCAACCTTATTCATATGTGCTAATATGTATTCCTGGGATTTCGTGTATAAAATAAAATTTTGAAATTCCGCACCGTTGTAGTTGACAATTATACCCATAAAATACCAACGGCACTTCGCTAAAATTATCTTTAGTGTAGGTGCAAACAAGATTTTCGACCGGTTCAGAAACCTGAGGGTTGGCACCCTTGATCTTTTTAGAAGCCTTAGCGGCCACCTCTGCGTCGGAAAGGATACTTAGCTTAAAAGTATCTTTCTTAGGAATAATCACATCTGAAGCCTCTGTTTGTTTTGGAGGAGGGCTTTGAGAGCCCTCCAGGTCGATAACGGGATTTATGTCCTCGGTAGTTGAGGAGATAGAATTTCAAGAACTGGAAGCCATTATAAGCGGTGGTCGGGATTGGTTGTCAAAAGGTACGATGCTAAAGAAAGTTATCGACTAAAATATTTACTGCTAAAAAACAGAAGGCAGAAAGTAAAAAGTGATGGTGAAACCAGAAACGCATATATATATATATATATATATATATATATATATATATATACGAAGTCGATATGACGTTTAGGTCCCTTCGCGACCGTTCACTTTCACGCCATTGAATGAAAAGAGGTGACTCCTCGAGTCAAGATAACACACGATTCGGAAACGACAAGACGACTATTTATGAGGCGCTGCACTCTTTTCCTTATTTTGGATTTTTTTCCCATAGGGTTTTCTCCATTTAAGGTTTTTAATGAGGCACAATTCATAAAACATTAGTCGAATAAGTTCAATACTTCTACGAGCATCGACTACTTCTCCGCTCGAAGAAGTGAGGGAGTACTGATGGGGGTTATTTTATACCCCATACGATACTCAGAGGAACTCGAAGAGAATAGATCGGCCCGACCATACAGCTCGTTTATCAACACTGGTCTATCCGATCTAAGATGATGCGCCTCAACGACCAAACTGGTATGCGAGTTTGAGAAGGATTATACCCTGAGTCCGAGTAGGGTTATGTTTCCTTGTACGGCTAGGGATTGTATCATATAAATACCTTGATCAAATACTGTATAAGGGGACACAAGAAATATATCTTACGCCTACATACTTTGTAATCTGAAATTAATCTAATACAAGAGCTTTTGCTATACTTATTTATCTTTACAATATAGTCTTCATACTCTAATCTTGTTACGTATCGTTCATCTTTGAGATCGATCCATCCGAAATAAAGTAACTAAGCCCTATATCCTGAATATAATTTAACCTTATACAAACATTATTGATTTAATTGAATCACACAAAAATCAGTCAAATCACAACCTTTAAAATTGGGAATATTAAATCTGAACAATATATTTTTTTATCCAAATGACAAAAATCAATTGGACACTTTTATAGTATTGGGCATTTACAAAAAAATCAATTTACTCTTATACCCTTATATAACTAGGTTAATTAGGGGAAAAAAAATATTATTCCTCATGATTGACAGTAATTCATTTATCTTATTTATTTTCAAGGACACATATATCACACCTATTGGCTATCTCATGTACCCCATTGTCCCAAAAAATCTTATAATAAAACGAAAGGATCTCCCTCTACTTATCTTTCATCTTTCATGTGGTCGATTTTTTTTGTGTTGAATGTCCCACCTACATTCAATCAAAATTGGACTTCTTGCATTATTGTGTGTGTAGTGCATCTATCCCATTTTCTAGATGGATCTACTTTCTCCTTTGAGGTTTCAATAATTATAAGCTTCTTTACTTTAAGTTTTACCTAATAGATTCATGATTCTAAATTTTTAAATGAAAAAGTGATGTCATCACAAAAATATTAATGAATGTCAATTTTGCTCTTAATTAAAAGTGATCTTGAGTTTTACAAAGTTTTACAACTAGATAATTATTCCATATTATTTTTAATAATACCATGTTTAAGCTATGCATAATATGTCAAAAAGTTTGGGTCTAGCTATTTTATTCTTTTCAAATAATTTAGATAATATGTGTAACACCGATCATTTTTCTTATTAATTTTCGACAAAAATATATTTTTTGCGGGGTTTTTTTTTAAATAACAAGGTGTCCAACTTTAAACATGAGGGACCATAAATGTGACACTAGGATATTAAATAACATGGCCCCCCTGGAAAAAAATATATTTTTGCCAAAAAATGACCAGGAAAAATTGGTGTAACACATATTATCTAAGAGGGACGAAGTATGTTTCTGTGAATCGACAATTTACAATGCGGAACATGGAAAGATGTATGTTAGAAAATATTACATTATTGGAAGAAAGAAAAAAAAAAGGAATTTCATTTGAGTTTTCAAAATATTTTTCTCGTCCCATTATTTTTGTTCAATTTGTTACAAAATATATCCAGTCAATTTTTTTAATATTTTAAGTGATATATTTATCATATTAAATTATTTATATTTATGATATATTAAACCTTTTAAATATTACTATATATAGTATATATTATTAAATTATTAGTGAAATATATTAATTAAATTATTTAATATAGGTTTTTAAATTTAGTCAATTTAACTAGTCAACCGCGCCAAACGATAAAGAATTATGAGACGGGAAATAAAATATTGGGGTCCAATACCATAAGTGACAATTGATCAAATGATTTTAATTTGGGCAAAAAAATTTCAAGATTTTCTGAAAGCTTCCACCACTGATTAAATCACAAATTTAGAAGAATATCACCTATAAACTATTTCAAAATTTTTTTTTTTTTTTTTATATATAAACTAGTTAGGAGGTTTTGAAAAATCTCCACTTCAGTGGAAGACAAATGGGACCTCTTTCTTTTTCTTTTTTTTTTTTTTTTTTTTTTTTTTTTTTTTTTTTTTTTTTTTTTTTTTTTTTTTTTTTTGATAACCCAGGTGTACAAGCTTACACTCGACTAATCCTGGACCCTCAGAACCCTTGCCCTAGAATCCTGAAGGATGTAAATCGCAGGATGTGCCTCCACCAAGCCCCGGGTTCCCACCATACTGCTGTACACTCTGCGCACAAAGGAGTTTTCACCACAAATGACCCTTAGATAGACCCATATAAATGCTTCCATCCAAGTTCCAGATGGGATTCGAACCCCCACCCTTGCCGCTGGAGCAAGCCTTATGGATTATTGGTCGACCAGTTGGAGATATGCCCTGGGGGCAACCTCTTTCTTTTTCGGTTTGGGGGAAGTGTGGTGGAAGGTAAGGGGTTGGATACAATGTTTTCAAAAACCGGATCGGACAGTGAACTAGTGAGTCGATTGGTCACTAGTTTTACTGGTTGAATCATTTGAATCGCTGAATGGACCGGATAACGTCATAAAGATATAATAAATATATTTAATTTTAAAGTATATGTAATATGAATAAAATTTAAACATTATCCAACAATTGATTTCAAATATACAAAACTTTAGATTATATTTAAATTAAATCATATAATAATTATCTAACTTATATCATAACGATAATGTGATACTAATTTGTAAATTCATATAAATATAATATGATTATATTTCTTTATAAAATTTTGAAAGTGTAAGTTAAAAATACAACAAACTAGGATATTTATAAATTAAAGTCTAATATTCAAAACTAAACTTGCATAATATATTGATTTGACTTTCAAAATTTGACACTCTTTGTCCTAAAAATAATATTGGAAAGAGATATCTTATAGAACAAATTTTAATAAAAAATTATTATTTAAATATTAATTTTCATTGATAATGTGTAAAATGTTAATTTGAGTTAATTATTATAATCTAATTTATAAATAAATTTTACACGTTTTCTAAAATTTATAAATATTTGTACTAATTTTTTTGTAGAAGAAACAAGTTTCAAGTCTTCGTCAAAGGCAGATGTAAACATGGAAATTTTAGTGGTGAATTATTTTCTCAAATTATTTTTTTCAATTTGGGAGACCAAGTAGGAATTTTTACATGATTTAATAAAGCATATTATTATGCGTGAATTACTAATACACATATTATTAGACATCAACCATAAAAAATTTGCAAGCGAATCAATGATTTATTGACATTAAGCAATTGTGAAATGTCTGTGCAAAATTGGAGCAACTTATGTTTTTATATTTATGCGACACATATAAAGCTGTACAATTATTAATAACCTTTCTATGGAGGTAAAAAGATTAAATAGAATTTCCTATCATATCAATATTTTATTGAGAGAATTTATTATTTATTTGTGAAATAATTATAAATTATTTGTGAAATAACTATAAGTTATTTGTCTGGCTTTTTTTAAAAGGATCATTACATCAATACTTGTCATTAAATAAAAAATTTATTGAATAATGTAATACCCGGCATTATTTTTAAGAGTAGAATAAATTTTAAATTAGATTTTAATTTAAATAAGAAACTTAATTTATTATATTTGAAATGGTATTTATAGAGACTTGGGTGTTTTCGTTGTTAGGACTCATTAAATCGCGGGGATCAATTGACTAGATCATTAATAGTTAGGTTAAATAATTTGAAAGGCGGTTTAGGTAGCCTAGGGGCTGTTTTTGAAGAAATTAAAGTTATTGGTAGAAACTTCTTAGATTTTCGGGCACGTCATGTCGTTCGGGAATGTAATAGAGTAGCCCATTCTTTAGCTAGACTAGCTTCTCAGTTTTACTCTTTTGATTATTGTCTTCCGTCTATGGTTTATGATATTGTAATCTCCGAACATCCGTGATTTATATATTCCTTTGTTTCTAAAAAAAAAAAAAAAGAAATTTTTTTGAAAGGCGGTAGAAACACCCTACCTAACACACTTACACTAATGACACATTTCATGCACCAATTATATATCCACCAATTACAAATACATGTAGTCATAATTTACTTTTTTCTACCGTAAATACACGTAGCTATTTATAGCAAGCCAAGGAGAGTCAATTTTTGATGACTCTTATTTTACATTGCCACACGTCCTTTATATACTAAACATGGTAAATCACTATTAATTTTATCCTCTTTATGACTTACTATTCAAGCCCCAAATACATGGGTAAGCTTTCCAACAATACATAAAATATGCCAAATACTCTTTCGTGCTAAGAGATACAACAAGCTTGAGAAGAAAACAGAAAAGGACTAAAGGTAGGTTCCTTAATTAAGTTATTTGGTTTGGGTGTTTTGAGGTTGCTAATCTAGAGCAAATGTTGTCTAATCAAGAAAATATAATTAGCCTAATTAATATAGGTTGCCAGTACATAAAAGGTCTCGAAATTAAATTTTACCCCGTAGATCTAATATTCAAAATTAAACTTGCATAATATATTGATTTGACTTTCAAAATTTAACACTCAAAATTGAGTTAATTATCATAATCTAATTTATAAATAAATTTAGCTACACGTTTTCTAAAATTTATAAATATTTGTACTAAATTTTTTGTAGAGGAAACAAGTTTCAAGTCTTCGTCAAAGGCAGATGTAAACATGGAAATTTTAGTGGTGAGTTATTTTCTCTAATTATTTTTTTAAATTTGGAGACCAAGTAAGTATGCTTACATGATTTAATGACGCATATTATTAGACATCAACGATAAATTTTTTGCAAGCGAATCAATGATTTATTGACATTATGCAATTGTGAAATGTATGTGCAAAATTGGAGCAACTTATATTTTTATATATATGCGACACATACGAAGTTGTACAATTACTAATACCCTTTCTATGGAGGTAAAAGATTAAATAGAAATTCCTATCATATCAATATTTTATTGAAAGAATATTTATTATTTATTTGTGAAATAATTATAAATTATTTGTGAAATATCTATGAGTTATTTGTCTGGCTTTTTTTAAAAGGATAATTACATCAATACTCAATATTACACATTGATGTCGTTAAATAAGAAAATTTATTGAATAAAAATCAAATTATAAAGAAAATCAATTACCAAACACTAGTAATGCAAGTCTGGGCTTAACAATGAGTTATAATCTTATTGGCAATTAACATATTTTGTACTAAATTTGACAAAAATGAATTTTATGGTATAAAAAAAGGGAACAATTGTAGATTTGGTACTATACAATAGAGCATTTTGCAAGATTGATATCATTGTATACATAAACACACATTTATCACCACAATGTAAACAATGGTTGCAATGTTTATACCACGGCCAAATAATTGTATGAAATTGGATGAAATTGGCCATGCACACCTCATGTGAATGTTTATGTCGTCGTTTGGAGCAAAAATCATCACGTGAAAACGTTATGATTTGTTTTCTAAAAGATGAAATAATATCATAATTTTTCCAATAAAAGTGAGGAAAATGTGATTATTTTTTCTCTAAAAAACGAGATAATGGCTATGTATGGTGTACGTGGCCAAGTCCGGGGGCGGATCCAGGAATTTTGATCAGGGGGGCTAAACTTATACAAAAAATAAAAAATAAAAAAATCTATCAAACAGTTAAACATAAAGTTTATATTATTCACGTAAGAACCTAAAATATTTACATATTTACTTTAATAATTGACCATGACGATTTCTCATCTTTTGAAGCTGGTCCATGATAGCATCGTTTGAAATACTACTAAATATGTCTCTCTCTATAAAGACAACTAGACTATCATTTAGCCATTGATCGCCCATTCGGTTACGAAGTCGATTCTTTACTATCTTCATAGCCGAAAAAACTCTCTCCACTGATGCAGCTGCAACGGGTAAATCATCGAGAATGCGATGTCATTTGATCGAGAAAGCTCTCTCGTCAATGTCACAAGTTTGTAAATCATCGAGAATGCGACATGTCTTTTAGTTGCAACCATCTTCTTAGCAAGATCACCAGTACCTTTCAAACTAGAAAAATTATCATTTGATCGAACATCCCTAATATAATTTCTAAGTTGACTGGGAAGAGCCGAGAGCTCAAGAAAAGAGAAGTCATTTGGATAAAATTCGGCAAGACGAACAAGTTTTTCTTTGTCAACAGCTTCAAAGTGATTGGATGGGTTTAAGCATGCAACACGAAGAAGCTACTACGTGTTTACTTCATTGAAACGGTTGTTCAACTCTTGGGTTTGGAGATATTGGGAGTAGGGAAAAATTGGGGCTTACAATTGAATAGAATAAGTTATTATTAAAGTGGATTGTGTATATTAATTGGACTGAAGTTATATTCGGTCTAAAAATTCATATTGGGCTAATATATTAAATTTTTTATAAAAAAATTACAACCTACCTATATAAAAATAAAAATAAAAAATTCCGGCCCCCTTGCCCCTATCTGGATCCGCCTATGGCCAAGTCCATCCATTTTCATTCAATTTTTTTACGGTGGTATGAACATTGGAACCAAACTTTAAAGTTTGGTTATAAATGTGCATTGACGTATCTAGTATTACTAAGATATCAAATGGCTTATTGTATAGTACCAAATATGAAATTTCCCAAAAAAAAATTGTGTATAACTTTAATAACTCTTTACTAAATTAATATTGTATTTTGAGTTAAACACAATTCTTGAAATTATTTTTGTTAGTGTTTTGATATCTACCAGTTTATTTAGTCTAAATAGACCGAAAATCTTTAGATGTCAAAAAAATTTCAAATTTTTGGAGTCTTAATATTTTTAACAAAACACATATTGTTCTCTTAATCATTTTCATTAAATTTATGTACGTATGTAACAGGATAGCCTGTAACACAATTGCAGCAGCTAGCAGGTAATTTGCAAAAAAGGTGGCATATTCAATTAGCAAAAGAGACTAAAGAAATAAGACAAAAAAGGATACAGGAGAGGAGACTCACTTTGAAACTTCGGCTTTGATTTTTTTTGGGGTACAAGAACATTTTGCAAATTAGGGGATAAATTGCCACATTTATCATAGCACAGGGGTAAAGTATCGTCTATAAAAATATCAGGGATGCGATGTAAACTTTTACAAAATTTCAAGGGGTAAAATGCTCTTTTTTAAACCATAAGAGAATAAATTGATCATTATGCATTTCATGGGGGATAAATTTATTATTAAATATTGAAAAAAATTGGATTTTGTACCAAAGTTGTAATGAAAACCTATCATATGATATCAAATTTATATTTTTATATTCAATGATATCAAAATTGAAAGTAGTTCTATCATATGGTACCAAAAAATTTCCAATTTAAAATCATGCACATTAAAAATTTACAGCATTTTTTCAAATAAAAAAAAAGAAAAAAGAAAAAAAATCTAGCACCATCGGATCCCTTTTGCTATGCCTGTGGACGACAAATATTCAAAAGAAAAAATTTAAATGAAAAATGCTTTCCCAAAATCTATTTAAAAAAAAAAAAAAACACTAAAATTAAGCATTAATATTCCGAGCCAAAATTCACGAAACTCGTGGATTTAGACAAAGGAAATTTGGCAATAATTAATTAAAATACTAAAATTACTACTACTCTATGTCCCAAATTAATTTTCAGTTTAGACTTTCGAGGAATAACAAACATATTAGATTAAATTTTAATACCCAAAAAAACTAATATACCTATTGAGCTATACTAAATTCAAACTTAACTTATTTTCATGTACATTTCTATATATATTACATGATTTATAACTCTTGAGAAATTGAAAAAATTGCAATTTCGGTGTCATGGATTTTCGGTCCAACAGTTCATAGAATTCCATTTTTTTTGTGATGATTCTTTAAAATAGTTTGAATTTGGTCTCAAGGAATAGTCTCGTTTTAACACTTTGGTCTCTTAATGTCTAAGTTTTGCACTTTAGTGCAATTTTTTTTTATAAAAATTGAACCATTATGCTGATTATTAAGTATTGCATGACTAAAAATGCAATTTTCCCTAAGAAATTAAACACAACATTCATTAATTAGTGGATTGATTATGGTTCATGTCAAGTCCAAGATTTATAAGTTCAAATGAGTTGGCCTTTCAATTGAATTGAGAAGAGAAGAAACCAAAACCAAATTGGGATGGATGGATTTGTAGACAAACAAGGAAATGTTTATAGAGAAATTTAGTTGAGAGTTGGTGGGCATAATAGAAAAAAGGAATGGGCAAAGGCAAAGCAAATAGGGCACACAAAAAAGGGGGAGGCAACATTAGGATACTTGAAACCCACAGTTCAAACCCCACCCATTGTTCTTTTAGCAGCATTAGGATACTTGAAACATGGCACATGCTAAAAGATTATTCCTTTTAAGATGTAAGTCTTTTTCTTTGGCGTAAAGTACCACTATGAACATTTTTTCATTAAATGAATTTTTGGTTAATTAATTAGTAGTATTGTAATTGGCAATATATATTTGTGATCGCGTATGTCATAAATAATTTTTTTTTTGGGGAGTCCAAGGCTAGTTTTGCAAATGAAAATAAAAATGTTCTTGTACCCAAAATAAATAAAGAGAGCAAATGTCTTGTTTTATATTTCTTTACAGTGAATACATCTTTATATCAATCACTGTATAGATCAGAGAAGCTTCCTTCAATGATGTTACAAAAGTTCAAACATGCTAGGAATACTAATTATAATTGAACACTCGAGAAAGCTAGCTAGGGGAAAATATATATTATAAGAAAAGTAAATTAGGTGGAGTGACTCCTATATATATGTGTCACATACCATAAATAAGACACACGAACTAAAAAGAGAAAAAGAGAGAGATACCCAAACTAGCACTATATTTTAACTTGTTTTAATTAGCAAATGGCTGAAATGGAAATGCTGGAAGTTGCGGTGACTTTTGCACTGGAAACTATCCGTGATCTAGTGGTTGAGGAAGCCAAGTTTTTGCGCGCGGTGGATGGCGAAGTCAAGCAACTACAAGAAGAGTTAGGACGCATTCAATGGTTTTTGAAAGATGTAGTAGCACCAAATGTTGATAAGGAAAGGATCAAAGCTTGGGTTATGCAGTTTCAAGATATTGCTTATGATGTAGAGGATGTGATCGAATCATATGCTT